>JAOXYL010000001.1:20489242-20506022 GCA_028564955.1 Terapon puta | reverse complement strand
CCGTGGAAAATGTACCCCTGCACACGCTCACTCATGACACAGACGCACACAGCTTGTGGCCTGAGAGGGATCGTCGCTGCTATTAAAAATTGATTAGCTGTCATGGTATCATTTCCCCCCCCCAAGGTCAAGTCGCAATCTGTGAGCATGTGTGTGTGTGTGTGTGCAAAATGTTGGCCGCGGAGATGAAAGAGGTTAAATAAATTTAAAAAAACTCACATTCCTTCATTGTCATCCAGATATAGAGAGGAGAAGACAGGGAAAGGGTAAATGTATGGTAAGGTTTGAGCACTAGACTTATCCATTCATCAGATAAGAGACATGAGAGGGGAGGAAAGAGAAGGGAAAGCTCCTGATATTAGCTTCTGTAATATTTTAATGATATCTCTCATCCCTCTTCAGATATGCTAAGTTTATGTAGATCAGTTATGATAAAGAACCGTTGACTGAGAGCAGCAGACAGCATAAAGAGGAATAGTTTCGGGACAACTGTGACACGGCTCATGTATTTGTGATCCCGTCTGGAGAGAAACTAAGACAGCCATGAGAGTGGCAGATAATATTAGCGACAGGTAATATTTGGCATGTTTGCTATCTTAGTTTAATGTTCTAACATGTCATATTGATTAACATCTGTTAATCAGCCCTAAAAACAAAGAACATTGGAGCAAGTGTTAAAGAACAAATTGGAGATTTTTCTTGGTGCTAAGTCAAAAGTAAAGTAGTCAAAGCAGATGTTACATTTCATAATTTCAACCTGTCTCCACCCGTTCCATCTATGCTTACTATATATTTCACTCACAGTGACTGACAGACCAACATTTCCATCCATAAAACCAATATTGTGACTTTTGAAGGCATTTGGTCATAAATCAAAGTATTGGACACACTGACAGTGTCACCTGATGATGGGGCTAAATGAATTATGAGATCATTAATGTAATACAATTCATCCAAAGGGGAACATGAAGGTCTGCACCAATTTTCATGATGCATCTCATTATCGTTCAGATACTAGATTCGAGAGTCCTTGGTGACCAACGTTTCCATCCCTGCATCCCTGTAAAGTGAACGGAGAAGTCAGTGTCTGCAGTTTGGCGATGGAGAAAGGATTAAAACCCACAATTTAGCCATCATACCAGCATTCGTCTGTTTCATCTGCTGCTGAGTGACACTCGGTGATACCAGTTAGTGAACTTTCACAAAACTCACACAAAAAAATTTTAGATCCAGTCACTCAAGATCGGAAGACAGCAGTCAGAAAACAAAATGCCTTTTTTAATTACAGATGAAGATCATTTTTATTCAAACGCTGACATTCTCAGTACTTTTCACATCTTTAGTCTTTATCTGCCAGCTTTAAAAATGTCTCTTTTGCCATCTTCACTGTGTTTCTGTGTGACTCTGCCGTTAGTTGATGTGATGATACACGCACAGCCTAATTTCCTTGACTGATACACATCTCCCCCTGCAGTCACAGGTCTGAATGGAAGGCTCCCAGCTGGCTGATTTGATTAAAGTGAGACGGAGCTTACCAACAACATGTAGAGAAGCACCATGTATAGAAATAACAGAGGGGACTTTGAGATACAGACCCCAGTCAGACAGATCCATGGAGGGATACTATTTAATTTGACATCCCTTGATGAAAAGAGGCTGAACTCTCTCCCTCTCTCTCTCTCTCACACACTCACACACACACACACGCATACATCTGACCTGTGCAGGTTGATTTCCCCTGGCTTTAGTTGTGATGTCTCAATCTGTTTTCTGCCATATTAACATCTGGGAGAACACTAACCCCCCATCTCACTTGCTGACAAGCCCATGTATTCTGCAGGATGTAATGTATTGTACACACTTCCACCAGGGGCTTTGCCGCTTCCTTGACATCTTTCATTGTACACGATAATCCTATGAATTTGTGAGCCTGTGTATGTGCATGCATGTGTGTGTGTGAATGTGAATGTGTGCAAATGCCATTTCAGCAGGGGGCCGACCCCCACTGCAGGTGACATTTTTACTGGAGAAATGTCACCATGGCCATTTTCTTGCCATATGTTTGCGTGAGTGAGTGTGCATGTTTGTGTGCATGCGTGTGTGTGTGCGTATGTCAGTCAGAGTGTGACCATGTTTGATTAGGTCTTGGCAAGCTTCAATTGATTTCACAGGAGAGGCTGGTTACGTTCCAAATACCAGAATATCTGTCAGCCTCTCTACCCCTCCTTCTCTTATTCCACTTTTTCCAAACTAAGACAGCTTCAGCAATGGCTGCTTGTCAGCAGACATGTCCAAATGACTAGTTAAACAGGGAATTTAAAAATTAGAGATCAAAATTTGATATTTGAGATGGTTTCCTGAAGCATAAAGGCTACAATCAAGGGGGGAGAGCTGGTCTGGGTCTGTTCACAGGTACGAGAAAATTCCAACTAAATCCTAACTAAAATCCCAATGTTCACTTAGATGTTTATCTCATTTGTTTAAGCCATACCAAAACTGAAGTGTAAAACAAAGAGTTGTTGTGGTTTGATGAGGGCTAATGTTCCAGGATATTTCTTGGCGAGCAGCCTAGCGAGCAGTTTTCCTTCTAAACTAAACTAACAGTCTCCTGGCTGTAGCTTCATATTTAACAGACAGACATGAGGATGGACTTGGACTTGCAAGGAAGCAAGTAAGCACATTTACCAAAAGGTAAAGCTATTACTTTAACAACTAGGTAAAGGTGTAATAAACTGGCACAATTCCTTCAAGCTGTTCGTCTTTTTGTTGTTTTCTTTCAGGACGGGCAAACTGCCATCAGGGCAACAGGACTGACTGACACCTTTATCAAAGAGGTCCACCACGATGCAGATCACACTAGAATTATGGCTGCAAGAAACCCACATGACTGAAAAGGTGGGTGTCTGAGAGTTGTAATTAAACGGTAAACAGCAGGCCAGGCCAGACGAGCGAATCGCTTCTTTGACGAGATCTCAGAAGATCATAACGTAATGAAACAGACGCCAGGGTGAGAATGCGGGACAGGATGTGACTGTGTGAAGAGGACTTTTGTGGATGTGGTTCATAAGGTGCAGTGTATATGTGGTTTCCGTGTAGGGTGTATAATCTTAGTATTATTTGGCTATGTGTGCGCTTGTGAATGTGTGAGTGTGAATCAGTCTCCCTGACAACTGAGGGGACATCTGTCACCTCCA
The DNA here is from genome assembly GCA_028564955.1 of Terapon puta. NCBI lineage: Eukaryota > Metazoa > Chordata > Actinopteri > Centrarchiformes > Terapontidae > Terapon > Terapon puta. The sequence goes on along the minus strand of JAOXYL010000001.1, from coordinate 20,502,828 downwards.
TATGGAGAGAAATGGAGATAGAGGCTCAAAGGAGGCGGGGCGATAAAACACATCATGTGAAATTATCAGTTGCACAAAAGTGGAAAGGAAATGTTCTCATTGATTATGTATAGTTCAAAATAGCAGGAATACAGAGTTCTACCTACATGGGTATAGTCACACTTCTGTGCATCATGCTTTTTTAGCAGCTTCAACAAAAGGCTTTTACTGTAAAATTTAGAAATAAGTATTTTTTAAGATATTTGTTTTATCTGAAAGGGGCTTTTTGTTTGATAGAATATGGGGGAGAGAAAAGATGGAAAACCAGTCGCAAAGAAAAATCAATCAGATCTGAATCACAATATTATGAATCTGTGGAATGAAAATTAAATGTAAATAAATCAAAGACTGGTTATTGGTATTTTCTCTGTATTTTTCTGAATTAATTTGTTTCATTCTGTATTATTTAGTATTATTACATCTCATTACAAATACAATTTAACTGACATGAGTGAGTAGCTTTGTCCTGCCATCTTGTATTTAATATAAATGTCCTACAACACACACACACACATTGTGGTGGAGTGCCTCTGGTAGCCGTGAAAGGTTAGAGCTGTCTGATCCCACCCTCTGTCTGACATGCCCCCGTGACTCTCCCTGTGTTTTTTTCTGCATCTTCACTACTGACTGTCAAATAAAGACAAAAAAGTGAAATATTGACATAAAACTATTGCAAGCAAGCACACACAGACAGCTCACAGACGCAATATACACACCTCTATACCCAAACACACAGCATGTCTCCTCTCTGTGCACGGTAATGGACAGTACTGTTTGATGTCTGTTTGATTTTGTCTTCCATAGTCATTCATTTTCTGTGAGGGAGGACTCACAATCGCACACAAACCCTCACACACCCATACAAACACACACAGTCACTGAGCCCCTCACTCAAACGGTGGAGGAGGGGGCACTAAAAACTCATTACATGGACGATCAATATTGCACACACTTGAGAAGCATGAAACCCCCCCCGCCCCACGATCCACCGCACACACGTGTCTCCCCAACCGTTGGCAACGGTGACAGATGACTTTTGTCAGCCTGAGATGTGTTACCGTGGTAACCATTAAGCTGCATTCCAGTATGGTACAGCAGGGGTGACACACACACACACACACCAGTAGATACATTCAGATAAACTGGCCAAGGTCATGATGAAATGCTCCAAAACTGGATCTATGTTGTGATGAGGCAACATTAAAGCACAACCACAGAAAACAAATGGCAACTAACTTGAACTTACAATCATAAAAAAATTAACAAATGGTAAGTTTGACAAGAGATTAACAGAGAGATGGGATTTGCCATGTTTTTTTTTAAGTAATTAAACACTTCACTTCTTGTGGATTCAGCTTCTATGAGACACTAAAAGCAAGCTGACAAAGATGAGTCAGAGTTGATCTATAATAAGAACATTATAACAATACAGTTGTTTCTGAGAGAGTCTTAACTGAGCCAAACCATTTGTTGAACTGTTTAAAATGTAATGAACTGCAAATGAAGTATCCGACTAACTTCAGACATGCAAGTTTAATTGGTCACCCTCAGTTTGTCCATAGGTGTGTATAGGAGCAGTTTGTCTGTCTCTCTGTGTCAACCTTGTGATTAACTGGTGACCAGTCCAAAGGGTACCCCACCTCTCACCCAATGACAGCTCCATAGGCTCCAGCACTCTTGTGACCCCTGTCAGGATGACCAGTATTGATAATGGATGGGTAGATGAATCAATAATAAATGTGAATCATATGTTTTAATAATTTGTGGTTTTCTTTCCAACGCACAAATACAGCCAAATGAAAGATATTTCTTCTTTACCTTTCCAAGCCCAGGGGTATCTTTGATTTTGTTGGCTGCACGGAGAAGGCAGGGCGGAGCAGGCGGAGGGGCCATCAGCAGGGCAGCGCTAAAATTAGTGGGGAACAGAGGGGGGTCACATGATGGTGATGCTGATGTCACTGGGACTGTGACCGCGGCAGTCTTCTGCTTCTTCTTCTTGGACGATAAGTTCAACTTTTGAGCAGCTCTGAGAGAGGAAACACACAGAGAAAGAGGAAAGAATTTGAAATGGTTCATCAGTCAAATGAATCAGTTAAAACTATGTACTAAGCTTTACATAATCAATATTATGAACTGTAAATGGTTTAAATGGATAACTATGAGGATATGAAGGAGGACAGGAAGGATGGTGGCACATGTGCATGAATGTCTATAATTCTATAATTGCATGCTCGCAGTTTGCCACAGTGCAACCAGAGCAAATAAGCTAATTGCAGAATACAACTCGATTACACACCCGTCAGCACACACACACACGCACACACGCGCACACACACAAACTTCTGTTTACATATGTAGCAACATCTGGATGGGGAGCGGTTCATTTGCTGTCTAGCTGCTAAATTCCCTGTGGCATTCGGCTCAAAAGGAGCCACCAAAAGTGATATTTATATATACTCCATCTATTCTGCACTCAGATGCTCCTAACACGTTCTCTACTTTTTAACTTCAACTTTTCTAAATCTCACTTCTCTTTCCTTCTGTTCTCCTCGCTCACTCATCTTCCACACAGCAGCTTCTTCCTGTCTGCCTCTCACAGCACATCGGCACTTCACATCATTTTCGGCATTTTAACTTTTCTAACTCTTCCTTTCTTCTCCAGCAGAAATACCACATATCCACATAGCAGACTGAATTTCTCCTTGAACCTACATGACTGAAATTGATAGAGAAAAGAAGATAGTTATTATCAAGCACTATCATTTTCTCCTGTCTTTTTGTATTTGTCAAGACTGTGATGGTCAGATTTAAGTGTTTGTTACGTGATTTTAGTCTGGCCACATACAAGGTAGCCTTTTTTTATTGATTATTATGCTGAAATTGATCAAGCATGCACAAAAAATATATGTTGCAACATAGCCTGCGTGTAAAAGTACAGACAGAGTAAGTATCCATATATCAAAGTGTATGATTAATGAATTACTTTTATTCCAATAAGCACCAGTATAACACATACTGACCATGGCTGAACAGAAAGATGATTAGAGGTTAAGTGAATGTGCTCGTGGGGGAAATCCAGCGACAGTAAATCTGCAGGCAGTAATTCACCAAAAGGGATTTACTGTCATTAGTAAAAAATATTCATATGTGTCGATGTAATTCTTTCTCTGGGATTTATGAAGCCACAATTCAAACAAGCAGATTTCCTGACAATATGAGTTACACACAGCAGCAGTATTAACAATATAATAAAATAAAAGACCTCTAAAACTGCCCTGCCAGGGATTCCTGCTCTGCTCTGCTTTAATCTATCCCCACATATATTTCTATGATTTTAAAGGGAGAGAGAGAAAAGACCTTGCACCCTGACACGCTCTCTGTCAAAGAGCCATATTCTCACACCATTGGCTTTCAATTAACTGCAGCAGGTTACAGAAATGAGAGGGAGAGGGGGAGTCAGCAAGATGGGAGAGCGAATGTAAGAGGGAGAAATAGAAGGGGGGGGTCAGAAAGAGAGGATGGAGCGGGAGAGGAGAGATGTGGATTCAGTGACCCGTAGAACGCCGAAGCGTTTCACCATTTGACTAGCTCTCCCAAGAGATTTGTGCGTGAATCTGTGCGTGTGGGTGTGTGTTTTTTGTGACTCAATGTGTGTGTGAACGCATATACTGTTAGAAACAAAGCTCCACAAGAGGACCACTAATTGGTTTTTCACTGTGTGCACACCCCTGTAAGCTTACCTTCATAGTGCAGCAAATGCAATCAAAAGCAGTTAAATGGTTTCTTATTGTATCATTTGAAATGCTCCAAACCTCACATGCAGCACCAAGACACATGCAGTAGAATAAAAAAAAATCTGCAGGAATTTACGTGTCTGAAAAATGGTAATGACATTAGTTAAAACCGTTGCAGCTGCAATTGCTGCTGAATGTCGGACGAGACATGACTGATGGATTCATGCACGGTTTCTCTGCTGTTGGTGATTCCCACTTGCTCCCTGGGCAAAGCATTTGTTAGATTTTTTATGTAATTGTTTTTATAATATATCCTTCTACTCCATCAGCCATATCAGTTTAATTCTGCATGCTGTGCATATATCCATATGCGTGTGTATGTACTGTTACCATCTTACCCTCTTGTTATGTTCTCTCACCCTGACAGATTTAATCTATGGCACAATTCAAGCACGCTCACACACACAAACACACACACATAAGCCACCTAATTGGTAGTGTTTAATGACAAGTGGCCTGGGATTTGGCCAAGTGGATCTATTCCAATCTGACCCCAAAGTGAAGGGCACTTGTTTTCCATCTATCTACCGCATCTCTCAATCTGTCAACTCTTCCTCTGTCACCCCCATCCTTTTAGTTGCCCCCCCACCCTTGTGTCATTACTTTGTTTCGCTCCTCCACTTTTCTCCATCCTTAGTCTCTCTCCTATTTTTTTCTATTTCAAATCCCTCTCACTATTTAATCACCTTGTTTTTCCAGCTATTTTATGCCTTTTGTGCTTTTTATCCTCTGCTTTTCTTCTTCTCTGACCTCCCCATATCCACCCATCTAACCCACCATCCCTTCAGCCATCCTTAGATGTATTGATCCCTTCATCCTCGCCTCCCCTCAGTCCCTTCATGTGTCTCTCTCTTGTTAAAAAAAAGCAGCACAAGCCACAAATAGTCCAGCAACTAACACACAGATGCTTTGTTTTCCTCTCCTCTTCCACACAACTACAAACACTGTCACTCGACATAGACATACAGAGGCTCACTTGAAACACACACACACACACACACACACACACACACACACACATACACACAGCTGATTTATGACTGGTGTCTGTGGGCTGTGTTGTTGGCTCAGTAGCTAATTACATTCTATTTAACAGGCCGTCAGTGGAGGGAGATATAAGCAGAGACGGAGAGTGATGGTGTGTGTGTTTGTGTGTGAGAGTGTCGTGGAGGGGTGGAGGGGGGTCAGTCAGACTGGCATGGACAGAGGACTGGATTTACTGACACTATCTGTCTAACAACATGTACGTATACCCTCCAATTTACACTCTCCCTGCTTCCTATTAAGGCACCATCTTACATGCCATTCAGCAATACAGCACACATGCCTAAACAATTAAATATTAATATGTCACTGTGTTTTAAGATGGCTACATTTTTACAATATCATTTGTATCCTTTTGGCTCATGTGTAGTCTAGCATACAGATCACATGTTGGTCTGTGCTACTGCAGATAACTGAGCCTATCCCTGAAACACCTGAATATGTGAGATTTAGATTAAACATGCCTTTCACCTTTTGTCCAATGTGTTAATCCATTTCTAATAAAACATAAATTCACAACACAATGACATTTCATTTTCATTTTATACTAATGATTTTGAATGGGTAGATTACCCATTGAGTTAAATTCACAATCATATATAACTGAGCCTATCCCTGAAACACCTGAATATGTGAGATTTAGATTAAACATGCCTTTCACCTTTTGTCCAATGTGTTAATCCATTTCTAATAAAACATAAATTCACAACACAATGACATTTCATTTTCATTTTATACTAATGATTTTGAATGGGTAGATTACCCATTGAGTTAAATTCACAATCATATATAAACACCATTTTAAAGGCAAAGGGCTTCTTCTCTGTCAAAATAAAACACAAGCACTTAACAATTACTGTTAAATGACACATGAGAAAAAACAACAGCAAATATGGTACAAATTTGATCAGGCAGTTGATATGGTGATTTGTTTACCAGTAGCCACCTAATGAAATAATCAATCAACCATTATGATTGGTGCCTAATTGGTGGCCAATTATCATTTGATGTGGCACTTTTTAAAGAAAAGCATAGAGAAGCATTGAGAGGTAAATGGAGACAGAGAAAGTGGCAGCATTCCCCCATCTCGCAACCATCCACCATCCAAAATAACAACGCCCTCCCAATTCACCTATTCACATGGGACCTATTCATTTACTCTGCTACCTCCAGCAACAGACACACACACACACACACACACACACACACACACACACACACACACACATACACACAGCCAAATCCCTAAAGATCCAATCCTCGGAGCATGCAGTAAAAAATTCCTGCACTGATAGAAACCCCCTTCCCCCAGTGAGGGAGAGCATCCATGCACACACACGCACACACACACACACACACCTAGGCATGTACAACATGTCTCTATCCTCCAGCCTGGCATCCCCAGAGGGCCACTGCAGCACAGGGAAGATGGAGCGCTACTGTGCGAGTGTGACATATTCACAGACAGATCGGTACTAATGAAAGATATTACTCTCATGCACATTAGCGGAGGTAAAGAAAAGGTCAGTGTGGAGATAGAGTTGGAAACAGAGAGAAGAGGCGAAGAGAAAAGCATAACAGAACAAGAGCGCAGGAGGAAGAGTGGACGGAAGTAAGAGAACAAAAGAGAAAGCAATTAAACAGAGGAGAGGACGATGAAGGAAAAGCCTGAAGATGAGGGAAGGGATGGAGGGAGGAGGATGTAAGTGGAAGAAAGGGATCAGGTGAGAGAAGATGTGGTGGACGCAGGGATTTTGTTGTGTGCAGACAGCGAGCAGGAGGCAGACTGTGTGTGTGTGTGTGTGTGTGTGTGTGCGTGTGCGTAATAGGAACGTCTGTATGCAGTCCACGTCTGAGAGTAAAGAGCAAGACAGCCATGGGATTTACCAGCACTGCATGGCTGCATCCATTCACGGTAAACACACAAAACACACACATACACACATTACGGGAGTTTTGGGTTTTTTTTGCCAATTAACTTTAACAAAAAAAATAAAATCAACATATCATGCTTATATGTGTGTGTGTGTGTCTTTGAACTGCAGGTGAAACTAGCACAATGGCATTTTTTCACTCTCTTATTTTAAAAAGGAAATTGCACGTCACAGCTTTGACGATCAACCATAATGATATGGCCTGAAACAGGAGAGAACGACTGATAGCTTCACACATACACACACACCCCTTGACACGCTGTGACGTGCATGTCCACAGACGGTGACACCTGCGCTATTAAACAAACCATGTTCTTTCACTCAGAGGGTTAATGCTCATAAATCGGCCCAAAGACAGCTGGCAGTATGTTTGGAATGACAACCAGATGTGTGTGTGTGTGTGTGTTTGTGTAAAATGGCCTTGTTACCTGACAGTTCAAGGGGGTCATAGAGAGAAAGCTAAAGAAAGAATGTGTGTGTTTTGTGTGCGTTCACGTGCAATTTATGAGTCTCGCCTGGTTGTTGGTGCTTTGAAAGACGGACAGTGCCGTGTCTCCTATAGCGAGACACGCCACTCATATATCAAACACAGGCAAACACACATTGCATTATCGGCACATTTGGAGAACGTGCGCAACTGCAAAATACAGGACTGTGCACAACAGGAGAGAATATGAGACGGAGAGGAGAGGACGGCGAGGAGAGGAGAACCATCCGTATCATTTAAAATGTGATTTAAAGCAGCTCATTAGATTCGACGTCTCAGCAATACTTCAGACACTGTGACACGCTCATAGTCTTGTGTTACCCATGAATAATTTACTCGTTCATTTTGAGCTTGCCATGTTTATTCATCAATAATTTACCCATATCACCCGTGTCTTATTTATGTTGAGTCGCTCTGCATTTCACCAGATTTGATTACACAGTTGGCGACTGGTGACTGGGTAGTTCATTCACAAATAAACACACCAAAGCATAAGTAAGTACATTTATGTGTAATGTATAATAGCATTACATTTTTCCACTGTCAGTATTGTACAGTGTAGCTGTTTGTATGCCCGTTCTTTCATTATTTCTGCTTTATTGCAAAAGACAGTTCAACATGGAGACGTCTGCACTCTAACCCAGGATTAACTAAACCAAAGGATTAATCTCATATGAGCTAATAAAACCCATCTCATATCCTTGTTTTGTCTGTAATACTCACTTCTCTCATCTTTTCTCTATAGTGCTGCTTAATCCTAAATATCTAATCCTTTTGGGATTAAGCAAAAAGCAGTGCCACAGTGTTCATATCAGTGCTGTCTGATTCAGTGGCTTCCTGTGGTTCTCCACATGCAGATTGAAAGCTTTTCAGTCATGCCCCATTCTTCATACTTTGTCTGTAGCTCTTTGTTAACATTTTGGTAAGATCTCAATGAAATGGAGGATTAAAAAACATGACAATCTAAGTGGATGTTGATGAGTGATGCAGATTCAGCAGTGGAGAATTATCAAGAGTTTTTACAGAAACACCTCACTATCTGGGGATATGGTGCACATGTTCAGTATTGCACCTGTCTGAATGAACTGTGGAGGCCAGAAACAGGGTGCCAATTAATTGTGCAGACCCTGCTGCCCCTTCCTGTTAAAAAAGAAATGAAAGACCTGCATGTTGGTGCTGTCAGGTGATCTTCCTGACAACCACAGGATGACACACTGCAGATGTGCTGGAGGCAGCGCTCTGATCTGAAGAGATCTTACCTGGCAAAGAAGGAAGCAGCAGCAGAAGTTGTGGTGGGTGCTGTCGTAGTCACAGGCGGAGTGTGAGAGGGGGAGTTTGCCTGCGATGTTGAATTCGTGTGTGAAGGAGAGTGTGTGTTGTATCGGTTGAGGGCGGCCTCGGTCAAACCTTCTCTGGAGGCCTCCGAGACCATCTGGGAAATCTGTTGAAAGACAGAGAGTTTCAAAAATGTTTACTCCTGAGGCCACAATAAGTGACATGTTTTCTCAATGTGTTTGCGTTTTGTTGTTCCCACTCGTCTGTGTGTGAGTGACCGAAAGAAGAAAGAAAGAACAAAGCTAACCCCTATCCTCCTCAGCCTTCCTCTTTTTTTCTCTGCCACCCAGACAGATGTGATAAGAGTTTTTCTTCCTGATGACTTTGATCAAGCCAACTGTATCCATGTCCTTCATGACACACACACACACACACACACACACACACACACACACACACAGTATATCTCTGCCCTTGTCTTTTCCAGATGGTCAGATGAGAGACTGGAGTCTGGTTTCCCACACCCATTTGGTTTCCCGTTTAAGAATAATTCACATTCATATGTCTGTACTCTGACAGGCTTTTGGCTTCTTAGACACTGAAATTTCAACAACTTTTAAAATCATCTTTCAAAATACTTGCAACTCTGTGCCAAACGCTTATTTTATTATCTGAATTAAGTACAACTTTAGGAGAGGAAACAATTATCTGTTAACTGTCTGAGGCCCTTATCTTCAACATAGTTCACTTCAGGGTAAGAGATGTATTTACGCATGTGCATTTCAAGTTGTGTGTTGTTTGTGTGTTGTGTGTTGTGTGTGTGTGTGCGTGTGTGTGTGCGTGTGTGTGTGTGTGTGTGTGTGTGTGTGTGTGTTTTCCTTGGCAGACAGACAGCAGATAAGCTCTCCAGTGATCACAGTGAACCAGCAGCAGAATGGTGTCTAGGCCCCAGATAGACAGAAACAAATAAACAAACACACCCGCCTGCAATATGATGCCTTCTCCTTCCCTTTTACCCATGCCTCTCTTTCTTTCCATCCCTCTCTCCACTCATTTTTATTATTGCTTCCAACCATTTCAATTTCATTCTCCCTGCTCTCTTTGCTCTCCCACCTTAAGCTATTCACATTTGTCCTTTATTATTGGATCGTCCTTTATGGAATCTCTCCTTTATTAGATAGTGTGTAAAGAGAAAGGACAGTGAGGACAAAGAGAGGGACCTCTGAACTTATAACACTATAAATAAATGAAATTTTCTGGCCTGTGTGAGTTACTGTTTCATCAGACTTGTGAGATATATCAATAACTTTATCTTTATATGCAGTATCTTCTCTGATCTCTAATGACTTCTTTTCTTTTAAACATTTATCTGGCATTTTGCCGTTATTACAGAACTGGTAGCGTACCTATAGAGCGTACATATAGAGAAAAAGAAAAGGGGGTGACCTGTGTATGGGTACTGTTTGGAGTTTTGCTGGATTCATAAGATCCACACACACAAAGTATTTATTTCACACATTCAACTGCTTTCTATGAGAAAGTGTGTGTGTATTAGTTTGTCACTGTGTGCACAGACGTGTGTGTATTGCGGTCTGTGAATAGGCATGAATATTTCTGTGTGTGTGTGTGTGTGTGTCTGTGTGTGTGTAGGCGACCCATTCGTGAAATAGATATGGATTATTGATTATAGTTCTTTATGTGCTGCCAGACGCCAGACAGCAGAGCACCTAAATCATTACCACGCACTCCAATAAAGGAACTATAGCTTGTGCGAGAGTAAATCTGCGAGCATGTATGTCTATTGTGAGGATTTCTGTGCGTGTCCTTGTGTGTGCACGTGTCTGTGCTTCTCTGCACCTGTGTACATGTGTGTGTAAATCAGCTCCTCTGTGCGTATATTTACTACAGAGGGCTCCTGGGGTCCAAGCACGTAGCCCACAGCCTTGATAAATTACCTATTGGAAATTAGATGCCTCTATAGTTTATATACCATTCTCCCTGTGCATTTACATGCATTTCAAAGACTCAGACTTAGCCTGCAACCCTTTGCATTATTAAAGGGGTTGTGAACATATGGAATAAAGGTTCAGTGGGCTACATGGAATATCTGTGCATTTGTTCTGGTTACTCATTCACTGTGAAGAATGTGAACAGGAATACAGCTTGCACAGTGTGGGAGAAATGTCCCCACAAAGGGTTATTATGGGAGCTGGAAATTGGAGGAAAGGTGGCTGAATAATGTGTGGCGGTCAGCGATGATGCAGCAGGGCTCTATGTTTTACTCAGTTGCACCACTAAGCATCACCAAAAAAAAAGTGTAATAACCACATTCTCATTCATTTTAAGCTATCACGAAACTCCAAAATGTTTTACTGTGCTTCACTGTAACTGCAACAGCGGTGTGCTGATGGGTAATTATGCTTCATCCATCTCATTAAATGAGCTATTGTAAAAGAGCCGTCAAATTAGTTCTCCATCTAAACCACAGCACACAGGAAATAGATGGATGGCACGATCGTGCTTATTCGAAACAACATCCCTGCATGGTCACCTGGCTGATGGATTTACAGAGAGATCGGTATTTTTTGTAATGTAGTCACTGAAATGTCATGCTCCTGTTTTTTCTGTTTATCGTTACACTTGTCTCTATCAGATTTTCCCACAGGACATAAAGGATGAGCTGCTGTCTCAACATTTTACCATCAATTACATTAAATTACACTGGATGAAACTTTAATTATCCTTATGGGAATATTAGGTCATCGCAACAGGAGAGAAGAAGATGCTAATAGATAATAACAGGACAAAGACGGTACTGAGGATAATACAACAGCCAAAGTGCTTTGCACATCAGTAAAAACACCACATCTCACCATGTTTTCACACAGCACCTGGTTCTGAGATTGTACCTGTCGTTGAAAAACGTTGATGAATGTGATATCACATTTCCCAGAAGGGTTAGGGTTAGTGGATGAAGAAAATCACTTGAACACTTATTCTGTCGCTCTCACCTCTCCTCCTTCTCTTTACTACAGCACTTACCCACGCCCCTCTACCTCCAATTTTAGAAAAAGGCAAAAGCTAGCTCATTCATCTTCATTCCCACACAAACACCATTTCCACAGCATCTCATCTGTCTGTCTTACATTTATTTTATTTTTCCATCCTTTTCTATCCTCACGCTACAGGCGACCAACATGGAATTTGTGCCTGAAATTTCAGGTTTGTGTGAGGATGGTGAAAATAAAGAAAAGGTGTGCTTGTGTGTCCACATATGTGTGTGGTCCTGCCCGCTTTTATCAGGGGGATAGACACAATCTGTTACACAATCTAAATGCTTACTGCGGTAGAGTGTAGGATGGGTGAGAGAGATAGCCTCTTCTTTCAGGATGAAAGTGGGGGAGAAAATTGGGGGAGTGACACACAAAAGGAGGCGAGCAAATGGAACGGGGGGCTTATTTATTTTACATTACAGATTGAATTACAAAAACAGAGATTGTGTATGTGAGGCTGAGTGAGAGGAAGAGGAAGCGTCACCCATATACAGTATTTATATTGAGAGAGGGGGGCAAAGGCGATGCAAAGGAGGGTGGGATTGAGTGTCTGATCCTTCACATCGACATATATTCTGTACATTTTTTATCAAATCAGAAACTGCCTCAAGGCTTCGTGCTCTCGACATGAAAAAGACAAGTAGTGGCAGGAAGAAATGTCTGTTCACTTTGCATTACACATTACTAATAGATTATCAGTGATAATAAACCATGATTTTTTTACTCAACTTTTATTTTAGCTGATGAGGTGGGAAACAGTAATGTAATTTGTATATTTGCAGGCTATTGTATTGTTAAACTTCTGCTGAGCAGCCACATTGGAGACATTGGGGTTCGAGTACTCCACTGTTTGGACAGCATTATAGACAGTAGAAAATAATCCAGGGATACAATCCTGTTTTTTATTCCAAACATTCTTCCTTCTTGGCTTAAACTGACACCCAAGTTATCTATAATGCAACCAGACAGCCAATAGTTGAAGTGATATCACTCAAGGCAATTCACTTTGTGCAGATCCCTCTGGAGCCACAAAAGGTTTTATTCAACTTGTTTCACAAATGCTGTATGCCCCAACACCTGTGAAGAGACTTTGATGTGCTCCCTTTAAAGCTCTTGCTCAGAGGTGCTATAGTGAAGTCAATAACAGTGCGGCAAGCAATGCTCTTTAATCTGTTTCCTGGTTTAGGGACCAATCTGGCAACCTTTGGGTCAAAAGCCTCTCTAATTTTAAAGGCACCCTAATTAATCCTAAAGGACATCCAACTAAGTCTGACAGTGGTTGGAAGCACTCAGGCACAACAAGCAAACACTGTAAATTAGGAACGCTAATCTAACCATTGTTGAAATCAGTAGATGCACACACACACACACACACACACACACACACACACACACACACTCAGGCATGCTATACAGTATAAACCTGTTTTCAATTAGCTCCTTGAAGGACAGAGTGAGGGCAAAGAGACAATGTTAGATTTGTTTTTTCAAGCAAGAGAGAGAGAGAGAGAGAGAGTGTGTGTGTGTGTGAGTGTGTGTGCTGGGGAGGGGGGTGACTTATCCCCTTTGTACCCCTCCATGCCCACAAGTGCCAGAAAAGACCCAGAAAGTAAATAAGCAGTTGACATGGATTTGATTCAGCAATGTCTGCTATTTATAAGTTACAATAGTGGCAAACATGAATCCATTGTGGGTTTCTGTGTTGTTTCTTTGAGCAAATTAAAGGACCATACAGCACTGTGCACGCTGCTGTCTGACGTCACCCCCTGGTTTTGAAGCCTGGACCTTCTGCTCACGCTCACCAGCATATTGGTCAGTTACTGGACACAAGACATCAACATCTGTCAACCAGGTGGATCCCAAATGAGTTTAAAACGCAGACTGACTGAACAAGTTTACCAGCCTCCAGTGCTTTGCAATTAAGATCTATATACTTTTTCAACTGTTTTTAATTAGATCT
>JAOXYL010000001.1:20447096-20464551 GCA_028564955.1 Terapon puta | reverse complement strand
GTGTGTGTGTGTGTGTGTGTGTGTGTCTCTAAACCTGAAAACTTGCCCCACACAACCACCCATACTGCCTGTGGCAATATGACCTGCCTCTCTCTCTCGCTCTCTGTTATCCGGCTGACTGAGCAACAGCAGTAACAAAGGTATGTGGAGAATATGACCTGAAATGGATTCCAGTTCCATATGAGGATAACATTTAAGTCACATCTGGAAAAAAAAAACACTGATGCTTTATCTTTCAGTCCATCCATTTAATTTCTTTTTATGTAAACTATCATGTCTCCTTGGAGCCACTAGGGAGCAGGCCACCGAGGCGAACGACTGACTGACTGGCTGAATAAATGAATGAATGAATGTTTGCACAACTAATAGTTGTTTTTTCAACAAACAAATGGGTGAGCACACACAAACACTGGTCTGTCTGTCAGCCACAATCTCACATCTTGACATTTAGGCATACTGACAAATTCTAACATGGATAATGTTTTCCTGTATTTGCAGAAAGCTCCAACAAACTGGTCACATCAACATGCTAAATACCCTACAAGCACAAACGAACACGCCCACACACTGAACAGCAGACACCCAGACAACAAAATATTCAACAGTAAGACCGGTGAAGGTCACCATTTGCATATTATTAACAGCCCTGTGTAAGAATGTGTGTGTGTCTGAGGTATGTGTGTGTGTGAGGTGTGTGTGTGGTTAGCGTGGGTCAAGCATGACCTATCATGTATTCATATGCAAAGCCAGGTCTGGGCATTTCAGAGGTGTATGTATGTGTGTGTGTGTGTGTGTGTGTGAGAGCGAGAGAGAGTGAGTCTGTGTGTGTGTAACGTGTGTGTTTTATCATCACTTGGCGGATGTGTGTTTTTATTCTGGCTGTGAGGGGTCACATATGTCCCAGTGTCCTGTGGGAATAACATGGGCCTCATGCTGACAGCACAACGGGAAGGGACGGACGGACACACACACACACACACACACACACACACACACATACAGAGTCAGCTAAAGTGCTTCCCTGGCACATTTGGTGAAGGAGAATGATTATTAAGTCACATTACTTCACCAAGGGCATGAGTTCAGCTTCTCCCCGACACAAAACACCTGTGTGGGTCAGTTCACCCTTGTAAGAAAACTATGAGGAAGAAACCACACTGTAAGAGAGGTGACCCACCAGGAAATCCTGACTTGCTAAATCACTGTGCAACGTTGCTCAGTTCAGACAGCGACCCCACAGTTTTTAGGAAGGAAAATAACCACTGCTCAGTAGCCAACGACAGAGAATAATGGGAATCCAGTCAGTAAATCAATCGGACTTTGTAAGACTGTACAAATTCCTGCTGACTTTCTCCTTCACTCGGGCCATTTTCTCAGTCATATGTTTTAGTTTGAATCTGTTAAGCACACAGAGGTGAAGGCATCTGTATTATTCATTGTGAAAGAAAAATATTTCGGTTTGTAATGTGAGTTTCCCCATCTGTGGTTGTTGAAAAGCATCCTAAATTTGTGATGCATGCAGATGCATTTTCCACAAAGACATACACACAACTGCACCAATTACTATAAGTTACAATACTGCAAGCTGTGCGCCTGTACTTATTCCACAGTGCCATACAGTTAACCACAATTGGGAAGCTTTAATCAGCCTGAACTAAACCCAACCTCACATATAACATTTTAATTAGTGGTCTGCCCACCAACAGTCCTCATTAACCCACACTGTTCCTAACAATTTCCAACTGTCGCGTTCTTGAGTTAATAAGAAACCACCGTCTCCGCCTCTGTCTCTGTGTTATGGGCTGTACAGTAAGTCTCTGTGTCCTACTGTAGTCTTATTTCCAACTCCCGCTCGCTGGATGCACTTTATTAGCCCCACGGTGCATAATGCATGCTAATTTGTTACCAATTAACTCCCAAGTCTGATGTGTGGCCCCGCTGTATTCATGACTGAAATCCAGTCAACTGCAGCAGGAGAACATCAAACCCAGAGGCAACATGTGCAGATTTTTAATGCTTTCTACATGCGTAGCCAGCCCTTTTTTTAACAAGACAAACTAATGTTGAAGCCAAAATATACTTATTACTCCATGATAATGTTTATCTGATCCAAGTGCAACAGCACAACCTGCATGAAAGACCTTTGGTCATCTGAAGTGACACCAAATGTCCTATCACATTTCCAGTTGCTTAAATGCTGCTTCCACACATTTCTTTTATTCATTTATCATAATTTATAGACTACAAAATTATTCATTGTAGGCTAGACCTAACAAAAAAACATATACTCATATACATGATGAGAAATATGGATGGCATATGATTTGATAGTATATCATAAATCAACTCTGATCTGCCTGTTGAGAATCACTGTACTAATGAAATTAAAATTGATTATATAGATTACTCACAGAAAAAAAGAAATCACCTGTCAAAGAAAATTAGAAAAAGTCTGCAATCTATATAGATTAATATCAGCCCTAAGTGGTTGGTGTCTGTCAGTAATCAATCATGTTTATTTCCTCCAAAGAAGTACAGAATAGCAATACAGAATAAAGTGAACTCATCGATTTTGGTCAAGATCAATGAAGTAAACTGAAAAATTCAAAACCATCTTGTCTGTGCCATCTATTGTTTTGTTTATGGAACCCTGTCAGTAATTGATTATCAGCTTCACATACAATAATCATCCTAAATCCCAAAGGATGTTTGGTCTCTGCTCTTTTTCACAGCTGGTCAAATGGGGGACAAATTACAGCATCCCATGATTTATGAGAACAATAACTCAGACTACAGAGCAGCACGGTAAGCAAGGGAATGATTAGAGGCCCAGTGTTTCATGAGCAACATGAGCAACCAAGTTAATAAGTGTCACTGTCCAAATGCCACAACTAATGAAGGAACAAGTTATTTTTGGAGGATATGCTACCAAGTATTACCAGCTCACCACTGGGTGACAGAACAGGGAGCGGAGAAAGACGTGATAGGATTCACACACTCTCTCACATCATGCACACCACGAGACAGGCGGGCAAGCAGACAATCTCGTCGTTACCTTGCTGGAATAAGGTCCAGGGATGAGCAGTTTCAGCGCCTGTCGTTTCAGCTCTGTCAGCCGAGCGTTGCAGTTCTCACACCAAATCCCTCTCTCACTTCCAGGGGAGCTTCCGCTCCCTGAGGCCGGTGATCCGGTGCCAAACCCTGGAGAGCCACCCAGGGAACCGGGTGACTCCGTCCCGATCCCCGGAGAGATGGTCCCCGGTGACCCAGAGAAGGACCCCGGTGAGGAGATTCCTGAGCCTGGGGACGGGGTGCCTGTGGAGCTCGGCATGGAGCCGGCTCCCTCCGGGGCGGGGCGCGTGCTGGAGCGGCTGGTTTCCTCGTAGGCCTTCCGGTACCACGTGTCCGGGAAGAAGGAGGCAGATTTGGTCGGGGATGTGTCTGGCATCTGTGAATTTTTAAAAAACACAAAAACTGACTGAATTCCATGTTGGGTTTACATTTCACAGGACCTGCTGCTGCCAATGAGACTGAGCTGACATTAATGTTGTTATTAAGGTCACTGTTAATTACATCTTTGCTTTTCTGCTTTGACAATTTGTGCCCTGAAGAAGAAGAGGAAAGACGAAAGCCTCTATTGTGTCAATATGTGCAACATCTTACTCCTCCCAGTGCACACAACAGGTTGTGCAGGTCGGGAGGAGGATAGAATAAAGAGAAGACAACGGGGGCACAAGTCTTCTGTTGTGCAAACTGTCAGCTACTGGCATTTTAACTGTGAAACCAAACGATGGCTTGAGTTCACTACATCCATCTAACTATATTGAGTATGCTGTCTATTTTGCTCAGTTCAGCAAATCATCCATTGTCTGAATTAGTCTGATGGGAAGAAAAAAATCTCACAACTTCAATATCTGTGCTTAACTTAGATGCCAACTGCTGGCAGATGGTGAGCATCTTGTTTTGGAAAGAAACTTTACAGGCTAAACATACAGTGGACCATGACAACGTCTCATGCCAATAACACACACGGGCAATGGGTGTTAAATCAAACGTTCAGAATCTTAAAGACACAAACATGAAACTGCATCAGACATTCACTGTGTGTTCAACCCAAGTCGAAGCCGTCAACACGCTGGATGCCTCCGTCACCGTCTAAATAGGATCAGGTCAGATTCCGTGTGGGGACCTGTGTTATTTGGTCTCCCTTCAGACGGCCACATGGGAACTTCAAATGAGCCACAAGGAGTTGAAAATTAGATCTTTTGCGGCTGGGTGCATCCAGTCAGAGAGGATGGGCCCATTGATGTGGCGGTGACTGGAGAGGCTGGGCACTATGGCTGCTGCAGTCCCTCCAGAGGGTTATAATAAGGACGCAATGAGTGTAGACTGATAGATGGGGATGCCCAATCATCTCCAAGTGAAGAGGTGGGTATAATGTGGGCCGAACTCTGCGTTATAAATTAACTGCTAATTAGGCCGTGGGAGGTAGGCGAAGGCACAGGTGTGAGTGCAATACCTGATTTAGCTCCTTGGTCCTCAGTTAGTGATAATTAAGAGATGTGGGGGAGCTATCAGTGAAAATGCACACCACTGTTGTGACACTGCAAGCAGTCATGTGTGAAATGTGATCTTCACAAAGCAATCAATCACCGGCGTGAGCGCAAATCTACTGCGATGAGCTTTCGGGATGTTTCAAAATCTCAGCCTGAGAAAAGGGAGAGCAAAACTCTGGCACTCCTGTTGAAAAAGGAGACGACAGGCATGAGAGATGGAGAGCATGCGTCACTAAATGGATGGTAAGTTGTTGTTGTGTGTGTGTTTTTTTAGCAGGTTTAGAGGTAACAGAGGTGTGTCCACCTCTGTGCTGCTGGAATGAATACACCTACCCCATATTTTCTGCTCCTGCTGCTCACAGACCTCTCCTTGGTCCCCGACAGTGAAGTCATGTTGGAGGTGAGAGGAGGAGGAGGAGGAGGGGAGGAGGAGGAGAAGGAACCTCTGCTGCTGCTTCACATTCAAAAAGAGACCGCCGGATCGATTTCAATTAACCACACGCCCCTGCAGTTTGCTCTTCTCAATCTGGAAGCAACCTCACGCCTCTTCCCAATGCACGAGGACGCCGCTTACATCCCCAATCCGTCGCCAGGAGACCCCCACCCCTCCACAAAAAAAAAAAAAAAAAAAAAAAAAAAAACCCTAAAAGGGTTGTTTGCTTTTTTTTTCTTTAGTTGTTGCAGCTTCCGGAGGATCGCCCTCTAAAAGCCAAAGTGAGGGGTGTTGTGAGGAGGCAGACCGCTCCCTGTCTGCGCTCACTGAAGCTCTCCGCTCAGCAGCGCTCCGGACTGACATCGCACTCAGCCCTGCCTCTCTCCATCAGCCGCGGCTCGGGCCGGCCAGGTGAAGCGCTCCCACCCCGGGCCAGACTCCGCCTCACGGGCTACCGACAGGACTCACGGCTCATTATCTCGGTGCGGACCGGTGGGAGTGGGATGGATGGGATGGGTGGGGGGGGGGTCAGGTCCTCGCTGGTCACACTTCAGTCTCACTCTCCGCACCCTCCTGTTGACTTCCCGGGGCTCCGCACTCTGCTGAAGCCAGCAGCGGACTGGAGAGGCAGCGGAGATGAGGGGGTGAGAGCTGGGGGGGGCGCACATCTGGAGGAGGGCGGGGCCAACCTGCCCCTCATCCAGCGCAGGGCCAATGCACATCCAGAGGATCCAGCTGAGGGGCAGAGAGGCTGTGAGACTTTTTAAGTTTTGTTCGTAACGTTGCTGTGTTTGGATGATCTATTCAACTCAGCTGTGTTAAAAAAAAAAAAAACTCCAATTCAGATACCGAAAAGAACACTGAAGTCTTGTTATTTCCCCCCAAAACTAACGAACAAACTAATTAATAAGCCAGTCATATTTAATTTGTCCACCTACTTCTTATTGCTGTCTGTAGGATTGTAGTCAGATTCTTCATTCTTGAGTGAATAAATCATTTCCAGCTTGATCTAAACTGTCATGAACTTGAGATACCTTATCAAAACAACACCAATTTAACTGATGTTCCCCAGAGTGCAATTCAAACAAATGAACCCTTCAAACAGACTTTCAACTGAAGGCGAATAAAACTAAGTCAAAGTCAGTCACAGAAGAGGTCATAGCTCGGGGCGTGTGGTGGAGACAGGATGCGGATGTTGGCATGGTCAGTTTGTGTCTGTAAAACACTGTTCTCACCTCCCTCAATTTCATGGGTATCCTTTCCACATCCTTTTCATCTCCATCAAACCATTCAGTGCCCCCTGTTGCTCTGTGGATGGGAGCAGTGTCATCCCAGAACAGACCCCTCCCATCAGGATAGAAATGTTTCATCAAATGGATAAAAGTGATCACTCACAACAAGTTCATGTTGATTTACAGTGACCATTCACTGTAAAGGGTGAGCCAAGTAAGGGAAAGTTACTTCTAGTGTGTTCGTATAATGGAGGGACACGCCTGGTTAAAGTGTTTTCAGGAATCACTGTATTGTAAAGGAGAACAGTGTACTGTGGTGACATAACGCCCTCTGCTGTTGTCATAAAGTAATTGCAGGAGACAGACAGCGCAGCAGCAGCAGGAGAAGAAGAAGAAGAGGAAACAGAACCCTTTATTGTCCCTCGTGGGGACATTTTAAATTTTCACTCTTATTATATTTTGACAATTTTACATACACGTGTACATACAGAATACACACACATGCACATGCAAACTGGCAGAGAGATGCCAGAGTGACGGGCTGCTCATCTGGAGGCGCCTGAGCAGGTTGCTTTGCTCAAGGGCACCTGGGCAGTGCTCAGGAGCTACGACAGCAGTGACAGAGAAACATGTTGGACTGATTTCAGTTAGTTATAGGGTCATTTTTCACATCTTCATTCTTATAGGAATGTGAGCGAGATTAATTAGGTAATGTAAAAGGCTTTTTCAGCAGACACATTTGAACATGAGCTGATGTTCAGGTGGTTCAGTCTCAGTGTCTGGGTGCTTAGTTGCTGGTCATGACTCCGGGACAGCTGAAAGATCCCAGCTCTGTCTAACATGTCCCTCCAAAACCTTCAATAGGTGCTAAATTTGGTTGAGACCAGGTGTCTGTGAAGGCCATAGCATATGATCCACATCCTTTTCATCTCCATGAAAAATTTGTCCCCCTACTTCTTATTGCTGTCTGTAGGATTGTAGTCAGATTCTTCATTCTTGAGTGAATAAATCATTTCCAGCTTGATCTAAACTGTCATGAACTTGAGATACCTTATCAAAACAACACCAATTTAACTGATGTTCCCCAGAGTGCAATTCAAACAAATGAACCCTTCAAACAGACTTTCAACTGAAGGCGAATAAAACTAAGTCAAAGTCAGTCACAGAAGAGGTCATAGCTCGGGGCGTGTGGTGGAGACAGGATGCGGATGTTGGCATGGTCAGTTTGTGTCTGTAAAACACTGTTCTCACCTCCCTCAATTTCATGGGTATCCTTTCCACATCCTTTTCATCTCCATCAAACCATTCAGTGCCCCCTGTTGCTCTCAGGATGGGGGCAGTGTCATCCCTGAACAGACCCCTCCCATCAGGATAGAAATGTTTCATCACAGGATAAAAGTGATCACTCACAACAAGTTTGTATTGATTCACAGTGACCCTTCACTTTAAAGGGACATGTGGCAAACTGTCCCCCCACAAGATTACTGAGCCACAGGATCTGTTTGTGCTGTTTCTCTAATCATGAATTCAGGTTTCCTTTAATCTATCACTTGTCTGTATGCAACTGAACAAGAAACAAAGAAATCCGGTTAAAAAAACGATTCGTGTAGTTTTCTTTTTGTCTCCTGGCACAATAAATAGGTTAATCTCAAGACGACCCGTGGAGGAGCCAACGCCCTGAGGATTAATACGTTTATTAATAAATTCTCATTATAATGATCTGCCTCCTCCGGTACTGTAGGTGGCGACACACGTCTTTAATGCTGGTTCAAGAGTTAAAAGTAATGCGGAAGGAGCAGAGTATCATAACTAAATGATGGACAACACAGTATTATACCGGTGAATTTCCTAGACAGATGTCGTGGAAAGTGCACAACCTCTGACCTCTAATTGATTAAAAGTACCAAGTTGTCATGTTACATTCAAGTGTAAGGCCGATTTACTGACCCACACTCCAGTCCAGTAGGTGGCGGTGATGCGCCTGAGAGCGGGTGTGACGACATTAAAAACAGAAGAAGGCGCTGCTCAGAGGTTTGCCTTCAGGAATTGTGAGCGCGACGTGTTGATCTTCCTACATTTGACATTTAATTAAACACCTTATTGCAGTCCGAGAGGAGCAATGAAAGTCCGCGGAACCTGAGATCCATCTGTCCAAACAACAGGCTGAATTTCAGGTTTCACCGTGAGTAGTTAGTTGTGTATTAGTTGTTATTTCGTTTTGCTTGGTGTAAAAACAAAACAAAAACAGAAAAACTCTCACTTGATCTGCCAGTTTAGAGGCCTGCACGTATTAAATGCAACTCTAAATGTTTGGTTGTGTCTGTATATAAACAGAGATGACTGATAGCTGCAGCTAACACAAACATGAAGAACCGAGAAACACTGGCAGTTTTCTGTTTGTTGTCATGTATTGTGTGGCAACAGTGCACAAATTTAAGAAACAGATGTTGCCTCCACCACTCAGGGTCTCAGTGGTTTGTCTTTTGTTTATTAATATGCCCGCAACTTGAACTAACATGATTTTTTTCAGCTCGCTAGCTTTTAGTCCAACTGTCGACTACCGCGTTAGCTCGTGTTGTGTTCAAGTGTGCCACCCAAACGCAGGACTTTGATGATTTGGTGGTTCAGTGTGGTGTTTGTCAGTGAGAGGGGTCGCTTTTCTTGATAACTGTTTTATCTTTGTGTCACCTAAAGGTAAAGGCTGAAATGCAGTGTAAATGGTGTGTGTTATCTTGGTCTCAGAGCCAACATGAGAAGCGCTGTCCTCACAGCCTCACTGACAGTGAACTAAACAAATGGCCGCAGCTAGTTTAGCATATTTTGATATCACGACCGTGATGACGGGCTGTCAGGTGCCTTTACACTGAGTAAGCATGCGGTCAATGAACGGCATAAGCCTAACCCCTCTCCTCTCTCAGCATCTGCAGACTCAAGTCTGACCAGGTGAAAAAAATCATCTCTGATAGATGTTGCTGATCCTTTAGCAGACGTCTGATCCAATGAAAATAAGGGAAGACCAATACAACAATGACAGGTAACACAACATGTAATCACTATGATTTGTCTAAGCAGTTAACAAGAGAGCTGCAGACAACTTCGCTTATGAACAACTCAAATTGACAAGAGAGACACGACTGTGAATGATCTTTTAGGTGGATCTGGGAAAACAAGGAAAAGGAAATCTAAAAAGATGCCAGTGGAGGAAGCCACTTCAGATACCCTTTCATCTCAAGCCACAAAGGAAGCAAACCCCACAGCGGGCAGTGATTTCGCAGGCGACAGCCAATCCACTGCGAGTTCATTGCCGTGCACTCCAAAAAGAGTCAGGGGACAACGGGGGCAGACTTGCCTGACCTCCACCCCTGTCCGCAGTTCAGCAGAGTCTCCCCCTGCTGCAAAACAAGTGGAACTTGAATACACTGAAGTCATCACTCAGTTGAAGGTGATTGATCCTGTTCTGGTGATGAACATGTTTGTTTGCTGATTTTTCAGCTGTCACAGTAAAATGCGTGACTAATTATCCTTTTAATGTCCGGTCTGGTGTAGACATCAGAGGTCGACTCACCATGCTGCAAGACCAAATCTCAGAGCAGATGTGGGAGTAGTCCTGCCTTACAAACAAGGCAACTTAGAAAAAGGGAAAGAAAGGAGCAAATGCAGGCTGGCGGGAAAACCAAAAGCCCTCCAGCAAAGCGCCGTGGTGGAAAGACACAGAAGACTGAGACAGGAGATGACACTGTTCAGCCATCCAAACGCTGCAGACCAAGATTTGAACTGGACACGCCTGATTCAGCAGAGCAAGGTACTGTCTTCTTGGTGTCTCAGATATGCCACATTGCCTGTTTCAGGGGTTCGTCACTCTCATATTTAAAAATGTATTTTGCACAACCATATTTTTTTGCAGAATCCTTGTTAAATGTTTTGTTTTCTATGTTATTCTATCCCCTACCACCAACTCCCATCCTACTTTGCCCCAAAAGACGAGTCTTTGCTGTCTTCAGACCTGTCAATAGAGCTGAGTCACCATGAGGAGCAGCTGCCGTCTTTTTCTGTCCAGGAAGATGAGGAAAGTGAGGAAGAGGAGGAGGAGGAGCTACCAAGTTTCTTGATGCGGGTCGACAAAAGTGAGATTTGCAGTGACTGAATGTAAATAACTTTAAAAAAAAAACAGAAAGACTTGTGTGAGCATACTGTATACTTTAAATGGATTGTGTTTATGTTGTCATTCAGAGCCCCCAGTCATTACAGAAGGAGGATTTGTGTGGTACAAATTCAGAAATTACCCATTCTGGCCTGCAATGGTGAGTGTGAAAACCTATGTGGATCATTATTGTACCATGAACACGTTTTTATAAACAGTGTTTGATGGGACAACACAATTTCTTATTACAGTAAAAACTCGCTCAGTTAAAACCACACATTTTAGGTTTGTGAATTTTTGTTTTAACGCTGGTCAAAATGGTTTTCTGTACTACTAACATTCACAAATAGTTTTACCACTAATAAACACTACACTAAATACAGCTATTCAGTTAAATTCTAGCATGATCTTTATATGAAAGAGAGATGACAGTCACACTGGAGACTTAAATGAAAGAACACCAGGGATCTGAAATATCAGTGAGCCAAAATAAGTCCAATGGTCAGGACTTCTAATGTTTCAAATTTGCACTGTTTTTCTCTGCAGGTGAAAAGTGTGCATCGTAAGCAGAGAAAGGCCAGTATCATGTTTGTTGATGACTCGATGAATCACAAAAAGAAAGGGTAAGGAGTAAAACTGTGTAAAAGTGTGTTGGACTACATTACAGGCTGTGAAAATCTTTAGGACGGAGCCATGCAGGGACCTGTGTACTTGTATGTGATAGTGAAACAACTGTATGGTCTGAACCTGGCATCACATGTAAAGATATTTTAAACAAAACATTAATGAATGATTTACTTGGTATACTTTCAAATCATGAGGAATTTGGTTTTTAGTCTTTGTTTGTGTTCCTGCAGGTTCACTGTGGCTCTGAAAGCCCTGAAGCCTTTTGACTGTGAAGAGGCTAATGAGCTGCTGGTGAGAGCCGCTCATTAAATTATACACGTGGTTTTCTAAAAATGATGTTTTCCTGGCACAGTGGCAGACTGCCTTTGTTGACTCTACTTTTGTCACAGTGCAAAGCCAAAGAAAAGTATGATGCTGCAATCGAGCGGTCTATGGAGCTCGTAACAGACTACAGAATACGTATAGGTAAATATTATCCATCTGATTCTTAGGCAGTCAGAAACAGATAAAGGACACTGATATTAACTTATATTGATTGATATTATTTAATTAAATGTAAACAGTATAGTTTTTAAATCACTGACTTATTAGCAGTGTTAATCATGTTTTGTCTTTGCAGCATGTGGCTCATTTTCTGGCTCCTTCATCGAGTATTTTGCTCATGACATGAGTGAGTTTTGTTGTTGAACCTTCAGTAGCACAGCCACACACAATATAAAGCTGCCGCAGAGTGAAATCTTGAGTACACCTGCAGCCTGTCTTTGTATCTGACTACCACAGGCTATCCAGTGAGGAGGAAGTACCCCCAGGCAGCCTCAGAGCGACTAACCATTGCCAGCGACGCGATAACGGAGGCACAGTGTGACGATCATAAGGAGGACAGCTTTTGTGAGCAGCAGGAGGAGGTCAACAGGAGTTCGAAGAGGCTTCTGCCAGACCGGAGTCATGCCGCCCACAACCGCGCTAATGAGAAGCTTGTACATTTCATCGTAAAGCAGCGAATGGTGGAAAGCCGACTTCTGGTATGATTAATGGAGTTTAATGTACGGCTGTGTCGCTGTTGTTGTTCTCAAGCAGGCAAACACTTTCTTTGCACCAGTGGATGTTTTAGTTGGGAGAGGTATACCAGAAGTAAATATGTGCAGGTTACTCCACTTATAATCTGACAAAATAAACCAGTTCTGCATGATGAACTTTTCAGACAGTGATTAAATGAATTTAATCCACATCCCAAAAATGTTTTTCATGCAATGATAATGTATTTTATAATATATTATATAATATCACAAAGCCAGCCTGTAACTTACATTGGGCTCTAAGCTTCTTCGTTCATTCTTTTACAACAGTGGATCACTGCGAATGAGTAGTCCTTTTGTACAGTGATATGAAAAAGTGTTTGCCCCCTTCCTGATTTCTTTTTTTTTTTTTTTTTGTCATACTTAAATGTTTCAGATCAACAAACAAATTCAAATATTAGTCAAAGATAACACAAGTGAATTTCGTGAATTTTGAATTTCCCTGAGGGAGTCATCCCAAAGGGATCAATAAAGTTAAGTCTAAGTCTAAGTCAACACCAAATGCAGTTTTTAAATGATGGTTTTTATTGTTAAGGGAAAAAAAATCCAAACCTTCATGGCCCTGTGTAAAAAGTGATCACTCCCCAACAAATAACTGTGGTTTATCACACCCGAGTTCAATTTCTCTAGCCACACCTGTTCTCAATCAAGAAATCACTTAGATAGGACCTGTTTGACAAAATCCGTCTGTCCGTCTTCTAACCGCTGAGGGGAGCAGTCTCAGCAGAGAAGCCCAAACAGTCCTCTCCCGAGCCAGATGAGGTTTGGGACGTCGATGAGAGAAATTGAGAGCTTTGCCTTCTGGCTCAGCTCTCTTCACCACGACAGACTGCATCAATGTCCGCAACACTGCAGACGCTGCACCAGTCCGTCTGTCCATCTCCCGCTCTATTTTTCCCTCACTCGTGAACAAGACCCCAAGATACTTAAACTCTTCCACCTGGGGCAGGAACTCCTCCCCAACCCGAACTGGGCAATCCACCATTTTCCAACTGAGAATCCCAGCTGCTTCACACTTGCAAACCGTCCCAGTGAGAGCTGGGGGTCACTACTCTAAGGACCACATCATCCGCAGGCAAAGTGACATAAACCAAAAGATCCTCAAAAGCTAGACATCATGCTGATTGGCCCACCCATAGCAACAACAACTGCAATCAAGCGTTTGGGATATCTTACAATGAGTCTTTCACAGCGCTGTGCAGGAATTTTGGCCCACTCATGTTCGCAGAATTGCAGTAATCAGGCCTGGGTGTGGCTAGAGAAATTGAACTTGGGTGTGATAAACTAGTTATGTTTTAACAGGGGGGGCAATCACTTTTTCACACAGGGCCATGTAGGTTTGGATTTTTTTCTCCCTTGATTAAAAAACATTGATTTAAAGACTGCATTTTGTGTTTACTTGTGTTGTCTTTGACTACTATTTAAATTTGTTTGATCTGAACATTTAACCGTGGCATCAGTGCAAAAAAAAAAAAGAAAAGAAAAGAAATCAGGAAGGGGGCAACACTTTTTCCACCACTCCATCTGATCTACCAGTGTAATGCACAGAAATAAACAATTAGATTACACAATAGCTTGCAAGGGCACAACTGGTTTTGCAAAAATGTTTTGGCAAGCCCGGCCATGCAAAGCTGCAATAAACTGTGTATTTATGATGATATTAATGATATTTGTTGATGAAAAAAAAGTGAAAAAGCAATGTATGTAATGTCTCTTAAGATTTTGATGTTACAAAACTCTAAAACAACACTGTATGTAGCGATGAAAAAGAGGAGCACCCACCCTTCTTGTGTCACTTTCCTTACAGGCTGTGATCCGTGGGCAGCAGCAGTCCAGATGGCTTCGCTCCTTCCTGAGTGCCAACAGGAGGCGGGTGGTGAACATATACCTGGAGGATGACCAGCAGTTGGACCAGGTCTACTGGTACCTCAATGAGCTCTACACAACAGCCATCACCACCGCCCCCTGCCTGGCTGAGGTGAAGTCCATGGAGCCGGTCCCATTTGTCCTGGATGTGCTTCTACCTGAGGTGAGCTAAAGCTTTTATCAGTGCCCGTTTGTCATTTTATACTATTACAGCATATTGTGTGTTCTCTGATGTGCAGTTCGCCATTTATGCAGTGCAGATGTTGTATGATTACTGTCCTCTTTTGCAGGCAATCATCTATGCCATAGCTGGGGTGGATAATGTCTCAGTAAAAAAAGCAGAAGAAAAGTACCTAAAAGGACGATGTATCAGCAACAGGTGAGAGTTTGATGAGTAAAACAATTAAAGGTACAGCTCTTTTCTTGAGAGAAATTGGTCACAAATGAAGCCAAACATTCAGACATCATAACTTTAAATATGAATATTTTACATATAGATGTAACTTAATGTATCTGGTCACTTTTGCTTTCAAAAAACGTCCTGTGTATAAAAATGTAAAAAAATTTCAGACATTCTTTTGAATTTATTTACACATGGTGTATGGCTCGCCTGATATGAATGGATCAGAGTTTTGAGACTCTCATTCATCCTCTTGAGATGAGTCTTGATAAATATCATATAACTTTCTATATTTATTTGTTTTTGACCATTTTTGATCTAATTCCTCTTAAAGATGTTGAATTGATGATTGACAGTTTTTACCTTTTCTGTTTATTTTCAGAGAAAGGCAGGAGTTTGACTTGATGATTGACCGACAGATGAGGAAAAAATCCCAGCCTCAAAACACGGCACTTGCATTATTCTCTGACACTGTCAGTTAGAAGAGTACAAGTACACTTTTGTAAAAAGCAAGTTATTTTTGTATGAATTTTTTTTTATGTTTTTTTTTTTTGTTTGTTTATACATAATGTAGTAATACTTGTGTGCCTTACACTCAATCATAAATCATATAACATTAACGCCACTCTCCTGTGCCTTTTTCACAGACACCACACTGTAAATACTGCATTTTAAAAGCTTACAAAAGCTGATTTTCAAAACATTGACAATTACAATAATAAAACAATGTTAATGATCTGTATGTAGCATGTACTTGGCCAAGTAAGCTAATCATTAATGAAGTTTTGTGTTTGTGTGCTACTGTGTTTTGCTGCTTTTTTTTTTAATAAACAGTATTTTATTTTACTCTCAAGTGAAGGCTTTGGCACACTAAAGGATGGACAAGTGCCAAATAAAATACAAACTTTTCAGCACAACACTGTACCCTGGTTGATAACATGAACAGTTCAACCACCAGGAGGCTTCACGTAGTTTATTTTACCTTACGTGTTAGAACATAATCAGCACTTTTCTAGCCAACCACAGTGAAAACTGTCTGCTGCTGCTGTTTCATCCTGCGACTGTTTGCAATAGAAGAGTACCTGCTGCCATCACCACCAGACAGCAGGCCAGCATCTTTTCTCTGGCTATGAAACTGCTTAACACAACAACATTGCAAATGATAAACATGCTGCTTTGTGGACAACATGCTTTTGCAACATTGTGAGTATGATTAAACTCTTGACTCTTGGGGAGAGATTGCGAAATAATGTCATTGGTACAACTTACTTTTTCTCTTACTACAATATTTCTTATATGGTGCACATATAACAATACCACATCTTTATTTAGATTTTTTTTAGGCCTCTTCTCATTTAAGTTCTTACTATTAATGTATGTTGGGTACTGACATCACATCGTGTACCTTGATGGTTGTCAGTCAGCTGCACTGTTACTGTCTTGATGTTTATATATGATGTATATAGTGTATCCTTTTATAATAATAATAATAATTTTATAAGTTATTGCAGGCCTTATTTTCACAATCAACATGATAATACTCTCACATTAGATGTTGCATGACACTAAAATTGAACTTGACTGTAGAGTAGACTCCGGTATTTAGGAAATACTTGATTTACATGTGCAAAAAAAAAGCAAATACACATTGTATATATGAACTATCAGGGGAACTGGAAAGTGGTTGATAAATGTCCTTGTAAAGGGCCAAAGTCCTACCCAAGTTTCTTGTTCATTAGCCTTTATTTCACAGTGTGAATGTACTCAGGTTTTCTTTCATTGATCTCTCTGAAAAGCTTGAACATCATGAGATCACAGCATGGCAGTATCAGTGTATGTTTGTAAAGCAACACTGTGTCAGGACGTGTCAGAGAATGTATCTTCACTGTACTGGACTGCATTTATGAAAATTAGAGCCCCTTCCTGAATGATTATTCAATCACAGGAGTTCAAACCTCTCATTCATACATATTGTTTTCAAGCACTAGATGTTACTGAAAGGGGGTTTTGCTAGGGTTGGTTGTAGAGGCTCATTCTTATGTGCATAAAGAGTGCATCAAATACTTCCCCCACAATAATGGACAAATAAGGCTAGTTAGCCTCTTGATGATTTTCCTTTAGTTTCCCCCGTCTTCTCAAAGGGTTTGGTTGTAAACCATTGATGCTGTGAGCCATGATTCAGGGTAGTATGCATACTATTTAATTATCTGTATTAGGTACACCAGATGATTGTGCAACAAAAGCTGACAGGCCATAGATCATTATAACGTTTGATCAGACAATGACTGATAAACCTATGTATACCTAAATATCTATGCAGGTCCACGCTTACCACTTAACATAAATTTAGCGAAAAAAAGGATAATTGCCATAAAACACAAAACGCATAAAATAGAAAGAAAAAACTATAATCCCACAGAATTATAACAACAGAAGTACAGTTTAAAGCAATAGAATAAAATACGTAAAATTTAGTAAAATACACAATTTCAAAAGAAGTATAGCAGTGGGGGTCTCCAAGGCATTCCCAGGCCAGCCAAGAGACATAGTCTCTCCAGCGTGTCCTGGGTCTTCCTTGGGGCCTCCTCCCGGTTGGACATGCCTGGAACATCTCCTTAGGGAAGCATCCAGAACAGATACCCGAGCCACCTCAGCTGACTCCTCTTGATGTGAAGGAGCACTGGTTCTACTCCGAGCTCCTCCCGAGTGACTGAACTTCTCCTTCTTCACAACGACGGTCTGGTACACTGACCACATAACTGCAGACGCTGCACCAATGTGCCTGTCAATCTCACGCTCTCACTTTCCCCCACTCATGAACAAGACCCTGAGATACTTGAACTCCTCTCCACTCGCCTAGAGAGGGTATGCCTCCCTTTTCTGGTCGAGAACCATGGCCTGGGATTTGGAGGTGCTGATTCTCATCCCAGTTGCTTCACACTCGGCTGCAAACCGCCCCTGTACATGCTGAAGGTCCTGGTTTGACAACAGGACAACATCATCTGCAAAAAGCAGAGATGAAATCTCATGGTTCTCAAACAGGACTCCCTCTGGCCTCTAACTGCACCTCGAAATCCTGTCCATAAAATTATGAACAGGACCAGTGACAAAGGGCAGTCCTGCC
>JAOXYL010000001.1:20420829-20436202 GCA_028564955.1 Terapon puta | reverse complement strand
TTCCTGTATGAGAGCTGCCAGGAGCTGGGCCTCATCAAGGAGCTGCTCAAACTGCCCCTGGGCCTCACTGAACAGGTAGCAGAGTGATATGTGAATGATGTTTATTTCAGTAGTTTTATCTATTTAAATAGCTGCATTAAACCTATCACTATTCTCTTAAGATGAAGCTTTCTTTGGACTCTGAAAATGTATATCTTGTGTTTCAGGAATGTTTGGAGAAGTTTCTCCAGGGTACGGGGGGTCTCCAGAACAGAGAGCTGCTGATGGTTCATTACCTTCAGCAGGCCAACTACATTCCTGCCCTGCAGCTCAACCACAGCCTCAAAATGAACCTGGTGGTACGTTTGACACACACACACTAAGTGTTACTCTAATGGCGCTTTTCCACTAGCACTTACTTGGCTCAACTCGGTTTTTAGGCTTTTCCATTATGTGTTAGTACCTCGTACCAGGTACTTTTCTCGTATCTACTCACCCGGGGTTCCAAGAGAGCTGAGTCAAGCCGAAAATGTGACATTGGTAGACTACGTTCTACTGATTGTCCAGGGCATGACGTCACTAGATGAACCAGGAGAGCATCACATTCATAAGAATCAACCCCGCCATTTTTAAAGTACAACAACAACAAACACTATCAGATGGCTGCACAGAAATCACGCCAACGAGGTGTGGACCTTTCTTGGTCTGGTGGCCTCCATAGTTACTTTACGTTTGTGTCGCATCACAAACGATGCCACTGGAGTTTAGGTCATGTGGCTATGATGACCCCGCCCACACTGAGGTGGTACCCTATTGTAATAGAAAACTGCCAGAACTGTAATGGAAGAGTACCATAATTGTCACAGTATTACCCTGTTAAAGTGCATGTGAAATGTACATATTATATAAATATTAAACTCTGTAAGATTTTACATCAGGAAGTCCACAAGATCAATAAGCACAGGCATCTACTTCTTTGTTTTTAGAACGAGCGAGACCCAAAGCTCAAAGAGCGATCTAACACCAGGAACTCTATACTGGATCAGTACGGCAAAGTTTTGCCCCGAGTGCAGAGGAAACTGGCCATGGAGAGATCCAAGCCCTACCAGCATACCTACGCCATCCACAGAGAAGGTAAGGAGGTGCTCAACTCGTACAGTCCTGTCTTCACAGCAATTTAAAAAGTAGCAAAATGTTTGTAGAAACTTCTCGCTCTTGCAAAAATAAGTCCCTACATTACACAAAGACTGCTTTTGTGTTTGCAGCTACACTAGTTGTTTTTTAGGTAGTAATTTAATGTAAAAAAAACATTATCCATTAAAAAGAAATAACATTTATGCACTATCTTCCAGTTTCTCGGCCGCAGCCACTGTCGACCATCACCAAACGCTCTACCAATGAGAAGGTGATGTCGAGGGCCGGCTTCATCAACAACGTGCTGACAAAGATTGAGGAGGTGTGGTTAGGCAAAGGAGCCACACCACAATCCTCCCCAGCTAAGAGGTCTGTAGAAAAAAAGCATCTTAGAGGTGTCTTTGTTTGTTTGTTTTACATTTAAGAATATTTGTTATTATTCTCTAAACTTTTTTTTTTTCTCGTTTATCTTTCAAAGCCCCAGGGCGGCTGAAGTTCAGAGCCCTAAGCCCTCCGCCTCGGCCCTTCCTGACCCCTTCCTTGGCACGCCAATCGCCATGACCTCAAAACGAAAGTCAAGGTAGAAAGCAAACCATACAGAACTGTGTGTTTTTGAAGATGAATTAAATTGTATACATTGATCAAAACATCACAACGAGAACATTTATACGTTTTGACAGTAATAATATACCATTTTGTTTGAGCACTGTAACAGGAACAGACTGTTAAACCCAATTGCAGAACATTATATTGACCTATGGGGCTGGAAATATTTGACTTGGAAAACTATGCTTGTAAATCTTCTTGTAGTTTCACAATCACTTTTCTTTTTTATTCAGAGAGCTGAAATAATGATAACTGCATCTTAACATTCTTGCATTTCTTCTTCATCTTCAACATGACACAGGCTGATGGACTTGGTCGTTCACCCTGCCTGTCAGACCCCTCGCCCTCTTCTCAGCCCCCCAAGACCTCCCAACTCCTGGGTCTCTCCCAAAAGCACAAGCAAAGCCCCTGAACTCAGTCTGCTGCAAACACCACAGGTTGTCAAGGTGAGAAGACAAATGTGGACTTATTTTTACTGGCCTTTAATCCCTTACTGTGTCAGGATATCCAAATAAGTCAAATCAGTATAAATATTTAATTCACTTGGTACTCCTGGGGGATTTTGTTTCTTACATATTTCCTGATCTTGCTTTCTCAGCGAGCTCGGGCCTTGGCTGCCTCTGGTCCCGTATTCTCAGCCTTCACTCCCCAGTCCATCCTGCGCAGCAGCCTGAGGCCCACCCCTGTCGCCACCCCCTCTGCTTCTCCAGGACGCTCCATAACCCCCCCACTCCGCAGCAAAGAGAGCCGGATCACCTTCATCGAAGAGGCAGAACCTCCTGAACCAGAGAAGAGCATCCGATGGACCAATGGGGTAAGAAGACCAGACACTAGATAGAAGTGGCATGTTGAATCTGAGACGCTACCTCAGAAGGTTGCAGATCATTAGATGCATTATAATGCACAATGTGTTGTAATCACACAGATTACAGATTTAGTTGGTAGGTTTGATTCTGTCCTTAGATGACACGTGTCTTCCAACCTCTCCCCCTCTCTAGATGGCAGCAGACAGTGAGATTAGCTTGCTGACTAGAGGCCCCACGCTGTCCAAGGCCACGCGTAAGACCTGGTCCTCGCAGCCTGCTGAGGAGGAAGAGGATGGAGATGAGGAAGAGGAACAGCCTCGGGTGAAGTTCTTGCCTCCGCAAGGTGGTATTCCCTCACCGCAGCTGAGGTGCTTTGAGAGCGAGTCATCGTCCATCCACGAAGTTGCTGCAGAAAGCAGACCATCAGACGCAGCGCAAGCACAGCTCAGCCTGAGCTTTGACACCAGCCACACGTCCGTCCGTTCAACAGACACCACCCTGGAGTTCTATGATGCGCCTCTCTCAGATGAGCAGGAAGGAGAGGAGCAGTGTGCAGAGAAAGATGATGAGGCGGTGACTATTAACATCAAAGGGTTAACTGACAATGAGGAACCAGAGGAAAAGCCTTCACCAACGCCTCTTCCAGCATCAGAAGATCTAGAGAGGGAAGAGGAGGAGGCAAATGAAGAAGAGACATTCGAGGACGTGATGGAGATCGGTCTTGAACCGGAGAAGGTTCAGTCTGAAAATGAGTCCGAAAGCAAACAAGAAGACGCTGCAACTCCCAGCCAAGAGGAGATGTCAAATCACGATCAAGGTAATTCATTTGCAGAATTTGCTCCATTTGTTTCTCTGCGACTTAACCTCGGCGCTGCACAGCACCTTAACATAATGACATGTACTTTGCTCTGATTTTTAACTTTCGGAGTAAAGTATTAAGGTGTTTTCCACAGTTCTCTAACAGATCGCTTGTCACTTTTTAACTAGTTTGTAACCAGGTAACTGAGGGCGCTGACTCTGTCCCTGAGGTCGAATCTCAGGATCAACCAACGGAGGGTGTCCAGCCAGAGACCACTGGATCCACAGAGTTCACTGAGCCTCTAAAACCATCTGGAGCCACTGAACCAACATATGAACCAGCAGAGGAGTTTGAGCAGTCAACAGGTGATTTGTTTATAATGCAAATAGAAAATAAGATATCACTTCCTCATATGAGAGCGTAGTGACTCCACATATACTCAGCATTAAGATGGAGAAATGGTACAACTATAAAGTTTTTCTGCATGCCCTCTCACCATAGGTTTATCATATCCTGCATCATATTACCCACCCAGACCACGGTATTACTGACTGACCTCATACTAAGATGATTCTTCTTTTTTATCTGTCAGATCTGACAGAGTTTGTGCAGAGACATCTGTTTGGCAGTGATATGTCTCCGCTGACCCGCTCAGGAATCCACAGTGGATCACAGATGCAGACCTCTTTCAACAGGTACATACACTTTTCTGTTATAATTTTAAAAAAATCTTACCAAGTGAATCTTAAGCATTTTATCACATACAACAAGGTTTGTTGAAATGTTGTGTGTCTTTTGACTGTTTTCGGTTTTTTTCCAGGAACATTTTTTCGGAAAATTAAATCTGATTTCATTCAAGGAATAGGAATTATTTTAGGATCAGCTGTTTCTGTTTGTTGTTGTTTTTTTTCACAGTTTAAATGATATCTTTCTCCTTTCTCCCAGTGAGTCTCAAGTTGAGGTTGAAGGGGAGGAGCAGGCAGCTGCTGAAGCTCCACCGGCGTTCACCAGCCAGAAATCCACCACCTCCGTCACCTCCTCTGAGCCAACTGGCACAGACTCCCACTGTGAGGAAGACTGGACACACGAGCACATTAACACTGTCGCCATCACTGTTATGGTGCTGTTTTACCAATTTTCTCTCTCTTTTCTTCCATTTCTTTTTTTATTTTCTAGCTGTTGTGAGTGTAAACGATAGCGAAGAGCTTTCTAGTCCTGTGTCTGAGGATGAAGAAGAAGACGAAGAAGAGGAGGAGGAAGAGGAGGAGTCTGATCAAGCTGAGGATGAAGATGACGACGAAGAAGAAGAAGAGGAGGAGGAGGAGGAGGACTCTGGTAGTGAGGTGGAGATTATCGAGGAGGTCCAGGGTAATGGAAGGCTCCCACCCCTCCAGTCCCATTCAGTCTTTGTACAACAGGGACACACACACTTCCTGCCAAGTCTGTCAGAGCAGGAGGCTGCAGAGTTATCTCTGATGACACCCAGCACAGAGATGAAGGTAATAAATGTCGAGCTGAAACAGTTAGTTGATTAGTTTATTGATGGAAAATTAGTCTGAAAAAATTGTACTCATCCATTAATCATAATTTAGCAATACAAAATGTCAAATATTCACAAATTCCAGCATCTTTATTGTCAAGGATTTGACACTTGTCTTTGTTGTATATTATATTATAACATCTATATCATCATCTAATTTTAAATCCATGGGCCCTGGAAACTTGTGATACACATTTTCAGCAATCTGATGTCCTGTAGGCTTAATGATGAATCAATTTAATCACACACCGCAATCATCAAATAACTTCTCCTGTGCGCTTGCTCCACTACAGATGGTAGAGGGAGACATGGAGGGGGAGGTGGTGATGGTGAGACTCGGAGCGGATGAAGGGGGAATGGACGCAGACGAGGTCGAAGTTGAGGGGTCGTCATACATGGAGCTCAAACCCTCCACCACCCTCCTGGTGCCCCTGGAGCTAATGGAGGGACAGGACGGCCTGGTGGACACTTCTCAGCTGGCTCTTCCTGAGCTTCAGCAAACGGTTTTGCCGGACGACCCGAGATCCGAACCACATGGCGGCTTCTCTCTGATGCTCGATATGGACGAGGATGGGGAAAAAGACGCGGACACACTACCTATGGAGAACGATCTGCAATTTTCCGAACCCCCTGCTTTGTCTGCAGCAGTGGAGGCTTGTGATGAACTTGTGGCCAAACCTGAGCTCATCGTTTTGGGCACAGATGATCAAGAGCCTCTCCAGTCTGAGGAAGCCTCAGAAGAGGACCAGAGGAAAGAAACAGACATCTTGGATGGAGTTGAGATAGATGGACCCACTGAGTCAGAACTCGCAGAACCTGCCGACCCAGCAGAGCTACAAATGGAAAACCCTGAGGCAAACTATGAAACGGAAGATGCTAAAGAACAGGGAGAAGCAGAGGTACTAATGTTGACTGAAGATCTTGAAGTGGCTGAAGACCACAAACCTGCCGGTCTTCTGGTCTCTGAGCCAAGTCCAGTGGGAGAACTCACAGTAGCTGTGGACGACAAAGACTCTTTGGCGGAGAAAGATGCTGCTGCTGAGGAGGAGATGGGAGAGGAGGACAAAGCAGTCCCTGACCAGGAAGAGCCTCAAGAAAACAGACCTGTTGACTCGGGCGCAGAGACCGCCCCGAGCTCAGAGGTGGTGACTGTTGTGGTGATGGAGGAGGAGAAGAAGCAGCAGGTCACAAAAGCCTCAGCAGAGACTGAAGAAGAAGGGAAAGAAAATAAGACTGAGAAAGAAACTGTAAGGAGAACCAGGGGAAGACCGAGAAAATATAAAGATGTTGAAGAAGATCAGTCTGTGTCAAACAGCCAGTCAGATGAACAGCTTGTGCCAGAGACCCCCACCTCTCAGAGGAAAAAGAAAGCTCCCTCCACCCCAACACGGAGGACCACAAGAGGGAGGACGGTCACCTTTGTATCTCCCCTCCCGGAGGAATCGGAGGAGGCAGAAACGAGCACTCTGGCTCCTGCCTCACCAAGTCGCACACCCAGAAAAAGCAAACAGAACAAAGAAGTCAAAGTCCGAGCTAGCACACCTCGAAGAAGCACGCGCAAACCTCTTCCGGAGTCTCCAAAAGACAAAGAAGAGGAGGACACCGATAATGACTTCACAGCTGCATCAACATCCAAGGCCTCTTCTCCAGGCAGACGTCGGGCTTCACAGAGGGCAACTCCAACAAGGAGTAGCCAGAGGACCCAGAGTCATAAGGAGGAGGAGTCCACAGCCACAGAGGATGAAGTTAGAGATGAGGAGGAAACGGAGGATGAGGTCACAGATACGCGGGTTTCTCGCCACACAAACTCCAAGACTGCGACGCCAGCCAAGCGCAGGACCACTCAAGTAAACACTCCAAGGAGGTCCAGCCGGAGGATACTGAACAGCAGCGAGGCGGGACCAACACCATTAGAGATCTTGAAAGAAGAGAGGGAACAGGAGGAGGTGTTTGCATCCCCCGTCAAACGCAACTCCAGGAAAACCAAGACCGAATCTTCAGGGGCGCAGCCAGCCCTGCTGGAGGAAGAAGAGGACAAGAAACCAGTTTCCAGCCCCGGCAGGAAAACTCGACAATCCAGTCGAGTTACTCTCAGTGTTTATCCACAAGTAAGGACTTAGAAAAACTAAAACAAAAACTGTTTCTAGTCTGTAAGCTTCGTTGTTCATCTTATTCATCATCATGTGATAAAGACAGATACTAAGCTGTTTTTGTGACTTTTCCATTGAACACAACTTTCCATGAAATTCTTAGTTTTACATCCGAATGATCATTTTCATTTAACCCATTCCATCCATTACACTGTATCTCATGTCTCATGTTGATAAAGTCAATTCATCCATCATTGATCATTGGCGACATTTAATACCTGCAGGTGAAACTGGTTCCTGTGTCACTTCCTCAGAGTGCAAGAAAGACGCAGGCAGAGACGGTTATGGAGAACGCGAAAGAAAGTGAAGCTCTGCTTGAGCCTGAACTTAACAGCAACGCAGGTCACACCAACTCGCGTCGACCAACGAGAAGCAAACTGTGGGATTACCCCGAGGAAGACCTTCCCTTACTGGACTCACCGTTGGAGGTGGATTTTGAAACCCCTGTCGCAGATGCCCTCATCAAGAGACTTCAGGATGAGGAAGAGAAGCAGGAAGGTACGTCTGAGTCTTTTTATGGCCCGAAACTAGAACTTTGTGATAAAAATGATAAAGAAAAACACAAGAAGCTGCACTGGTGAATCATCTGCTAAAAGATAAATGAATTTACATTTCATAACGTGGATGTGTAAAATTATTATCTCTTCGTTAAACAGGAGGAGTTGTCGTCACGAAGATGGTTAGAACCAGCAAGAGGAGTACGAAGTCGTCGGTGGAGCAGGTTCACTCGCTGCTTCCTGTGAAAGACGGCCTGGTCCCCGAACCAGAGGAGGACGAGTCCAGTCCGGGGGAGCATTCATTCATCTACTCCCCCTCACGAAGAAGAACAAGAGGTGAGCTGTGTATCCCTTTACCTGCACGTGTGTCCATTCGATCCACCGTGATTGTTTTAACCCCCCGTGTTGTGTTTTGCGTGTCAGGCAGTCGAGCAGAGTCTCCCGGGCCGAGCGAAGATTCTGCAGCGCCGGTCACCCGCAGCAGGAGAAGAGCCGTCACAGACGCCGCAGTTGCTCCTAATGTAAGTGCTCCATAGTTTTAATGTGGAAGGGGCTGAGTTTGTTTTTTTTTAAGGTCTTCAAACATATATCCCATGAACTCATTGTTTGCACAGAGCAGATCGTTGTTTCTGCCTCAAAAAAATGCTGTAATTTTTAGACTACAGCTCATTTTGATTTAAGACCACATCAGTGTGATATTGGCTGGTTTTGCAATACTGCTGTATACTAATACACTACTTATTATTTATGTAGCTATCTTCTTATGTATTGCTTATTTTCCAATGTTTCCTTTTCTTTTCTAGGATGACATTGCCTCAGATCAGGTGGAAGTGGAGAAAGCAGCGGGTGTTTCTAAAACCAGAAAAACAGGCAAAAGAACAGCCAAGTAAGAGACTGTTTTCTCAAGAAGGATACCTTCTGGTCTTATAAATTTTATTCTTATCATTTTAAACTAGGCTGCATAATTTTCCAGTGACTTAAATCACTTTAGTAGAGAAACATAATAATTTACAGGGCTTCTCTCTGAGCTGAAGAAAACCACTCCATGCCCAGGTTTGACTTTTATCTTTCTCTCCCGTCAGATCTAAATCGGTTTCAGAGCCGCCTCCCATTGCGGAGGTGGAAGTGATCTCTCCTCCGCCGAGCCCTGACTATCTGCCCCCGCGAGCACAGAAAAGGATCAAGGAAGAAGAGGCGCCCACCTCGAGCATGAACCTTCGGCGCAAACGCATAATGGACACAGTTTACACAAAACCTGTGACACGGAGGAAGAAGCTCTAAGGAGGCCAGCGGTGGTTTGAACCAGCGAACCTCAGACAGCCGCCAGAAGAATCTGAACCAACGCGACCAGGAGCTGTCAAATAAAAGTGTATGCCTAAACTCATTTTAACAGATGGCTCTATTTCCTCAAATGCCTCACAGTGCTGCGGTGTTCTTTGTATATTGACTTCCCTGTAGGATGATAAAAAGCATTGCAGGCATGAAATTATATTTTTGGGACAAAACACACTGAAGGATTCTAGCAGTGTGAGAGAGGACTATATTTTTAGAGTTTACACGTCCCGCTCATACTAACTCGACTTCACTCGATGTTGTGTCTGTGGCCATTTTGTGTTGGACATTTTGCGTCATCAGCTTCACTCTCTGAGTGCAGAAATGGCACAAGGGAAAGCAATCAGTGTGAGCTTTTAGAAGCTCCTATTAATAAAAACCAGAGAGGCTGAACTGAAACTGCCTCTGAAGAGGTTTTATTTACATTCTCTTTTATTTGATTTTTTTTTTTTTGTTGTTGTTGTCGTTGATTTACTTTTAAGATTTTGAGGCCTGCTGTTTTTTCTATTTAAGAAGAAAAGCAACCAACCCAGTGGAGATAAAACGATTTCTACTGATAAATGTGTAAATAGTCTTTTGCTATGTTCCAAATAAAGTTAATAAATAAATCCTAAAGAATTATGTTCATTTTGAAGTTTTAAGTGTCTGGAATGCATTTGGATCATCTAATCAGACTGCCTATGCCATGATCTTTAAATTTCAATCGATTTGGGGAGCTTTTCTGTGAGAGACACAGACTTGAACACTATTGCTATCAGATCGGGGCTATTTTGTACATCATGGGGATGTTGTATAGACTGAAAGACACCTAAAAAAAAAAAAAAAAAAAACTTGCACAGAGTTGTTAAAACTGTTTTGGGAAATGTTAATAGGCTTGTTTAATTAAATTTATGGCAACCAACATCTGACAAATGGGCTATTTTCTGATGAATGTATGTAGAATGTCTTATTTTTGATGACTGCTCTTTGATAAATATGGTAAAGCTTGAATACTTCTCTACCTCTCGTCTTGATTTACTGTCTTAAGTGCATGTGTTTGTTAGTTTGTTTGGTGTGTGGATGGAGTCACCGGACCACAGAGCTGCTTAGCCTTGAGGTGTGCAGTGAACCACTGAAAGGAACTACAAGGCTCCAGTTATGCTTCACAAACAGCCGAGACCTCATCCTGTCGCCGTGTCAAATATCAGACATCCCCTGAATTGTATCAGCTTCTGCTTTACGTGTGGTTGTCAGAAATGTTGGGCTGAAGTTTGGTTTCAGAGAATGTGACCGAAATGTTGACATTAACTGTAAACGTCATTCTCCCAACCCCCTCCCTTCCTCCATAAACTCGACTCCCCTGTTTCTCTGCTCACTGACTCTCTTCCATAATTTATATCTGGTAGTGAGGCTGAAAGTGAAACCAGCTTTATCTCCACAGCTCCATTTCACAAAGTGTTGGGGGAAACTAATTAAGAGCATTACTCTTTACTCGTTTTAAAGAAGATGTTCATGTTTTTTTTTAATTAATTCTAGTAAATCTTAATTGTAATCCGAAACGACTTTTCCACATCAGTGTTGCTTTTTTTTTAGTTCAGGGTCCCATCCACCGTCCAGCAGGTACAGTGAATGTGTTTTTTTTTTTTTTCCACCTGTCAAACCTCATGTGGTGGTTCCTCACAGACTAACATGGACACCGCCTGTCTCACTGACCTGATTGTGTCTGCGTGTAACTCGACAGTCCTCCGTGGTTGTCTGTGAGAGAGCTGATCACTCAGTGCTGATGCCCGCCTGCAGCACCATGAGGGCCAAAGCTTCAGACATGCACAGCAAGGACTGTGTCAAAGTGGCCGTCAGAGTCCGACCGTTCAACAAGGTCAGTCAATACAAAGTTGTTCATTTCTTTTTTTTTTTCGTACCTTACTTGCCTGGAGGTTTTCTGTTTTTTTAAAATAATTTTTTAGCATAGTGTATTGTTTGCATCTTAGGGTATCACATTCATTGATGTGTATTCACCGTATGCTGTGATAGAGCAGTTTAAAGTGGGAAATAGCAGAGACATGAGGAGACTTGCTGTAATGGCAGTAAATATTAAAGGAGCATGGACCTTTTTTTCTTTGAGAAATGTGTCAGCAAACAGTTATTTGACTTTATATGCATTTATTTGTTTTACAGTGGTGGAATGTAAGTACATTTACTCAAGTACTGTACTTGAATACACCTTTGGGGTACTTGTACATAGCTTGAGTTGTCTTTTATACTAATTTATGCTTTCACTCTACTGTGTCGAAGGGATAAAAGTACTTTTTACACCACTGCATTTATTGGGTAACAGTAGTTACTATGTAATTCCAACTGAAATATTATGGTGTTATTATTTGACTATACTACCTCACAGTATAAAAACTAGTCAAAGTTAACTCTGTCCTTACCATCTGCAACATTAGTCTGCAGTTCTAATCCAGTACACTTTGAGAAACTCACTGAATATCTTTTCCTCATAGTCAGCGAGTTGTCTGTTGTGTGTGTGAGCTGAAAAACAGTCCGGTGTTCATGCACAGTCCTGGCTCTGTCGATGGGAAACAAACACAGTTGCTCTGACTGAGCCACCAACCCGTTGTAATTGTCAGGTTGGCAAATAAGCTTTGTGCTCATACACAGGACAACACGATGCTGTGTGTTATTCACTCCAGTTTGGAGGGGTGTGTTAGTTTGGCTGCTGGATTCAAATATCAGCCTGCTCTCTCC
Source organism: Terapon puta (assembly GCA_028564955.1). Taxonomy (NCBI): domain Eukaryota; kingdom Metazoa; phylum Chordata; class Actinopteri; order Centrarchiformes; family Terapontidae; genus Terapon; species Terapon puta. The sequence continues at coordinate 20,424,632 of JAOXYL010000001.1, read as the reverse complement.
AGGACTACAGACTGCAGCTTTCAGTGAAGAAAACATGAACACGTCATATATAATGAATGACAGACCATTCTGCATAATCAGTGCTTCATATTTATTCTTGTGGGCTTTTACTTCATTAATATTTTGAATGCAGGATTTTTTTTTACCTGTAACAGAGTATTTCTACACTATGGTATTGCTGGTTTTACCAGAGTAGTTACTTACCTATAAATGACAGAGCAGCACATGTTTACAGGGTTTAACTTTGAGACTTGTCAGAGCACAAACCTGTGCTAAACAACTGAAACTAGAAGTGTGCTTCCTGTCCTCCCTTTGTTCAGAGAGAGAGGGACGCAGGCAGCCGCTGTGTGGTCTCCATGGTGTCGAGCTCCATCACCATCCAGGACCCGCGTGACTCCCAGAACCGCCGTTCGTTTAGTTTCGACTACGCCTACTGGTCCCACAGTGGCTTCGTGAGAGACCGCGGCGGCCTCTTTGTGCCCGAAGAGCCCGGTGGACGATACGCCGACCAGGTCAGGTCCTGGTGAAACAGGCAGTAATTTATCATTACATCAGCAGAGAATAGGGAACCCTGAACAACAAGCAGAGATCTCAGCAGAGACTATCAATGTAGACTGTGAATACAATACTCGCTCACAACACATGATCCATCCCCAGGACAGCGTGTTCCAGGACCTGGGAGAGGGAATACTGGAGAACGCACTGCAGGTAGCAATCATCACACATTTGATATTCAGATTTATTTATACTTGATGTGTTTTTTGCTCTGTGTGTGCTGTCTTGATAGTGAATGTCCTGAAATGATGCCTGCAGGGTTACAACGCTACTCTGCTGGCCTACGGGCAGACCGGCTCAGGGAAGAGTTACTCGATGGTGGGCTACGGGCCGAACAAAGGCCTGGTTCCTAAACTGTGCGACCGACTGTTCCAGGCCATGAGAGAAAACCAGGAGAGCAGACAGTGTCAGGTCAAGAGTCGTCATAATTTATTGTCATGTGTGGGTGAGTGGTGGTTGTGAAATTTAAAACCTCTTTGCTCTTGACATCTCCACAGGTCTTTTTCAGCATGCTGGAAATCTATAATGAGCAGGTAACAGGGTCCTTTTTTTCTGTCGTCTGTTTCTTTTTCTCTGTCTTTTTTTGAGCACCATGCTCTACGTTTCTGTCCCTCTCTTCTCCATCCAGGTGGTTGACCTGCTGTCTCGGGGGTCTCGCACTCCGGGGGGGCTCAGAGTCAGAGAGGAGCAGCAAAGAGGCTTCTATGTGGAGGGTCTCCGAACTGTCCCGTGTGAGAGCGCGCCACAGGTAGAGAGAGAGGGATGGAGAGTGTATACAGAGAGAAATGCATAGTAACAAACTCTGTGAGACAGTAAAGGAGAGCTGGATGGAAAACTGTCCACAACTCAGTCTCTGGAGTCCCCCAGAGTGTCCACCGGAATAAGTTAACTTGACTTAACTTAAAGAGTTAAAGAATAAAAGTAAATTAACTTTAAGAAATGTGCTGGTTAAGGCCTAACTGTTTCATAATGATTGTGTACATATATGATATCATAAACATTAGCATTATATAATATAAGAGCATCTGGACTCACGTTGCAGTGTGAACTTTAAAACAGGTGGAGCAGCTGATGGAGCAGGGGACCAGAACACGAACCACCGCTGCCACTCACATGAATGCCAACAGCAGTCGTTCACACATGCTCATAATCCTGCAGCTCAAACAGGTAAGTGTGTCAGTCAGGTAAGTCTCAGTCCTGCTACTCAACACAAATTATTAAAAGTAACACATTTAATTTCAAAATGACTTCACACTGCACCTGCACATATGCCGGTCTCTCCTTATGTATGTTGGAAATTCTGTTACTGACATCGCTGTGACTTCCTGTCAGATCTTTTCCAAAGAGAACATCACGAAGCAGTCCAACATCAACTTGGTGGACCTGGCTGGGAGCGAGCGGCAGCGGTCGTCAGGGTCGGAGGCCGACAGACTCAAAGAGGGCACAGCCATCAACCTGAGCCTCACCACCCTGGGCAATGTCATCAGGTTCATCTGGTCTTCAGTCTCATTTAGTTTTCACTCAGTTTGGTTGATCAGTATTTGTCACATCCTCTCCTCTCCTCCAGCTCCCTCGCTGATGTGGCAGTGGGGAAGAAAGTCGTGCATATACCCTACAGAGACTCAGTGCTCACCAAGCTGCTGCAGTCTGCACTGGGAGGCAACAGTCGCACAGTTATGGTAACAGACACTTTACACAACATAGTGCAAACCTCAGCAGTGTAAAGTAACTCACATTTATTCAAATACTGTACTTAAGTAAAAGTATGATGCATCTGTATTTTATTTTATGTACTTTATTCTTTTATTGCACTACATTTCAGAGGGAAATGTTGCACTTTTTTTAACTTTATTTTTCAAATCATTAAAAACAGGTACAAATACAGGGCGGTGGGGTACTTTCTCACATAAGGGTCCATATTTTCATACATAACCAAAATATATGAGAGTGGTTGGCATTCAGTTGCCCAAATTGTCCCCAACAGTATTGTTGTTGACCCAATTGTTTATTTTTCATTTTGGGTGTAATGAAAAAGCATGTTAACTTTTTCCAACCGAATTTCCTCCATCTTTTGGAGCTTGTTGATGTATGTTGGGTCCTATATACAGACTGCCAATCACTTCCAGACAACTCAACTTTGAATTCTTTTTCCCATTTCCCTTTATACACATTGTATTTCTTCCCTGTTGCTTCAATAAACTTCTGTACAGTTTAGAGACAAGAAGGGCTTTGTTCGTATGCACCTGTCAACACCTCAAGCAGATCATTCCCCTCCAATGAGATTTCCTTCTTAATTTCAGTCTCGTAAAAGTGTCTTAATTGAAGATATCTGTATAAATCTCCATTTTTCAATCTAAACTCATTTTAAATAGTCTAAATGATTTAAATTGTTGTTTAACTACAAAAATCTTACACTTTTTACTCTTCTTTGTTTATTAGAAAATGAGTTCCCATTCCCATTTCGGCCTGAAATACTTAGAAGATAAGGCCCAAAGAGATGAAATTACCCTTTATTTCAGAAAAAATATTAGACAGACATGTACAGAATGTCTTTTGGTTGTTTATTTTGTTCTGTTTTGACAATTTGTGTACTTTCTCCATATACCCAGATGTTACATTGTGTTAAATAATGTAGACACAATTTAATCAAGTAATTTCTAGTTTTTGACATCAATCAATTCCAAGATTGCCACGCTGAGCCCGGCTGATATCTGCTATGAGGAGTCTCTCTCAACTCTACGCTATGCTGAGAGGTACAGCAGAGTAACACCATACAGCAGCTTGACAAGTAATAAAAAAACATGACAGGACAAAACCTCAATCTCCTGTATTTTCTTCCTGCTCGGCCTCCCACCCTCTGTCCCTGGCTCCCTCACCTCTGCAGGGCAAAGCGTATCCAGAACCGAGCAGTGGTGAATGAGAGCCCCACTGAGCGCCTGGTTAAAGAGCTGAAGGCCGAGAACGCCAGGCTGCTGCAAAGACTGAGTCGGCTGGGCCAGGAGGGACGCAGAGCCAACGACGAGACCAGTAAGACTCACTTGTAGAGTAGAAGAGACTCCTGCAGGCGAAGGGGAGAGAGGTCAACGTGTGTATGTGTGCACTGCAAAAAAGGGGGGTCTAAAATGAAGATAAAAACACTAAATCTGAGGGAAAATGTACTCAGAACAAGTAAAATTATCTGTCCATGCAGGAAGATAATTTCACTTGACAAGATTTCTTAAATTAAGATTGGTTTGCTTGATATAAGA
>JAOXYL010000001.1:20394863-20414112 GCA_028564955.1 Terapon puta | reverse complement strand
TGTGTGTGTGTGTGTGTGTGTGTGTGCAGGTAGAGCAAAGAGAAGGCTGAGGGTACAGGTGAGGTAGGTTAATTGGGTCTTCAGGGATTGGGAACAAAACAGAAACTATATAAAAAACACATGTACAACACACACTTCCTGTAACATTTGCATCAACGTAAAAATAAAGTTTGAGAAAAGGTTGCGAGGAACATTTCTTTTTTGTACAGTTTTACTGCCAAATTGTCTGCACCTCTTTGGGTAAGTCCAAGTTTCTACATCTGAACAATAACACAAGCAAACAAGAGCAAAGAGCATGTACAGTTGCAGTTTAGGTACATATCAAGTACAGTAGAAAAAAAGCACTTCCTCTCAAAAAACAACTGTTCAGCCACAGTTTGAACTGCACCTCCAGTCTACGCAGCCATGAGTCTTGAATGCAGTGATGGATGTGTACCTGGATTTGGGTCACAATACTATGGTTACCAGCCAACTTTCCTCATTTCTCTTACTTCATTTCTGTTTTGGACTGAAAACTGACCGAACATGTAATTGGCTGAGTAAACTGTCACCCTGCTTGTTTCCAAAGCTGCCTTTTTATCTGTCCAACTAATGCATCTAATGCAGAGAAGTCAGTGCTAAAATGGTTTTGGGAGGCTGGACAGCAGTCTGAGCTGGAATAAATGTGAGTGTGTGTCTAAGTGCTCACAAGACATTTCACCCGAGCACGTCCATGTTACATCTTTCTGACTCTGAAACAACCCTTTTACATTCTGGGTCTCACAAGGTTTCATCTCTCAGCTCCCTCCATCATCACTGGAGGGGAGAATCTAAAACATATATGAACACTTTTGTCTTTATTTCTCTCTCACACTCTCTCTCTCTCTCTCTCTCTCACACACACACACACACTCACACAAAATAAAGCATTCAGCAGCAGGCAGACAATTTTCACAGTATAAAAATATTTCACTAAACCACAGAGAGGTCCACGATTTCACATTAAGCCCACATTTGTCGGTCTCTGAAGCCACACAAAGATAAACATCATTCATTAAAAGCTGCAGTCCAGAACAAACAAAGATCGGGAATAATCAAGTCTCAAGTTAGATTCATGTGAGACATTACCAAGAGACTGGACGAACCATTTAAGATTGTTACAAAAACAATACTTGGCAGTGTTCACATATTTAATAATATTCATATAGGTCCTGCAGGATTGTTTTAGACCAGGATTTGGAAGAAATGCCAGCATAAGATCAAACTGTCCATCCTTCAAATCCAGGATCTGATGACTCAGTGAGAGTTGGCCTGCAAGAAACTATTTTAATGTTTTCTTGTCCATAAAGTATGATACGTCCTTTACACCTTTTCTGTGTTTCCTATCCAGCGCAAGCTCTGCTTGATCAGGGCACAAACAAAATTATCCCTGAATAATGTCGGCATCACTGATATCACCAAACGTCCGATGAGATTGTTCTTGTTAGCTCAGATGAGATGAGCATTCAAATAATGAAGTAAACAAACCCATCCAGCTGACACTGAAACTTCACTGAATTTTTGAAAGAGCTGTTAAGTTCACTGACTAAACTGTGTTAGCCTTTAGCTGCAATGCTAACAGATGATCAGTAATGAGCAAACGCCAAAACTCAGCACTGCAGCACTCACAGGTACATTCTCCATCTTCAAAGAGGAAAACACTTACACACTAAACATACGGGTGTGTCTACAGGGAGCAAACCTTCCTTTTAAAAAGGCATTGACAGCATCCTCACAGTAATTTGCCGGCTCTTCTCAGGCGCTGGTGCCTTCATTCTCAGCAGCTTGGCTGTCACTTGCTGTTGTTCCGTGCGTGATGAGAGTCGGTTGGGCCTCGGACACGTCTCGCTGGCTGCCGTGTCTTGATTGGCTGTCCATCTGTTGGAGGCTGCTGTGAGTGGACAGTGGGTGGTCGAGGCGTGGCATACTACCATGGAAACTACGCTCTTCTGGCCCTCTGTAAACTGCAGTATCACTCCTAAAAGAGCAGAGAAGAGAAGTTAGTTTCACCTGATTCAAAGACTTTGATGGACAAACAGGAAGTTATTGGACATGTACCTGTCGTCACGAGTGCGTCGCAGGCTGCCATGGTAGCTGGTCTTGCTGTGAACACTACTGGCCTTACTCCTGGTGGAGGCAGGATGTCCGTGGTGAGTTCTGATTGGTTCGTCAAGGTCCTCTAAAACAGCCAAGTGGGTGGAAGAAGCATGGGTAGAGGTGCCCTACAAGAGGAGAGGTAAGACAGATGTAACGGGCAATAAAAACACCTCTTAAATTTTCTATTTTAATTCAAAATAAAAAAAGAAAAAGAAAGAAAAAACATTCAATCTGCTCACTGAGATTATCAAATACTCTTTAATTAGTCCTGTCAACAGGATGATTTAAAATATTCAAAATTCATATTAGAAGGTGTTCAGATAAGCTGATGATTTGATTTGTTTGGCACTTATGCGTTAAAGGGAAAGTCATTTTGTGTCACCTAACCCAAGCCGTCTTGCTGCATTGAGTGTCAAACCTGGGTTTGAACAATTTAGTAAAAACTTACTAGCTTCAAGTCGATCAAAAATTTGACAGGACTATTTGGGTTTAGTCACGCTGGGTCTTAAAAACAAAGATAATGGCCCAAATCTGGATCAGTATTTAATTTACACAGACTTCTAGTTTCAGTAAGGACAATTTTCAGTCGATAAAGGATTCAAACAAGTCAGGTGTTATACATTATTGTCTCACATAACAAGACTATCAGTGTCCACGGTCTTACCTGAGTGGATGTTCCTCTGGACTTCCGAATGACGGGGGTGTTGGGTTCACGCAGCAGAGACTGTGCAAAGTCTGGCTGCTCCTGGAGCACCTGACGAGACTCATTCACTCCACTGCTGTAGACAGAAGAGGGTGTGGGCATAATACATGTACTCTCACAAACTTGGTTTAATTCTGTTTTGACAAAAACTTTTTTTTATATTCACCAGAAATTAAACAGCTGAGGGAAAAAAGAACTTTAAAGAAATAAGTAATCTAATCTGTCTTCTTACTCTTTGCGTCTACGTCCATGCAGGAAGCTGGCCCATTCGAAACAGGTCTTCTTGCTGCCCACCCAGAAAACAGAGGGAATCCCCACAACCAACATCATCAGATATTTAATAAGGAACAAAACCATGGCTGGCTGGCCTGTCTGCTCCACCTGAAGACAATAGAAATATCAAAATGTTAGGTTTACATTCCTCAAATTGAGATAAGAAAGGGTTCTGAAGATGCAGAATGAAATATGCATGAGTGACAGGAAGAGAAAAGCTCTTGAAATTTGAAAATAGACAAGCAATAAGATAAGCAGGACAAATATTTTCTCAACAGTAAAACAGTAAAGAAATATTCTTGGGATGCCACTAAAACTATATGCACATTAAGTGGACCAAAAGCATTAGCAGCACTGACATGTGTTTCTAGCTCAGTCATTCAGTTTAAATGATGGACAGAGGGGAGGTAATCCTACAGAAACCCAGCTGCTTCAGCAGCTGAACTGCAGTTAGGATGTGCACCAACTGCTTTCTCCTTAGTTGGTTTTTATGCCGTCTCTCCCACCAGAGGGCAGGAGTTTACAGCAGTATGTGTAAGTGAAAAAGTGTAGAGTATATTTAAATGTCACGTATACTGTAGTAATGATTTTATTTGTCTGAATGATAAAACTCCTCTAAGGAATCTTCAAGCACACAGAAACTGTGTTTTAAATGATCTCTAGGGAGCACCTTTTGTGAACAAACCATGATACTAAAATCAATATTCTGCTCATTATTTCAGCAAAGACACAAACACTTTCACACTGGCAGGGTGCTGTGGTGTGTACTTATATTAAACATACACAAATATGGGCTTTTGTTTTAAAAAAAAAAGTTAGTATCATCTGATATGGCAATAAGTAGATAATGAGCATATTAACATTTTGGGGGGCTATGTTTTAAAATATGTGGCTGAAATGTTTAATTCAGGCAAAATCATAATCAATGACGTGACAAGACTATAGAGACAGTTAAATGGATGAGTGGATGAAGATGTGTGGCCTGCTAAGATCACAAAGTACAGTGGTTACAGACATTATCAGTGCTGTATGGAGTACTACATTTGTCCAAAAACCTTTCACTCACAACACTCACAACTTCTCCTGAGACAGCTCCTCAGGCTGGAGGACTTAATAAACTGGTTGGGATTAAATTTCTCAAACTGAGATAAAACAAGGAACCCTGGGAAAATTACCACCCAGGCACGCAGACAAAATAAATTCACTTGAATCTTCAATTATCCAAAAACATGCAATTGTACCTTCTTACACACACAAACATTTGCACGCAACCCCCCCCCCACCCAAGGGTCAAGATCAAATAACACATAGCAATATTGAAATTCCAGAGCTACAACAGGTCATAAAGGGGGTCTCTCTTCATGAGCTCTCGCACACACAGCCACAGACACATGCATGCACACATACACTAACAAGTAACATAAGCACTTGCACCTGCCTCCACCCTCTCCAATACAGTCTGTCAGTCACAAATTAGCTGACACTTTGCAACCATAAAACCACTGTAAAGGCACTCAGCTTTAATAAACACCTAAAAGGGAAACATAAACAAATGCTTGACGTAAAAAATGTGATATCCTCTGATTTAAGTGAGAAACTGATGACAAGCTTTTGTTGCAGCTTTTGGGACAGAGAGTGTGTTTGTGTCTGTATTGTGCACCTCTGATTATTAATTTAGCACCAGACTGTATAAAACACCACACTCCCACCACTCTTCATAACCGCGACAAAGACGTTACAGAGTACAGGCACCAGAGCATGACTGAGCAAGCCCTGAGAGAGAGACACAGAGAAAGAGGGGGAGCGGTGGAAGGGGGAGACTTGACTGAAAAAAGAATAAGTGTGTGAGAACCAGCAGAGAGAATGAAAGACAAAGAGACAGAGAAAACAGTGTTACACAGATATGGTAGCTTTGTGTGGAGTTGGTCTTGGGAGCTTTATTAGTTGAGCTAATGATGCATACTGTGCTTTGCTCTCTCCCGCCACAAATACCTACTCAGTCAGCCACACACATACAACTGCCAGCCCTCTCACTCACTCAAGCACACATGCACACACACTAAAGGGTTATTCAGTTTATTATGATTTTGTACTTCCTTTCATTCTCATTGGATGGTAAAACTTGTCTGGAAGAGGAAACTAAGGCAAATAACAAAATAATTAACCTGGCAGTTTATAGACCAACTACGTGCTTTAAATGTGACCATCTGCATTTCCTGCTTATCTCGAAATAAAGTAGTTTTGATAATATGCCAAACTGTTGCTGTAGTGAATTAATGAGGGGAGAAAAGTGGGCAACTGAGTACTTCACCTCAGCTAACTTTGGCAGTGTAGCAACACGCAGTTTGTGTGAGTGAGAGAAACAGAGTGAGATCAGAGGGAGTTTGCGTGCTGCAGCATGAGCCGTGATAGGAATACAGCTGGATATCCTGTCAAGAGTGTGTCTGTGTATTTGTTTTCACTGTCCAGCTGAGCTGACAGGCCGATCCTGAGAAGCCATCTGTTTTCAAACAGAAGGCAGGAGAATTGTTTTGATGAACTACTCTACCTGCACATTTATCTTGTGATATCTGATCTACTGACAGAATCTGTTTTTTTTTTTATCCTTCATTCTCATTTTAAACCGACCCAAAAGAAAACAACAAAAAAAAATCTCCACAAAAATGTGTCATGAAATGCCTTCCTATCAAATGCTGACACTTACTTTATCTTGCAAGCATAGCAGCATTACACAGTCTCACACAAACACATTTTCTCATTTCCCTGTCTCTCTACCTTGTATGGGCAGGGAATGTGGTAGCGCCTGCAGTTCTCATCCATCCATGTTGTCTCCCAAATTTTGCGGTAGGTGTGTTCGTACAGGTAGCATCCAATCACAGTCAACAAGGGCACCAGGTAGAGCACAGAGAACACTCCCATACGGATCATGAACTTCACGAGTTTGGTCTGGTTCTCCTTCTCCAGAGGGATCTCCATGCGCACCCGGTTCAGAGCCACAATGCCGACTAAGAGAAGAGAGACACCCACCTGAAAGCGAGGATGACAAAGCAGAAGTAAGACTCAATGACAGACACACAAAATTGAAAGGATTATTTTTTTTAAACGGCTGGAGACAGTCACACAGACCAAGAAACTATCAACCATCCAACAATCAATTTACTAATCAATCCATGTCTCCATAACTACAGTATACAATCCTCTCATGTATCATTTCCTCCAACCACCCATTAATCTGTTCACCCATCCATCCATCCTACTCATTGACTCTTTCATCCGCCCACCCACTCATTCATCTTCTGACTGTACTCACCGCCACGTTGAGGCAGAGCGGTGCCAGAACAAACCACCTCAGGGCGTCTATGTCATACAGTCCTATGAAACACACTCCACTGATCCCATCTCCTTCAATTTTGTTCAGGGCCAAAAGGGTGACAGTCAGGGCCCCTGGAAGCCCCCAGGCAACAGCATGGAAGAGGAGGGCTTTCTTTTCAATGGCCTCGCTGCCCCATTTAGGCACAGCAGCCAAGAACCAAGTGATTGTCAGTATGACCCACCACACGCTGCCGGCCATGGTGAAGAAATACAGGACCATGAAGAACAGGGTGCATACCTGAGAGACAGAGAGAGAGGAAACAATACTTTTTGATCAGTCATGTAGAAGAAGACAGCAAATCACTGACTAAAGTTCATAATCAATTAAACTCTAAAGTTAATCTAATAAGCATTTCACTGGAATTAAGAAGAACCATGTTTTGAGTTGTCACATGTTAAGAAAGCTAGCTAATTAAATATCTGTATAAAATTCATTATAATCAAGTACGTGAGAACTGCTTAACTGGAGAAAAGTTTATGGTGTAAATTAAATAAAATTTCAGTACATCATACACTAAACAGGTGGTTTAATGATATGTGTGGTGTTAATGTGGTGACACTAGACAGAAGTTAGGAGAAGCTCTTACCTTATTGTGTGAGCCCTGTGTTATGGTTGATGCTCTAAACTGAGCAGGGTTGCCTGCATTGCATGCAACCCTGTCTTCCAGCAGGAACCCCAGAAAGAAGACCAGGGACACCATGACGTAACACACAGCGTAGAAGATTATTGGCCGCTCAGGGTAACGAAACCTAAAGACAACAAAAAAAAGTTACAAGTATTCCTCTGCTTATATTTACATTTGTGCAATTATGTCATAATTCTTCTAACTGTACATTTAGTTTTATCCTCGGGTTTCTGAAGTGATTATATTCAATGAGCTGTTATAAAATATATAACATTCATCCATTCAAACCTCGTAACATCAATGAGAAACGTCAGGAAGGTGAAGAGTGTTGCGGACAGACAGACAATTGAAACTACTCCGATGAAATAGCGGATGAAGGTCAGCTGCTGCTTGTTGAAGAACATTGAGGGGCAGGGGGCAGAGCAGTCCTTTCTGCTCATGAATGTGTAACCCAGGTCTGGGTCGATCTTGAGCTCTCTGGGGCACCAGAAACCATAGTCTCTCTGGACAGTCATGGATGACTGATCAGTGGGGTCAGAGCGTGTCAGTAAGTCCTCTCGGCGAGGATAGGGCTCATCACAATCTGGGAATCTAGGAAAAGAATGACTAAGTCAGATCATGTGGTTGAATATATAACAGACATATTATACATGGCCAAATATGAGGAACATTGCTGAACTGAGAGATCAAAACCATGACCTAGAAAAGATAGGAAGGGAGCTCTATGGAGATGAGGAAGTGGAGGTGATAATCAAAGACCGAGAGAACAGAGGATCGATGCAGAAGTTTAGAGTTAGGTTGGCATGAGTTCAAAGAGAAGCAGCAAACACAGGAACAGTACAAATCTGAGGTGTATGTAGGCTCAGTCCTCGGTGCACATACTGTAAAGATTCAAAATAAAACATCTCAGATGCTTCAACACCTTTTTAAAGGGATGGCATTTTTATATTTTCAAGCAGTGAGTTGATGTATAATGTAATACACACATACATACCTGCTACACTCCATGTCATCTGGCCACGTAACCCCAAATATCTCCATGAGTTTGTTGCACTCATCTTTAGCCCGCTGGCAGAGAGATCGACATGGCATGGACATCCGGCCGTACTCAGTGCACACCGGTGCATACAGGGCACACAGGAACATCCTCAGGTCAGCGCTGCACACTAGGTTCACCATGGGATGAAAAGGCTGCAGAGGAGACACAGGACGAGAGAAATAAAGTTAATTTATGTTTAAAGCTGCCACAAAGCTCTGTAAGCACAGGCCACTGAAACATAGTGTATCACAGTCACTCAGTAGTATCAAAACTCTCTTGCAAACGTCCACACATTTCATCGTTGCCATGCTCAATCCCAGTATTAGTGGGAATCAACTTGACAAGGTTATTAAATCTGAGTGTGCTTGATGTGAACGCACACCCGCTCACACATATACACTCAGGCTCAGAAACATGTTAACTGCTATCAGTAGTACATATGAGAAGGCTCATATTTAACCTGAAATAGCCATCAAAGAGGATGGAGGGAGTGCCAAGGGGAGGACAAACTCCTCCGCTGTGACTTGCACTGCTCGTTGCCCCATCAATATTTAGAAGCTCATGAAATATGTATTACAGCCATCATATTACTAAACATCCCTTTGAAGTAGGGGCCAGCAAAGACAGACCTCTGAAGGTTGAGCCGCAGCCACGTTGATTTGAACTGAGCAAACAAACAGCAGGGATATCCACACTCTAAAGATATAGATTCTATTCGCTGTAGTGGCAGTCTAAAAGGTTACGGAGGCGGGCTGGTGACCTTCAGGCTGCTGGTTCAAATCCCCAGACTGATTAGACAAATGTGCGTGATGGAAAGCACAGAAAGCACCATTAGCGCTTCTTTAACAACTACTGCTGACATACCAGTGAACAAATACTGGGAGTGGGGATTCTGTGTGAACTCATTTACATTTTTTATTCTATATACACTATCCAAAAAAAATGTTTTTCCATATAAATGATTATAGCACTTCAATACTAAAACTGTATAGTATTCCATTTTAGATTATCTATACTTGTGAAACTTATACATGTGTATGCAGCTCACAGCTCTGCTTTCATCTCTCAAGTTTTGTGAGCTTCATATAAAAAGAGAACTAATATGTCTGAATATGTTTTAATGAGGATTTGAACCAACAGACAGGCGTAACTTTGGTTAAACTTTTTTATTGCCATTTCTGTCTTTCTGTCATGAACAAGAAACACACAATACACACCAGCAACTCATAGCAACATTGTGTTTGCTGTTATGTGACCGACGTCTATTCATCTCTTTAAAAGTTCAAATCATCTGGCTGCACTAAAGTTTTTCAATGCAAGATAACAGGCAAATCAGAGCAGAACCACAAAGGCGATGAATGAAGACCCAGAGCAATGAAATGAAACACTTTGCTTGATCGCACACACAATATGTGTGTGGATATAAAATGTGTATATTTGACACAAAACAGTGCACTTACATTGATTGCTTGCTACAAAAGGTTCAGTCTACGTTTATACACTGTGTGAGTGCATTTGTGCAAAACCCATGCTTCAGTGACTACGTGTGTGCATGTGCATGTGTGTGCGTGTAGTTGAGTATGTTTTGATCGTTCTCAATTGCTGTGTTCTAGATCAGCACATTGGAGAGATGTTTCACCAGTAAATGGGTGCAGCAGTGCATGAGCTGTGTGACATAGTTTTGAGTATTGCCCAGCAACACATGGAACATACACATATATACAGACACGCACATTACTCAGAACCATTCAATAATTCATGCATTTTACAACCCATGCGTTTCTTTTCCTAGTGTTTGAACACGCAAACTTCACTGTGTAGGCACAGAGAAACATGAGGAGCCTCCATTGTAGACTTGACCTCATGAGTGAGCAGATGGGAACAGAAAATTAATAAGCTATATCCATAAAATAACTTAATCTGCCATTCTTTATTCTTTCATTAAAGAATCAGCTCTCACTTTGGGAAGGAAAAAAGGAGAGCTAGTTATTGGTTAATATTTGAGTGCATTTTCATAGGATTTCAGTGTAATTAGAGGAGATGATGATATATTGCAGTGCAGATGAATTTCAGCGTGCCCTGCAATTGAACCGCCACATTCTGAATACCTAATTATGTTGACTGTTAAATACTGAATCACAAGCCCTATCCTGTAATATGCAGTTAGAAATAGAAGAAATAGTGAGAAAAGTCAAACAGTCAGCGAGGAGTGCAAACCTCCAAGTCAGTAGCTATTCTAATATTACACACCCTTTACATAATTTAACATCAATTAGTACCTGAAGTATCTCAGTTCTTATTTTCAACAAGAACTGAAAAACTGTCTCTGTCCCTGCCTGTCCTCTTCTCACTCATACTTGTGGTCTGAGCCTGAGGCCGCACTTAAGCAGTGGTAGCTGCTTTCTGCATGAGTGTGTCTCACTGCCCAGCAGAATGGAGCCTTTCTTCACATCTCCTCATACTGAATCTACAGCGAATATGTGTGCGACTCCCATTTCTTGTGTCCCCATTCTGCCCATTGCTCCAGTGCATGTGGGGTTACGTGTCTGTATGTGTGTGTATGTGTGGTTCTTGTGCGTGTCTGTCCCAGTTATCGGGGCTTTCCAGTCTGTGAGTGTGCAAGGCTCGTGTACGTGCACAAGTTGGTGCATGCGTGCAGATATCTGTGAGCAATTATTCTGATGGACAGGGTAATTGCCCCCCATCTCCCACCACAAAGAGAATATTGATATTAAGTGGCCTAACTGTGCCACCCAGTGAGAGAGCGTGGGGTGGGGGCAGCTTTCAATGGAAGACAACTACAGTGAATTGTCTGGCATTTCATAGTTAGTTATGATGGAAGAGCAGGATAAGGGATGTGGAAAAATCACCCAAAACCAGGCCAGAGGGTGCAGACTGCTGCTTAAAGGATGGAGAGATGTGCAAGGAGGAGATGGGGATGGAGAGAACAGGATACAAGAAAGAGAGGAAATGTAGTGCATCAGCTTCCTGCAGTAGACCTGCCTCTCTCCCTGCCTGCTTCTTTCCTTCAATGTGTAGTGGACTGAATCCACTTAATAACACAGACAGACAAGAGGCACACACTAGATCTGTGTCTTGGAGACGCTGCAGTTTTATCTTAGAAAACATGAAACCAGCCTGGTCCAGGGGACACATCAGACCCGTACCTAGGTTTAGCTGTTTCATATCACCAAATGGAACATCTTTATTTAGTTGTTAATGGGACGGCTGCAATTTATTTGAAAACAGCTTGCTGAAATCATCCAAACTTATAGGGCATTGATTTAACAAACTGATTTGCTGAAATATATTTTTTTCACCACATACAAAACATAATTTCTGTACTAGCACACAGTACAGCACACAATGTCAAATGTCAAAATGTACTAAATATTATATTCTAAGGATAAGGATTGTAACATCTAATAGTTGTTAATATTATAAAAATAATTCTGCTAATGTAGTGAGTTTAATTTTTCAGCCAGCTCACAAAAACTGCAAATGTGTGTCTAAATGGCAGGGCCAATTTTCTACAGAATGCACTTTACTCAACAGATTTGTGGCTCCAACAGTCCACAACCCTTGACATGAAAGTCTGTAAAGTAAAAAGAAAATATGCCTTTGTTATGCAGACAACGCTGCTGCCTTTCAGCACCAGCCAATTTAGTGGACTTCACTTACTTTCCAAGCTAATAGCACAGTAAAACAGATATACCTGAACTAAATCTACATGATGTAAAAAATTAAATGTGCAGTTGTCAAAGCTCATCATGCAAACCACATGCTCCTAAAATGCCATCCATCATGCAGTGCTCCAGCTTGACGGCCCCCCCACGCAGCTTTAAAATGATATGAATAGTGGCCTGACCTCAGCCATTTGGCAACTGTATTTGTGAGAACCATTTTAATGTTCACAAATTCATCCATCATGAGTGGCCTCATTGCAACACAAGTGCTGTTGATTCAACTGCTGAATAGGGAGACCTCATGCATGAATTGTGTTATGCTACAGCCACTATAACACTGTTGTATGAATTTATTTGTTAAACATATTCGATAATTGGTATTATTGGCACCTACTCTGTACAATATGTAGATTTCAAATTGCTTATCAATAATGGGCAGAAAAACAATGACAAATATCCATCTGACAACTAGTATTAGCTCTTTAGCTAAATATCAGAAAGCTTAAACCATAGACTGATTGCTCGAAGAGACTATACAACAAAATATCATTAGTTTAACAGATGGTGCTGGAGGAAAATCGAATTCAAAATCAAATAAAAGAGTTATTTGTGTGTAAGTTTGTGGTTTAGACAGGCAATTGTGAGCATTGGGAATGAGAGCAGGGTGGGTTTTTTGACACTGGAAAATGAGGGAAAAAAGCCCCTGACTGGTCCACCTCTTGTTCAATAGAGGGATTAAGTTTCTTTCTCTTTACTCCCTCTCTGCAAAGAAACCCAGGGGGAGGGAGAGAGAGAGAAAGAAATAGGAGGGAAAAAAACTTCAAGTGAAAAAAAAAAAACAACAAAGAAAAACAGAAGAAAGACAGGCAGAAAAAAAGAGGCATATGATTAACAGTCACGCAATGGAGGCAATTAAGTTTTTGGCAAATCAGAAATAGATACTTATAACTGCAGTGAGGTTGACTTAAAAATAAAGCAGTGCATATAACAATCAAGTACAGGGCTGTTGCATGTGAAACCTTTTGCACAGAGCCTTTCCTCATGTTGGGAATCAACATGTACTGTATGCAGTGACAATATAACATAGCAGTGTAGCACAGAACATGAACGTCAGTCATTAGCATGCCAATTAGCTTGAAAAATGTTGACCAGAACAAGTCATCGACCAACAAAAGACAAATACTTTTCTGGGGCTACTCCCTCTTACTGATGTTCTCCAGCTGCAAAAGGTATAAATCTGAGTGATCTCTGAAATATACACTTGACATGACATGTCATTTTTAATTGACTGGTTAGAGAAAAAGAACATTTCCGTCAAAAAATAAAATATATTCATGGCAGTGTTAACCTCATAAACAGTCTAACAGCTGAACTAATTAGCAAACTAGTCATTTTAATTGCTCCACTCCTCCCTTTTTCCCCCATTTTACTTTCTGTTCTGTCCTGCCTCCATGCCCCATCTCTCTCTTTTGAGGGTGTGGTCACGCTGATCTGGTCTGATCCACAACAGGAAAACTTGTATATTTTTCTGGGCATGTGTAATATCTTTCAGTAGTAGCAGTTTAGCCAGTGGGTGTTGCGTGTGTGTGCGGGTTGGGGCTTAGAGTGATTGTAGAAAATCCAGTTAGCCAACTCTGCAGAAACTCATGCACTTTGTCAAGCGTATGAGGAGGACGAGGAGAATGAGGAGGAGGGAGGGGAAAAAAAAGGAGAAAAACTGGAGTGGAATGGAGAAAAGAGTGGTGGATTTCCCAGTGGATTAAAGAGTCAAATGGATCGGAAGGAGTGTTTAGAGTGTGAGAACCTGAGACGGACACACACACACACACACACACAGACAGATTTCCTGAAACCATCACCAGCTTTGTGTTGTGGTCAGATCAAGGTGACAAGCTGTTGGGTCTAAGCCTCCAAAGAAACAGTTCCTGAATTGGCACCAATGCCTGCTTTAAAAAAATCAAAGTTTTTGACCAAAGTTGCCTACCTCTGTACAAAAAAGGTCTTTATGGTCATTTCATCTCTAAATAATGATGCAAAAACAACCTATTTCGATCCAAACTTCTATTATACCCCATGGAATCTCTATAAAAACCTTTTTCTCAAATCCAGGAAAATGTTTAGTCTGGTAAGATACTGGCACATTTGGTATCATGTAATAAAATCCCTTGAACCTGCACATTAAAAATAGACTCAAATGTTGACCTTGTAATGCACTGCTAAATTAAACAAACACTTTTTGGCAGCACTTCCTGACAAATGAGAAGGAATTTAGAAGGAAAATGAGAAAATTCTGGCTTTTTGCTACTAAACCTTGCCAAAATACATCTGGACGCATTGCCCCCTCTCTATCTCTTCTTCTTCCTCTCTATCTCACACCATAACTCACGCTTGAATCAGTTGACCGGGTCCAACAGCACAACTGCTGTCAGACCACATCAGCTCTTCCTCCATTAACAAGCTTCACTATAATTCCAACGCTCCCTCTCCATGAGCTATTACAACTAAATCCTCCACAATAACTTTCCCATTTGCTCACGCTCTCTGCTGCAACTTGATTCCCCAATTTTTTCTCCTTGCACTCAAACTATTAACTGCATCCTCCTTCACTGCATCCATACATTAGAGCCAATTTCACCCTCTCCCTCTCTAACCACAGTGTAAGAGAAGCGCTTCATTTCAGTTCACAATTACGTAGCAATTACACAGTCCCTCCATTTACGTTTCCTTGCACCAGCTTACATCCTATTTTCTATGTTATTCTCTAAGCGCACAGCTGTTTTCGTGCCGCTGTCTCTTTCTCCTCCACTTTTATGGTGGGATTTAATCTCGAGCAACATTTTCTGCTTTCTCACCCCATAATGCACACATGATAAATGTGTTCAACACTGCTCTCTCTGGCTGCGTGCCTGCCTGCCTCTCCTCTTCTCCCCTCTTCTCTCCTCTCCAATGCTTGAGAGAGAGACAGGCGTTGGCCATGAATAGATGAACTGAACACACCGCGATGCTCTCCTCGCTAATCTCTGAAAGGACAGTTAAGAAAGGGGCACCCTTCTCTCACACCCTCTCCCTCTTTCTTTCATTTGTTCGCTTATCCGTGTCCATCCATCGTTCAGTCTGGGGGGACCGGACAAAGCCGTTAATGGCATTCCCCTTCACGTTCACTTCCCTTCCTCCTCCCCTCCTATCTTCTTTCTCCTGTATTCATCTCTTATTTTCCTTGCCTCCCATTTACTCCTGGCAATTACGCTGACATGCACTTGTCCTCCTCCTCCCCCGCTTCTCCAGCTCCTTTTCTCTTCCATCATTAGCATTTATTGACTTCCCACATTTTTTTATCCTGTCATTACATATTTACAAAACCTATTTATAAAAACCAGGTATGAATCTCTGAATGAATCCATATTTGCCTCATGTGTTACCACTGATTTCAGTGGATAGTTTGAACTTGATTCCAGATTGCTGCCCACATCTC
Organism: Terapon puta; assembly: GCA_028564955.1. Lineage (NCBI taxonomy): Eukaryota > Metazoa > Chordata > Actinopteri > Centrarchiformes > Terapontidae > Terapon > Terapon puta. The sequence goes on along the minus strand of JAOXYL010000001.1, from coordinate 20,398,826 downwards.
TTGTTCAGCTATTCAAATAGGTCAGGTGTTATAGGGCCCTGATCACTGCTACAGCTGACCAATCAGAAGCTGGGGACCTAGTCTACATAGTTAGCTTGCAACATTAATATAAATACAAAACATATACAAAAATGGTGACATGTTTGGATGAACAAATGTTGCGGCTGTACAAGTTGTTGTAAACTAACATGAATGAATAAACACACTTCTTTGATCATGGTGAAAAATGTCGAATTAACTGCAACAAGCACACAGCTGCAGCTTCTGTGTGAACTGAAAATTGGGTTGGGGGGGACAAATACATTACTTTGTACTGGTTTGGGGAGAACAAAATAAAATACACACGCAAAAAAAAACTAACATGAACACTGTCATATTGAATGAATGAATGTGGGCTAGTTTATAAGAAAGAAGAAATGTTTATCCAGTTGGGTATAAAAAACTTAAATGTTCACACTGAACTGTCAATCATCTATGATACAATGTGAGATGACTTGAAATGATATCTTTCTCCAGTTAAATCATGTCTGCCTTTAGCAGACAACAATGAACAAAGCAAAAATTGTGGGTTGACTTTTCCCAGCTGCAGTAAGTCTCCACCTCACGCTTTGCATCAACAGTAACAATGGCAGTCTGTCTTTTTCATTAGTGTAGGTGGAAAGGCATTATATTCAACTACACCGTGGTTCTTCATGATTACGCTGCATTCACTGCAAATGTCACAGACTGTGCAAGCTTTCCATTTCTCTTCTTCTCTTCCAAGATGGACACTCGACAGTAATACACAAGCCTGAGTCTCTTATTTCCTCTCTTTCCCTTTTATTATCAGTCCTTTCCCTCCTCCATCCTCAGTATAGTCCAGAACATGCAGTCATCATCCAATTTCCCTCCCCTCCCCAGTCTGTCTCCCTCATTCCTCCCTGTCCTTCTCTGCCTATTTAACTGCCATGGCAACAGGTGATGTGGTAGCTCTCACAGGAACATGTCTCACTGAGGAGAGCAGAGAAAAGCACATGGGTACATACAGACACACATACTACGGTAAGATTCATTTAATGGGTGAAACCAAAAAGCTAAAAAGAAACTAAAAAGTATAGCACAAAAGAACAAAGAGCGACACGGAGAAAGTGTGAAAGTGAGAGTAAAAGAAGCTGAGAGGCGTGGGAGATAGGGTCAGATGAAATGATAGAGACGTAGATGGTGAGCCAGGAGTGTGACAATGGAGCTGACAGCACCCACACACGTCCTAACACCGTCCAAGCCGCCTGTGTGTATCCATCTGTTTACCACTTGCATATAGACTCTGTTTCAGTCAGATAAACACCTGCTATCTCCAACATTTGAGGAATCAGGAATTATACAGACATTCTTTTGATAAAATTGCTTCATGTTCATTTTTCAAAGCAAAAAAAGGCCCTTGTACAAATTAATTTTGAAATTAATATGATGAATTTCTACATTTCCTGGTGAATATCCTTCTCTAAACTGCAATCAGACCACACATAATACATCTAGGTTATTAGTGATCCAAATCATTACACCAGCTTTGTAATTGTATTTGACCAGTTTAGGCCATCTCCCCTGTTAATATGCTGTCTAATTAGCATAGAATGCATCCATGGAAGGAAAGGAAATTTGAAATGAATTAAAATGAATAATCCCAACAACAATAATAATAATACTAATAATAATATTATTACTACTACTACTACTGCTACTACTACTACTACTACTAATAATAATAATAATCATAATAATAATAATGATAATAATAATACAAACAGTGCAGCCATGTTGATTACAGAGTACAGAGGGGAGATATGAGATGAAATGCACATAAATCGCTAACAGATTCTGGAGGTTGGAGAGGGAGAGGAGGGTGACTTGGACTAATTGGGTGAGTCACATAGAGTGGAGTGGGAGGAATAGACAGATAAACAGATGAACACAAGCAGACATGCAATACACGCAGTAGAGAAACTCACTGCCCAGTAACCAGTAAACATATTCTTCTATCTTACCAAACTATAGAGAAATTGGTAGAAAAAAAAAAAGATGTGCACATAAAACAGAATACTTGCAGGGTGAGCTTGTTGTCAGAGAGATCAATACAAAACAAACAAATATCTTAAAATTTGTAATGTTTGAGAACACAATTGAGCTATTCTCTGTTGGCTCTGATTTGAACTGCTTAAAAAGCCATGTGACTATAATGCATTCATACAAGAGCTATTTCAGGAGAGCTGAAAGTTGCATGTGTCTCGATAAGTGCACAGTTAGGAGCACTAGAGCTCTTAATACAGACGGTGGTCCTGACCTGCAGTATGCTGAAAATGTTCGAGCCGCCTTCTGTTGAGTGGCTTTGCGTGAGAAGGGGATCAATGATGTGTGTGTGTGTTTGAGTGTGTGTATGTTTGTGTGTATGTTAGTGTGAAGTTGGGCTTAACAGTGAGGGTTAAACATCTCTTACCGCACACACACACATACACAGTTCTCAGGCTGGGTCATGAGTTCAGATTAAGACCATAAGACATGGATAACCTATATTTATGTGTTTTATCAGAGCTGAACACCGTGGGGCTCCACATCAACAGAACACAGTCCGTACTATACGTCACATTGAGGTTGGGGGGGGCCAGACGGACGTGACACAAACATCTGGATGGTCTTTAAGGAGTGAATGACAGATGGGCTACATAAATTTAACAAGAAAGCAAAGAGAAAGAGAAAGATGGACCTCCACTGTCATCAATAGATCACTGATATCAGGATGGGGGCGGAGGTCGGATGGAGGGATAGAATTACAAAGGGTTGAACAGGTGCATGAATGGACATCTAATACAGACCAAAGCACTTGACAAACTACTACTATGTTACACTTGAGGGCTGAAATAATTAGTTATTACAGGATTAGTCACATCAATTTACAGGAAAAATAACAGTATATCAAACAATAATCCAGGATGGCACCAGATATTGCATTTCATGCATTTTTTTCTGTCTGTACTCTACACCATCTAACTAAGGCAAAAATACATAATGATCATTCAAAAAATTATCAAAGTGTTATCTATTAACCAAAGGAGGCCAAAAATTTATGGATTTCTTCTCTGTTTTACAGAATTAAAATATGATTTTTGATTTGGGATTCTCCTCATAACAGAAAGATGTCACCTTAAGCTCTAGTGGAGTGTGGTGCACATTTCTTATTGTTTAACATTTTCTGATTTCTTTTTTTTAACCTATAAACAGGCAAAATAAAGAACAGACTATTAAATAATCAGTGGAGTTATCAGTTGCAGCCTGAGTATAATCTAAAATTACGGTAGAAAAAGTTGGAAAAGAAGAAAATTGTGCAAGACGGTTTATTCTTGTTTAATGGTTTTTGCTGCAGTTACATTTGAAGCATGCTAGTGATGCACACAACTGTTTCTTGTCCTAGCACACTAAGATGGATGTTATTAGATTGAGGAATTCGCAGCATACACAGGTGCTTCATATTTTGATTGAAACCTGCGGCACAATATTTACAGTGGGCTGCAGAGTCGTATTTGAGCAATGAGAAATCTCTCCAATCTTTCCTAAAATCTCTCTTTACTTGGCGCTCTGAGGATAAGCAGCGGTGGCAGCTATGCTGATGGGAACAGTCTGCCAAAAAACAGCACCAGGCAGTGCCTTTGTTCTGTGCATAAATAAATGATTGCTTCATTTGGGCTCACAGCTTCAATAGACTCTGTCGGAATAAGCAGGATAATCAAGAGTTCAACTGAAATAAACAAGAACTTTTAAACTGAATGAGGACCTGTCTGTCTCTGGCTGACTGAATAGGGTAATCAACCTCTTCAGATGCACTGAGCACCATGAACACACACACACACACACACACAAAAACACCTCAATAAAAGCAAATTCTCTCTTTCGCATTCACACGCACACAAAGAAAAAAAACACAACAGACCACAC
>JAOXYL010000001.1:20369664-20385596 GCA_028564955.1 Terapon puta | reverse complement strand
TATGTTCTTAATTATTACTGACAATTTGTTGTTTTATAACTAATGTTATATCATCAGATCATGGATCGACATTGACTGATTTGTCCCTGCTTTAAGGGGTGCTAGAGAGTTTATCTGTGAATGTTTATTATGCTTATTATTTTATCCAAGTTCATTTGACATTTTCCATTTTACCATTGTACTATTTGTGCTTTTGTGTATTTTCTTTGCATCTTTTTTTATATGCCACCAAATGGCTTGAGACTGCAGATGAAAACTGGTCTGTATGTAAAGTAATTCTGGCACATTTACACAATAGACCCGAGTCCTGGCAATCCATTAATATGCATCATCCCCTCTTAAGTAAAATAAAAATATTGAATCAAATCAGTCAAACTGTGGGAGTATACGTCTGCATTTTAAGGCACAAATGAAGCTAAAAAACAGCTCAACCACAGTTCACTTCTGTTTCTCACTTGTCCCCTGGCTGCTTATTACAGATTCAGCATCATCCTCAAGGTCACATAACGGCCATTTTGGGGTTAAATGGGACCCAACCTGCGACCCTATGATACATGATAGCGTCTGAAGCACCAGACAGCACACAAAAGGTTAAAAAAAAAAAAAAAAGCCTCTCTGAAGTGAGGGGTGAAGCACCAGCTCACACCCTTAGGGGTTAGTTGGAACGGAGGATAGCAGTCTCCCTCTAACAAAGAAAAACACGCAACAGCCAAGAAAAACCAAAAGCAGGAAAATATTTAAAAAGCAACACTTAAAAAAAACCCTTTATTTAAAAAGTATACATTGAATGTATATGCCACTAAAACACAAAGCAAATAATGAAATGTACAGTGCATCCATGTTTTTAGATTTCTGAAAACAATCAGGCTGTTATGACCACCTTAACATCTGTTAGAAAGTTTATAGCTTGGCTAAATCGGGGGGAAAGAGGAGTATGGAAAAGTTTATGTAGTTTGTAAATAACACCACAAGCTCTAGATTGTCCATTATGTATGATACATGCACTTTGAGTCAGTCATATCTTTATTTCCTAATGACACTGTTTGAATACGTGGCACCTTAATGTAGTGATGGATATACTAATTAACAGATTATATTAAGCTTGTGGTCCTTTCTGCTCAATAACAATCAGAGAGTGACGAAAGGGGGTCAACTATGCTTAAAGGTTTGTGTTAAATGAAGGTTTTCAATTTACTCAATTTCAAGAAAGTAACACAAGTTCACTTTACCCCATATAATGTAAGTAATAATGAATCCGCTGTCAAAAAATTATGATCTACTAATGTTCACTTAGATAATAAATCACAGAGTAACTGAAATGATTTGTCGTAATTTCATAGATGGCATCTCATTCTACATAAACCTCAGCGTGATCCGGTCACAAGAAGTACTGTCCCCAATAACCAACACTCTCATCTCATATTCACTTTTCGTAATAACCACGTCACGCTGACTGAAACAGCCAAAAAGAGTTGTTGTGATTGTATCAGTCAGCATTATGTCAATATTTATCCCTCACAGCCTCAGGATTAGTGTTGCGTGCCATGATTCCCTTCCGAACAATTGAGCACGGCACTAGATTAACCGTTTCATGGTTGATCTGATCTTCTCTGTCGTTAAGTTGTGGGGGCTGGGGTGGTGGTCGGAGTCTGTGCCAGCTGAGGCAGTTGGCCTACATACTGGTTTAACCTCTTATATGAACCCACTTGACATAAAACTAGTGTGTACTGTATTTACACAAATCCACTCAGTCCATACACAAATATGCTGCAGTCATTTTCAGTTCAGGGGGTCCAGAACATCTTTCCTAAAACACACTTTCAATATAGCCAAGATTTGCATTTGCTATTACAGTTTCCCTCATTCTCTCATCATTTTATCACTACATTTGCCTTAGTATAGGTACAACAAAAGCAATAAAAGAAGCATATAAACGCCTGTTATAATTTTTGTTTTCTTGTTTTTAAGGAATTGATAAATTTTACTACAGGCTAAACTGCACTCAATAATAATGTTATCAAACGATAATTAAAAGCCAAAATGAATGAAATGGAAAAAATATTCTGACATTACACACTAATGAATGTATCGCTAACTGCAGTTGTGTTTAGGTCAATCTAATGATTTGAAGTATTTTCAAGAGGTGCAATCTCGTATGTCCAACTGAACAGGAAGCCTAACACTGTATCTGCATAATATTCAAGTTAATTCTGTATTTCATAGCTAACACATGACAGTTTACACAATATTAACAAATGTTAACCTGAATGTCGGCAAACTAATGAGTATCATTTCTGGAATTCCTCAATGGAGTGGTTGAGAATCTGGACAAACAGTAAAATATTAAAAACATTTAGAGTAATAAAACATGTTTTTCTAAAATGAGACTTCATACAAAGTAAAATAAACCTTAATTCAGCTAAAATAATGTACAAGATTCTTGCAGCATATAAAAATGTTTTTCATAAGCAAAGGTTTCTTCATACTTGAGATGTTCTTGGTCCTGTACTGAACCCAAACAGTCATGGATACAAACTGATTAGTGTATATTTATATCTCACTGGAACTTCCACACATATACCAATATCTGAACAAAAGGGTCTTCACTTCAAAATGCACCTGCTGAGATGTACATTGTGTGAGTTTTTTTATGTGTCACTGTGAATCAGTTTACTGTGCTGGGTTTCATGAGGAGCAGATGCACTGAACTGTATTCTGCTCACAGCTTCAGACACAAGATAAACAGTTGAGTTTGTAGATGAAAGCAAACAGGTCCATTTGGTAACCCATCAGTGTACAGTGGCACCACAAAGCTTTACACCGGTATCAGCCCTGTTCCACAGTGACACTCACCTATCTGACATTTTGTCAAAGTCTTACTAGTCTCACTACAGGTGCAGTGATGCCTTTTGGGATGCAGCTGTGTCGTCTACACTGAGTGGTGTCCTTCCCCCTTTTTGCTTCATTAGGCATCAGGGTTCAAGCGCTGTTCAATCAGGCGTTGGCTGTGAGGGGAGCGGTCAGCGTCTTCTGCCAACTGGAAGAGAGAAGAGAAGGAAAAGTCTGTATTGAGAGGTTTGTATGTTCAGTTGACAGACAAGAGGTGTAAGAGACAAACGGGAGTAGGTAAGTGTGGATGAGTTGTGTGTGTGTGTTTGAGTTAAACCAAATGTATGTATGTCTGAGTCAGACAGAGATTCAGACAGATACACACACATCACATCACAGCCCCTGAAGACTCTCCACCCGCCCCCACACAAAGACACACGCACACACCTGCTCTTTGATGTAGCTGTTCCCACAGGGTGCCAGCCCTCTGAGAGCCAGTCCAACGATGAAGCACCAGACAGACAGTCCAGCTTCAAATGCTGCCAACACAGCAGAAGGGATCCACAACGCCAGGGTGGTGTCCTAAGAGACAGGGAGTGATGGGAACAAGAAGAAAAAAAGTGTGAAACAATGTAACACTGCCAAGTTGAACATTTCTACTGTGATGCGTTTTCGAATTTTGTGCCTCGATGGTTGCAGCTTGAAAGAGAGAAAGAGTAAATTGGCCAGAAACAAAAAGAAAAGTGCTAAATGGAGTGAGCCAGACATTTTTAGAGACATGGAAATGCAAGTTTAGACTCACATAGATTCGTGTTGTGTCAAATGGGCATCGGGCACTGACAGGTGACCGAGCGTTGATGGGCACCTCTGTGTCATTGCATCCCAGCATCAGACCCTGCCCATTGTGGGCAACAGTGATGCTAATGGCCAAGAGGAGCCCAGCACAGCATGCTGCTGAGAGCAAGGCGTTCAGGAACGATGCGATCATAAGTCCTATTTGCTGGAGACACAGAGACAGCACAGTGTAAAAAAAAGAAAAAAAGATGAACGAGGGAAGTGATCGTATCAGGAGGTTTGAAAACAAATTAAATTCTTACCAGTTTTATCACGTGAAGATTTCTTGACATCACAATGGCAATAATCCCAGTGGCAATGCTCTGTAGGGTTCAAGACAAGATGATTGTTTCAGCTTAGCTTTGCTTTGGCACAGAGTAGGGTTCATTAAATTAAGTAGTAATCCTGGCCCTAAGGATGTAAGGCTGCCAGAATAGGAAGACATCTTAACTAACAACAGTAAGCGAGAGATCACTGATGAAAAGCAGGATGAGTAAGATACATTTTGTGGCTTGTCTTTTTGTTCCGTCTGTGTTACCCATAAACCCTGTAATTCCCTGAGTAGAGTGCCTGGTGTGAAGTGCATTTCAAAGAAATGTCACATCAATAACATGTCATCATCAACAACAGCCAGTTTATCTGATAATTCGACACAATGAAGCCTGCCCTTAAGCAACTACTGTTTGAAAAACCGGCTCCCTTTTAATAATAGGCAAGTTCAGTCTTGATTGCTGAGGAAAATACACAATACTCTACTGATCTTAAAGAGAAAATCACTTTGATGATGTTTAATGTAGGTGAATGTGGCCTCTCAGCGCACACTTCAGATCTCAGGCTGAAAGGACGAACGTCTCAGCTGTTGACTCACCAGCAGGCCAGAGGTGACGGAGATGATGTTGGCTGCAGTATATTCAGTGGTGATATGCTCAGTGGGTTTGGAAATGTGGCGCAGGACATTGCCATGGACAATAGCCCCAAGGATGAAGTTTACATGGCCGACCAGGATGAGAGTAAACCCCTTTTTCATCAGCCTCCCTGGCCCTTTGTCCTTATCTGGATGACAGGAAAATCCCAGAAACACTTAACACAGCTTACATAAAAAAAATAATATCACATTGCCTGACAGCTTAAGAGTGGTTGGCTTGTGTGTATATATAAATTCCATTACTTCACATCCATATGGAAAACAAAGCAAAACCTCGTTTTTACTTTCACAATGAACGTGTATTACGTTCATTCACAGCTCAACCAACGTGCCGTTTTACACAAAGCTTGATTTTCTTCTGCTTTTGTTATAAAAGTGACTTGATTTCTTATTTGCATTTTCTAAATGTGTGTGTTATGTATGTGTGTATGTATATTGGATCAAGACAAACAGAATCGAAATAGGAACACTATCAAAAGGCCTCGGTTTGTGACACAGATGGCTCTCTCTCTCTCACTGTGCCATCTATAAAAACAATAAATAGCCTAACCTACCTAAAAAAGGACGTATTTTGTGGGGCAAAATATTATATGTCATGTAAAGCTGAATGACAATTAATCATTAATCCACAGCAGCTAGAGAAGGTTTTTTTTTGGCATGTGAAAAGGAAGTCAAATGTCAGGCTACACACTCCAACAAACAGTAGTGAGGCCTGAGACTTCAAAAATGATCTCTGTCTCTATTCACATTATCATCTGATCATTAAACCGATGATAACAGGGAAAGACTTCGACTCTGATCAACACATTTATTATTCTGCCGTTCAGCGTGTGGGTAGGGACGAGTGTATTTGCATAGAAAGGCTCCACTCACACTCACTGAGACTGATAAGTGCACTGAGTGAGTCAGATGGGAGGGAGCTGCGTGGGCAGAAATGACTGTTTTCTCCTGGTCAGTCTCTTTGAGCGTCCCCAGCTCGCTTCCTTTGAGGGTGAAGCAGAGTGATCCGTGCCACACGCTCGCTCATAAGCGCCACAGATGCACAAGTTTTTAAAAGCGAAACCGTGTCGTGCAGGTCAGCAACAGGAGAGAAAACAAGCGGCGGCCACACGGAAACTTTCAACACTGACCACTCATCGATCAGGAGGCGCTTTTTCGCCCCATCATCTATAACGACGCGACGTCCGAGAATCACTCACCAAAAGTGCACATTCCTCTGCCGCATCCCATGTTTCCCCTTCAATAATTCAACAGCAGCGATGATCGAGCACCTGCCTCGCCACAGGATCCGTGCCCTCGGGTCCACTTCCTGTAATGACGTCAGGAAACTCACCTGTGAATCACCTGCAGCCTACTGGACGCTGAGGGGCGCACCAGCCGCTCCTCGTTCATCACGCGCGACTCCACCGTTATATTCATCGTTCAAAACAGCACGAGAACCCGAGGCGAGGAGGACAGACACACAAAGGAAACAAATCTGTGTCAGGTCTGAGAGAAATGACTGATTGAAGCATCTCACTCGTTTATTTGAGAGGACAGTCATGTTTTGCAGATTGTGCCAGCGCACACGTCTCAGAAAAGACACACACACACACACGCACACACACTTACTCATATTCATGTCGTGTACAAAATATGCGCACACCTTGCTCGAACGACTTTGCCCACCCGGTATGATTATTTAATAACCAGCTTCAACACCACCAATACTTTGGGTGGAAAAGACACACATACACACACGCACACACACACAAAGAGAGAATAAAGCTGCTCTGGTGATCACAATTGGTTGTTTTTGAAACCACTTCTCTATAGTCCTGCACTTACATTCTCCTGGCTAACTTTAAAAACTCATCTTTGCAAAATACAATCTTAGAAGTTCATGAATACACATTTACACAAAGAGGGGAAACAGAGTAAACAATGCATTGAGAATGTGTAACAAAAATGTAGATTTGAGCACAATAACGAGTAAACAATACTTCCTAAATACGAGTGGAAATCATTGGATTGCTATGATCTCACTAACGATGAGAGGAGTGTTTTAACATCTATGCCTTAACAACCAGCATCAGAGGAAAGCTCTGTCTGTAAGCTCATACAGCAGCAGGTCAATTAAACCGGTGCCGTGATTAGAAACACACTTCAAGTACAATCTCAATGACAGGGAGAAAGAAAAGGTAATTCATCGTGTCCAATCGTATCTGTAGTTGTTTCACTTTTTCTGCGCATGCTGGCTTTCTTTGCAATCTTACTGCCAGTTTAAAGTCCCGATGGGTATGAGCTTTCAGACACAGTAGTACCAGTAGTCCACAAAGAGTTCTGAGCCAAAATGTCACAAAAAGACTCCCTGATCTCAGTACACGTCTAAACAAGACCGGCGTGATATACGAGTTTGTACTGAAGCGTCTGTGCTGTGAAGGATAATGTCAGACGTACCAATTCCAAGTTTTATCAAATGGTGATCAAATGAGGACAGCAGCAGGAGAAAAGAAGAGAAGTTGTGTATTGGCTCAGTCTCTCGACAATGTGGTCTGTGTGTGAAATCACAGTAAACACAAGGGAGAGAAGTACAGAAAAACACATGAGATATAGTACCTGTAACATAAATAAAACACACGGTGCTCTCACACAGAAGTATCAGAAAAAAAAGCAGGGTCCTCTCTCTACAGCATATGGCGGCCGAGTTCAGTACACAAGTCTCACATGAATGAATTTTAAAGGAAGAGTAGCATGTGTGAACCCAACAAGCAGCAAATAGTAAAACAATGAATACAATACGAACTGAGAAAAGAGGACTTTAAGGCATGTGCGTAGCCCACAATATGAGTAGAGCAAAATATATATATATATATATATATATATGTAAATATATGTAAAAAACGAAACAAAAAACACACACACACACACACATAAACGGAAGTTCAGTAACACTGAGTTCACAGTACCTCACAGTAACCAGTTATCAACTTTCCAGAGAATCGGCCCAATGCCTGCCCAGAACGATGGTGTTCATACATTCAGTTATGTATCAAAGGCTTTTTAAAAAAATATGACTCCTGGGTGTATTATAAAGTCAACTGAGAAAGCTGAATCTCTGCCATCCAGTTTTAAAAACTTTTAAGTATATTCAACCTGGTGGGAGACAGGTTGGTCCAACAAGTCACAAAAGTCAAAGAGCTGGAAATGTTACATGTGACAAAACAAGGAGGAACCACATGGGAAGGTGGGGGCACGAGAAAACTGAGGATACAATAAAAATGATCTGACTCATTCTGTGAAAAGTTGATCCCTTCACATTGAGGGAAGCTTTAGTTTTGCTGGTGGTCAAGAGGCACGGATCTGATCATTAAAATTAAAGTACAACAGGAGCAAGGGGTGAGTTATTATGTGGTGAGACTCCAGTGAAAACCTGTCTTGATTAGACTGTCTCATCCTGACAAGAACAGGCCAGATAAATTCATAACTGCAAGAAAAAAGAAAAAAGGGGGGGCTTCAAAGTAAAGCTCAAGTAATCTAGTCAGTACTGTTATGATCAAGTGTCTGTTGCAGCAGAAATGAGGTCCACCTTTTAATTAAACTTAACAGCCAACTTTGTAGCCAACTCATTCAAAAAAAAATTCACACATGTACATATATCTTTGAACTTTTAAAATAAAAATATAAAATCACCCCAGCTGGCTTCTTTGGAGTCACCTGGACACTAAAATTGGCTTTATGCTAAAGGTTGTGTGTGCTTTTAGGAAGTTTTAATCCCTGAAGCAAAGGAAAAACCCACCTTTTTGGTCACATTACCACCTCCAAAGGCTTAGTAGAAAACACACCAAAACAAACAAAACCCCCACGTAATACAGTCACTGTTTTAAATAACTAAAAAGAACATGTAACAGGGTTAAGAGAATGTACTCAGAAGAGACGGTCGAGGAAACTGTTGCTAGTGAAGAGCTTGGCTGAATGTTTCTTCAAGTAGTGAGGCTACTTTGTTTTGGTCCGCCTGCAAAGAGAGGAAACAAATATTTTCAACAGTCTCGGATATTGCAAAATATACATCAATCTGTTAGATAGTGGAGATACGGCTCATCATTACACATCAGACATAAACAGAGAAACATACGCAAGTCAGTGCAACATGCGAGGGCTAAAACTGAAATCCATTAAGAGGATTAAGTCATAAAAGTCTACATATACACTCTCCCACAGAAAAATGAAGTGACTGTACAATATTGACGTGGGTAGGTGAGTGGGCATGGGAGTACATATGTAGCAGCAAGTGTGCATACGGCTCACGGAGGGGAAGGTGTGTATGTGTTGGAGAGTATGTAGAAGAGTTAGGGTCATCTTACCTTTTAAAACCTACTGAATTTTTACAGTTTGGTACAGAAATAGCATGCTCACCTTCAGTATCATCCACACACCCACAGCTTGGTACGAGCACACAAAGCTGCAGGCACACAGGCACACAAGCGCAGACACACACACACACACACGCACGCACAGTCGAGTGAATTTCTGTTTAACATACAAAACACCTACCTCACTGATTAAGCCCAGCTCCACTAACTCTCCGGCCAACTCTTGAACATTCTCATCTGAAACACACACCGGCACAGTTAGTGACGGTAACTCATCCGTGTCTAACATAACTTTCACATGTACATGTCACGTCGGCTGTATTTACATGTAGTCCAATATCACAAATCACTACTTGCCTTAAGGGGTTTGACACATCAGTTAAGCTCAAGCTTAGGGTAAACACCACATTCAGAAAACGTGGCCCAGATGACGTCTTTGCATCTCTGAACTCATTTTGTCGTTTGGTTGTGCCATTTTTATATTCCTATTACATTTAGCAAAGTGTCCATTAAGTGATATCCATTACAGCTTAAAAGGACAGAGAGCCCAGAATGAGATCATCTGGCAGGAAAATGAAAAAGCCAACATGTTCCAACCAGCATGGTCGTCATTGGGCATGATCTGTTAGAACACGTTAGCATTATAAATATTTTTCTTTAGCCTGGCTGTTAACGTTTTAACAGTGTGATGGACAGTCCTAAGCTCCTTATCCTTTCCTCAATTTTAGAGTGCTTTCTTGTGGGCTTATTTATACTTTTACAATGTTCATTGAGCCCCTTTTTAACCTTTAACCCAAAAGGTAACAAATATACAGGAACAAATCTATCTTGGACGAGACGAGAAAGATTCAGATTTCTCTGTCAACAGTAGTGACAAAAATGTGTGATACAACATGGCCTGTAACAGTCACAACCTCTGGATAATAACTCCTGCTTTGACTTTTCACATCACATGAAGGAAGTGGAAAAACTTGCTACGCACTACACTACAACTTAAGTAAACGTAGGGCAGGGTGAGAGAATGTCAGTACACTGAACTACACTGAACTGAACTACAAATGAACTACAGAGTCAACAGAAGTCTAAACAAACATATGCAAGGTTGAACAGAAAACGTAAACATAAGGAAGGCTGGATTGTACGTGACTAAAACTTTGGGAGAATATATTCAGAACACATCAGCTCAGACTTTTTTTCCTCTTTGACGCCTACTTTCTCCTAAAAACTTCAACCATCCATCCATCAACATAACCCTCCTCTGAGTTCCTGACATCTTCCTTGATACAAGTATAGTAATGAAATCCAAGTGTTTCACTATTATTTTAGCGACCACTCCCAAGTGAGACATTCTTTTCCCAGTGTTTCATGTGCAAAGGGGTTGTCATGGTCTAGTAGTTTTTAATAATCTGGCTGTCAATTTATAACTATCAGGAATGTGGCTGGGACAAGACAAACAAGTGGAGGAGGGTGATCATCCAACAATTTTGACTTGAAGAAAAGAAAAACACCAGCAGCCCACAGCTATATGATAAGGGTTAAGAGTGAGGCTTATTTGCATCTTGTGGCAAAATTACCACTTGGTTTTGAGGGGAAAAAAACAACTTTCAGTTGCTAATGTGTTGAAATACGGAGCAGGAGAGTCACTCTAAAGGCCAACAGGGTGAAATTTAAGTGGTTCAGTTAGCTTACCAGTGACCCTGCTCAGTGTATCTTTGGACTTTGTCGTGTTGATAAGAAATGCTTTAAAGAATATCCCCTCATATCAGCAGCAGGGACCGTTTACAAAGAGGACAGGGTGTGTCAATGAGACAGTCTGCTGTGCACGGGTGTGCATGGATGTCAAGTTACAGTGTGTGCGTGACTGTGATAGAGGGTGTGAGTGTGCAGGAGAAGACATATGAGGTGAGAAACAGAGAGCTGGAGAGAGAGCAGGAGAGATAAAGTCAAGTAAATGTGTATTAGACAGAGTGTGTGCATGTGTGTGAGTGAATGAGAGACAGGGAGATGAAAGCCTGGGAAGAGTTGGCCAGATCTTGACACAGGAGGTGACAGCTGTCAGCTGCAGCCCTTCACAGGCCAGGCATTCCCCACACGCCTGCAACATCATACATGCCTACCATGCCTGTGTGCGCATGTGCACACTGGATCATACTGCCGACATTATGTGGACCACAGCAGCACTCAGGCAGAGTGTTATTTTCTTATTTGCATTCCTTTGGTTAAATCAATACATCCAATTTGTAGGTTAAAACAAAACAATTTTTTTTTAGAGTTTTAAAAATATTTAATGACTATAGCTGTTCTAAAAGCCACTACGGCTGGTAAAAAAACAATTCCAACACAGTCCAGCTGGTAAAAAACAACACAGTCCATATAGATTTGTCCAAAATAGAGGTGCAAGGTTTTCATGACACATACGCGTCAGTCAGTCTCCTTGCCTAAAATAGTCTTGCATACTGAATATTGTGACGCCATCTGAGTTTCAAGCTCTCTCTGGAATCTCACTCTCACTTTCCTGCATGCCTTAGTGCACACATATTCACACAGAAACAACCTTATCGTTTATTATCACCTCTACTCAAATGTATGCCTTCCATTAAACCTAAACCAGAGTTGTAAACCTAAAGGTCTATGTGGACAAAACGATCCCACTTCATAAAAAAAAAAAGAAAAAAAAAAAGAAAGGCAAACTCGCTTTCATATTGCTAAAAAACAAACTACACGTGGAAACACACATAAAAATGTGTAACTCAATAATAATGTATGATTTCTGAATGTAGGCAAAACTAAAAAAACACACTGACATACAGGCCTGAGACAATGGCCTCTAATCATCTTATGTTCCCTTAATCTCACCTGCACATTACATGCCTTCAACAATATCAAACGGCCATCTAAAAGCAGAAGCCACAGCCATATTAACTGGGTGAAAATGTCAAAGGTTGTTTGCTGTTATTTAAAAATATTGACCCCTATTTTGTTTTAGCACCAACATCCGACCTCCGAGGTCACCACTGATGTAATAAAACTTTTATGTTGTTCCAGAGCTGGGTGGAAATTTCAGAATGTCAAGTTCCTGGGATGTTTACTGAAACAAAACAAGCAACTGTATGTTTAAGCTGAAAGAGTGAGTTAGTCAGTCAGCGTGGGATAAGAGAGGTGGTCTTACGAGGTAACATGTCACAGCTTAGATGTCTATTCAGCTTATCCTCCAGTTTCAGCAGTAATGTCAGCTAAAAAGGAGAGAAACAAAGAAAATCAGGATGTTTTAACTTTGAATGGCAAGAAAATAATTCACGTTTGGAGAAATATTGTATTTTCAGTGAGGAAAACCTTTATGTTACATTTCAAATTACTTAAACGATAAGTGATCAAACTATATCATAAAAGGGACTTACATGATATTTTGCTCCCTCCTCGACAGCTTCAACATTACACTGCATATGAATGACCTGCAGAGGAAGCATGGAAAACTAAATATGGTTCTCAACTATTAATGATATAATTTCAAAACAGTACTTTACTCCAGTGCATTATATAATCTGCTGTTCGCACCCGCCGTGTCTCGAACTCTGCAGGTTCTGGAGTGGGGGACTTGACCAAGGGGACGACAACGGGAGATTTAACAGTCTGCTGTTGAGGCTGCTGAGGACGGGGAAGCCCGAATGCCGTCATTGGATAAATACCATTCCTGACAAAAAAAGAAAGAAAAAAAGAGGGAAAAAACAGGTTTCAGTGGGAAAAATAACATTTATTGAAGTAAATTAGGAATTTCTTCAGATGTGTTAAAATCTACTTGTGAATAATTCAGTTCTTTGGCAATGTTTTCAGGTGCCAAATGACAGTGGCCAGAAAGTAAATAAAAAAATTAAACCTTTTTTTCAATTTGGAACATTTAGTCTGTGAAACACACAGGATTAATCTTCCAGGGTTAGATTTGGATCATTACACCATGTTTCCTATAGAGGATATCAGATTTTAAAAAGGCGGTAGAGGAGCCGCCACAATAGTCAGATGGTTCAATACTGCCCCCATGTGGCCACGTAGTGTTGTTTCTTTGGGGTTTAAAAGATTCTCAGGACTTCACAGACTCTAGTTGTTCACCACTTTGATTCTTACCTCACATCCTCCAGGAATTTATCAAGCTCCAAGGCAGGAAACTGGGAAAGCCTGCAGACAAAGGAAATAAAATAAGATTCTACAATTTAACATCTTTAAAACGTGTCTGTCATTGTACTGATAACATGTATCATCTTGTGCTGAACACATTAAGAAAGAAAAAAATAACCTCAATGCTGATGTTTCTATTCAAACAAATACCTCTTGACTAGATAATTTTTACATTATTTTTTATGTTATTACTGAACTATTATCATTATCTGAATAAACTGTGTTATCATTTGTGATGGACCCATCTGATGCTGACTGCCACTAAAATGTGGATACTCTCTTCTGGTCCTTACTTGAGCTGAACTTCCTCTTTGGTCTCGGCGATGACCAGGTTGGGGTCCAAGTTCTTCGT
Source organism: Terapon puta (assembly GCA_028564955.1). Lineage (NCBI taxonomy): Eukaryota > Metazoa > Chordata > Actinopteri > Centrarchiformes > Terapontidae > Terapon > Terapon puta. Next base: position 20,372,134 of record JAOXYL010000001.1, on the reverse strand, counting down.
AATCTCCTCCAGGGCATTTTCAGGAATCATGTCTGCAAAATCATAAACAATCAGGGACTGATTAGGTGATTAGATTGTTAGGATAAATCCCTTTTGACCTTATCTAGTGTGGGAAGCAAAAATATTATGAAATGCATGTGTTTATATGTTTTTTAGTGTGTTTGATGTCCAAGTGCTTAACGGTGAAAATAAAGTATTATATTGTGAGATTAGGTACATTTCTAATGTTACAATGAGTCAGTCACGCAACCCATTCATGAAAAATATTGTATGACAATGGCAGCTATTTTTTTTTTAGTTTGTGGCGTTTGTGCTTCCAAATACTAACTAGTGCTTCCAAAGTTGTTCTAGTGAATGTGCAACACACTGCCTATTTACACATGTAGCAGAAACTAAAGTTTGGTCTCCACCAACCCATAAAAAAAAAAAAAAACTTTTCACTAATTTTGTATGCGTGTGTCAAAGTCTCACGTTGGTGGCTGACGATACAATGTGCAGCCAGAAGTTTTAGCAGCGGTACTTCGAACAGAGCCTGGTTAAACAGCAGCTCTCTGGCTGTAGGTCTTGTGCTGGGGTCACACTCAAGGCACTTCTGGATTAGCTCCTATAAAAACACAAACAAACATGGGTCACACACAAGCATGTCTTTTAAATAAAACACAAAGACACATTAAAACACACACACAAAGTTTAATCTGATATGATCCATCATGGTGCTTAAGAACATGCAAACGCACACTTACCCTCTGCAGCGGGTCCTCCAGTAACTGTATGGCATTGTTGATGGCCTCCTGAGAAACGTAAGAGGACTCTCCATTCCCCTGGATCTCTAAAAGTGCCATCTGCAACACCCCAACACATGTTAACATATTTCTTTGGAAAGCGATCCCCATCCCGTCATGTATTCTGGGTCCCATCTTACCTCTAAGGCACACATGCCAAATGAGTAGATGTCTACAGCTGTGGTGACATCATCAACACCTACAATAAGAGAGAGGAAATAAAAGAAAACACATGTATATGTATGGATATTATATCATAGCTTACTTATTACTGATGACTCAGACATAGGTACTGAATCAGAAGTTTTTCATATGTCATATTAATATTCAAATTAATGTTAATACATACATAATACATAGTGTAATATATATATTCGTAAAATCACAAACTTTTCAGTATACAGTCTGAAAGAAATAGTAATTTTCTCATAACATCTTTCCAATACAGATGTATGATTCTATTAATGATGGAGGTCAGGAAGTAACAGAAGAAGTAACGACAGAATGTCATTTGTTCATGTCTACCTCCATATTCTGGGGCAAAGAAGTGCAAGTTCTTCTGTTCCTCGTGACACGTCTTCACGTGGCTGTTGATGGTGTCTGGGGCAACTGCAGAAGAGACAGGAGGAGAAAATACATAAATGCAATAGAAAACAGTGAGAAAAGTGAATATGAAGCAGAAAGAAGAAATATACAAACCAAAGAATTACAAAAAGATTAGGAGGAGAGTGTGTGATAAAAGAGGGGGAAAAAGAAGCAGGGAAAAAGGAGGTATATCAATATTATCTGCACAGTGTATAAACAAGAGTGTGTGATGCTGAGAGTTTGGAAACTATTTTTAGCAGATCTGTGGCTGAATTTGAGTCACTACAGTATGTGCACATACAACAGTGGCTTTCTAAACCACATTATCCGCCTTTGTTTACATCTTACACAATGAGCAGGGTTATTTCAGTACTATAAAAAGGCATAATGCCACCAATTTTGCCACATCAGAAGTCTTGATTGTTCAACTTAAGTGTTGGATGGGAATTTTTCTTTTGTGCATATAATAATGGTACTGTGTAATCACTGAAATTCACTGTACAATTATGTGAAATTTCTGGTCTTGTAATCTTCCTGTAATTCAGTACAATTTGACTTGCTCTAGGTCTACATCCTAAGCCTCCAGGATAAAACTGGTGTAACACTATACCTGATCCAATCTTGATGAGCCCGTTGTGTTGGATGAAGATGGTGTCACAGGTCAAGTTGCCATGGATGATGGGTGGGCCACAAGAGTGGAGATAACTGCAGTTCAGAAAGAAGAAACATCCACAAGTACCAACAATATGAGAAAGTGACTGAACTGTTTTCTGCCTGAGCACACTTTTCAGTGAGTGATTAAATTGAGTTAACATAATGTCATAATGCCATAAAATGGGGAAACCAACCTGAGAGCAGACAGGATCTGTGTGCACCATCTCTTCCAAGCCTGCAGGACCATAAACCTCATCAGAGCACTTATAGGCAGGTTTCCAACATGAAGTTACTATGACTTAGGTAAAATGATTCAACCTAACTCAAAACTAGTGCAGTGTACTTTTGTAAATCCCTTCTTTTCTTTTAAGAGCTAAAAACTAAAGGCCAATGAATGTGTGTCTACGACTGGTGTTCCTAGGGGCAGTCCCTTTCCTAAAAAACACATA
>JAOXYL010000001.1:20330422-20341842 GCA_028564955.1 Terapon puta | reverse complement strand
TTCTCATTAAAACTATTCTCATTAAGGCTGTACTGTGTTGTACCTCTGCTAAAAACTGTTCCTGTTAATAAATGAAGTGGTGTACATATTATTAGCTTGACATGCAGAGCGCATAGACAAGGTGGTCATGGTTATGTGTCTGTGTGTTCTGATTATTACAGCTCTACTGTAATAATGCCAACAAACATCTTTATTGTAACTTTTACTGTGACACTGTGATCAACAAACTATTGCAGTTAAGATAATTACATTTGCAGTACTATATTAGTGAGATAGAAAAGAAACAAAATGTGTAATAAAACAGCGCAGAGTGCATTAGCATCAGGCGAAAGAAAAAGTTTTCTTTCATGTTATGCCGTGTCTGCACAAAGACTGTGATTGGACTTGTTGCTTAAAAGTGTTTCAATTAAATTAGCTCCTGCCATCATGAAAAATTAGACCTGCAGCAATGAAATATTTCTACCCGGCAACAAGCATGTTCTTCCCCTGGTAGCAACAGTTAGAGACTGAACGTGACGCAAAGCTTTGGGCTTGATTAAGAAGTTTGTGCCACATAGACGGAACAGAGAGAAAAAGTTCAAAAGTAAAGTCAGTCCAGATCACCTTGCCCTTGATCCAGTGCTAAAAGGTAGAACATATCTCTCCGTCCTTATATCATCTACAGACTTTTTACTGCTTTCTCTCCTCTCGTCCGCTCTCTCCTCCTATTGGGCCATGATTTGGCTTATTAGACACAAAATAAAAATATACGCCGTTAGCTGCCATGGCAGCGGATGAGCCGCCATGGCAACAAATGCCTTCAGGAAACTACCAGACAGTATATGAGCCTTCTCATTGGACGGTTGGACTGCGGACTTGATTCAAGAGCTCTGATAGGCCAACAGAGCTACTTGGCGGGTGCATCTACTTGGGGTGAAGGGGCTAAGTTGTGTGAAAGTGGGCAGTAATTAAAACCAAGCATAAAGCTGTCAATAGGAGCTTATGACCCAGTGTAATTAGCCTAATATGATTTCTCTCTCTGCACTGTGGTGTGCTAAACTGAACTGACTTATCGTCCTTGTGTACGCCTGAAACAGAGAGAGAGAGGGTGAGAGCCAGATCAGCGCACAGACAGATTAACAGCTAAATAAAAATAACGCTGGGCAGATAGGTAAGAGGATAGACTGATGTACTAGTACATAGACACACACACACACACACATACACAGTTTGAGAAAATACAACTCATTTCTTGCAAACAAACAGAGAAAGATATGATGAACAACTCTATAAGAATATCCAACAATTCTCCGGCTTCTTCAGCGTCTTTGACACACACGTGCACAGATGTTTACATCACACACATACCACCACCTTGTCCACGTACCCCAGTCCCCCCACTGACAAATCCCCAGGGGACGTGTAGCGGTCACCATTAAAAGGTCTTTCCAATACAAGCTCTGTTACCAAGGGGGCTAACAGTTAATTCGATTGGCTGGCTGGTAATCAGGAAGTGGGGTGCTCTGAGGGCCCAGTGATTAATGGCGCTGTTGCCCGCCCGTCATCTCCCAAAGCTCCTCCCTCCCTCCCTCCTCCTGTCATAAATTAAGACCCTCGTAAATAAAGACGGCACCACAATCAGGCAAACTCAATCAATTACACAGGTTCTCTGGCCTCGGCTCGTATGTCTGACAGGCAGGAATGCTAATGTTATTGTTGCTTCCAAAGGGCTAGCCTGTCAATTAGCGTACCAATGCACAGCACAACAGCATGAATATGGGCCCCACCATTTAACACCTGTCTGATTACTTGGTTTGTGTGTTAGTGTGTGTATGCTGGCGTGCATGGGCAACTATATCATTGGAAGTGTGTGTGTGTGTGACTGGAAATCATTTCACTGTGAATACTGACAACATCCTTTGATGTGTCAGTCACATCAGATCTCATTTCCAAATGAGGTTCACAGATCACAATAAAACATTTAACTCTGTTTCCATGTCCACTGCAGAGGACAAGGAGGAGTAAACTTTTCAAACACCAGATGTTAGGACGGTTACAAAAGTTTGTAGCTGCTAATGTCAAGCATGTTTTCAGTTCTTGCATTTGTGCATATGTTAAGGTTGTTTGAACTTTTCTCTGTGATTATTTATGTTACTTATTACATTTGTTTTTCACAATAAAAATGTCTGTAAATGTTTAAACTATATATACATTTTATTTAATCATTTTGTTGGGTTAGACCCTTTATTGTTTTTACAGATAGGACAGTGAGAGTGAGACAGGAAAGATGGAAGAGAGAGGGGGAAGACATGATGCAGCAAAGGACCCTGGCCGGGATTCGAACCGCGGTCCACTGCACGGAGACTCAGGCCTCACACATGCACACACACTACCACTCAGCCACCTGTATTATAAAGCTTAAGCTTTATAATACAACTCTTTGAAATACAATTTAAAAGGAATTAATGACACATTATAACGATCAACATGAGAGCGCATCTCTGTTTTCAGTGAATACAGAAAGAATTGGTTTCAACTTTCTCTCAGATTTAGACAAATATTTACTGAATTGTATTTTACCAGGACTAACAAGTATTTGGTGTAATTCTGCTTTTTCAAACAGACAGACTGTGCAGAATTTCATTTTACCTGGTATTGGTATACAGTATATGGCTGAAGCGCTCCATCTTTGCATGTAGTGGAGATATTCCTGTAGACGAGTGTTGCTGCGCCCCTTCTGTGTGCGTCAGTGGCGTGGTCCAGCCTCCGGTACACCTCGTAATGAAGGACTCTACCGTTTGGCTGAGCTGGAGGCGCCCAGGTGAGTAGAAAGGTGGTCTGCAGGCCGGTGTGCGCATCAGGTTGGAGGTCCAACAGTGGCGCAGTTTGTCCAGCAGGGGGAGCCTCCAGAGTGAGTACAGAGGACCAGTCACTGGAGGAGCAGCCCAGCACTGTGCAAGCCTCTACTCGCACTTCATACCTACACACACACAGGCACACATTATAAACGCATTAATCAGTAATGTTTGTGTTCTGTGTAAGAGACAGTTTGGGAAAGAAATACATGGAACTTAAATCCTTAATTACAGCACGACAGGTGGAGTACTCATCCAATCAAAATTGTAATTAACAGCATATTATAAATTATTTTTGTCTCTAACAAATGGCCATGGAGCCTTACAACACTACAGCCAACATTATCACTTAAGTAATTTGGATTTTTTAATAGAAATAAAGGAATGGAGTAGATAAAGTGGACTGAGGAGGGAAGAGAGAGTGAAGGTGATGAAGATGAGCTGAATGTAGAGAAGGTCATCAGAGAGTGAGAGGGGGAGCGATCTTTAGATGATAAGGCTGATGAGCTTTTATTATCTGAACCTTATCACCACATACACACACTCACACGTACGTATACAGCTCACACATTCAAGCACACTGACGTTTGCAAACAGGAACAGACACAAACAACTACACATGCAGATGCACCCCCCCACACACACAGACGCACACACATATCTACACAGCTGTCTTTTTCTGAGCGAGAGTGATAGATACATATCCACCTCTTCAAGGTTGACTCCCATTTCATATGTCTCTCTCCCTCACTTTCTCTGTTTCTTGTTTTGAAATGCCACACTGGTGATGTGTCCTTTTGGCAGGTTGTTTGAGAGGTTGTTTTTCAGCAAATTAAGATATTTGCATTTTGACAAGTGCATTAACGTTATCCTAATTTATAACACAGGCTTCAACAACACAGCATTCGACTTATTTCATAAGTCAGGTGCAGGTGTCTCCTGGCAAAGACTTTGTTGGGGCAAAACAAACTGCATAGTCATGTTGTGAATGTTTTATCTTTACAATGTTATCTTTATGGAAAAAATTATAAAAGCCAGTGGGAAAGAACAATTTTATTTGCTCCATAGATTGGTTTAGACATACAAGTTCAGTTATTTTTAAATAGATATTACTTGTCACCAAATTACAAATGTATTGACTGACTGACTGATTTTTTGAAGCAAGCTTCAACCATTATTTGAAATTAGAATTGAAATAGAAATAGAAGTGAACCTTGCTCTGCGATGAACAGTCCCTCGGTTGTGGTGGTTTATAAAGAGTCTACCAGACTGTTATTTTTTGTTACCAAGAGATGGCACTCTGCTCCCTTCTTTGTCTCACATTTCTTATTCCTCCTTATACATACACACATATAGTCAGTGCAGTTTAATGAAAATCTTCAACTTCCAGCTTGGCAATAGAAAAAAAAAACATCTAAACAAAAAAAGACATATCCAGTAGATACATGTAATAAAGCATGTTTTGCTGCGTAAAGCCTAAAATTCAGCTGACTGATCTGTTTTGACTGACCTGTGGTAAGCAGCCAGCCCATGCAAAGTGGTGCGTCGGTCAGAGAAGTCAAGATCCTCTGGAGTGAACACAGTGCTGGTCATGCTGAGCCGGACTGGATCTCTCTGATACACAGTGTAACTCACAATGTCTCCATTAGGACGGGCTGGAGTACTCCACTCTACTCTCACCTGGAAAGACAAACAAAATGCAGCACAACTTTTTAAAGAACTGTTGAAAGATAGTTACAAATATCAGTGCTGTCACGGTTCAGCTGTTGCTTATATGGACTGAACAGATGAATCGCTCACCTGGCTCGGTCCCAGAGGCGTCAGCATGGGGAGACCAACACCAGAAGGAGCTGATGGGTGAGTCTTTGCAGTGGCTGCGGCGCTGCTCACTGCCCCTTTGCTGTTGTTGGCCCGGACAACGTAGCTGTACTCCAGGCTTGGCAAAAGCGTGAAGTCGTGGTAATGTGTCTCTGTGCCGACATATATAACTTCACCATCCCTGCGGAGTTCATACCCAGTGATGATGCCATTTGGGTGCTCTGGTGGTCTCCAGCTGACCTCCACCGACTCTGGGCCTGTGACCTTAAAATACAAGGTCAAAGGTCATGTCAGACAGACCCAAACAGCACAAGAACAAGTAAAATTCAACAAACTTAACTCAAATAACAACAATCAAGTTCTAATACAAAACAAACGTGTATGCTTTGTATAGTAATTACTCTATTGATAATTGAACAATCAGTCGACTTAGCACATTTTTGCAAGAAGAGGTTCAACTGACTTGAAATTCTCTTGTATGACAAGTCAAAGTATGTCCAGTTTCCTGTCATTCATTCTGGATTGAAATCCACAAATGTAAATGTAAACTGTACCAGAAGTTGTAATAAAAACAAACAGACCTTCAGTGTTGGGGCAGGCAGGCCTGTGGGAGGAGCCTCCTCAGTTACAGTGGACACTGTAGCGCTGGCGGTGCACCCACCGCTGGTACAAGCTAAAAGAACGAGCTGATATGACGTGTGCGGCTGCAGATCTGACAACACTGTATTTGGGTCTCTTCCCCGATACGCTTCGGCGTTGTTCAGCTTCAGCACATACTCAGTCACCTCTCCGTTCTGAGTCTGTGGCTTACTCCAGGAAATGTTTATATGATCGGATGTGATGTGGTCCACTGTAGGAGCCTCCACTGTGGCAGGGGGAGCCTCTAGAGTTGTGATGTTTGTGTGAGGGCTGGTGATGCACCCCTCAGATGTGCAGGCTGTGATTGAGTAGCTGTAGAAAAAAACAGAATGAAAGTTTAATCATCTATATTTAAAAAATCATCATGGTTGTTATTGAGAATCCCTACAGGAAAGCATTTACTGTAATTATTAATAAGTGAGGAAGCAGTACCTATATGTTGTAAAAGGCAGGAGGTCTTCATCGGTGTAGTGGAGGACAGTAGGGTCAAAACTAAATGAGAAACTGACATTGTTCCTCTGAATCCTGTAAGACTGAAGAACCCCGTTGGGTTCCAGAGGCGCGGTCCAGGATACCAACACCTCACTGGGCTGTCCTGGGAAGTGACTCACTGTTGGTGCAGCTAAACCACGAGGAGGGGCCTGTCTGGTTGTCACAATTACCCAGGGGCTGCGGGTGTGTCCAGCAGGGTTGTGAGTACGGACACTGAACTCGTATTGTGTCCAGGGACGCAGACCAGTCACTGTGTACGAGAAGGTGTCAGCGTGTTGTGGGGATGATTCTCTGAACAGCACCTATGGGGAGACAGTTGTGGATGTTTAAGGCTGTGGGACTGTGCATCAGGAACCAAGAAACCAAAACCAAGACATATTAACTGGTGGCAGCTGGGTATCTTACCAGGCGAACTGCCACATGGTCAGACCATGAACTAAGACATCACTATCTCTTCAGAAATGTGTCTTTAGTTTCACCTACCTTTCCCCTTTCACCCTCCTCATTACTTCTTCCCCTGCCCATTTCCTCCACACTTCTCCCAAGTAAGAAATACTCTCCTATCGGCCCATTGGGCTGGGAGGGGGGGCCCCAGGCAAGCGACACACGGTCTGGGCCAACGTAAAGAGGCCTGGGAGGGGGCTGGGAGGCAGGTGGAGCCGCTGCTGTGGTGACGTGCTGAGGTGATGTGCGTGTGCAGCCCGCTGATGTACAAGCTTCAAGAGTCAAGGAATACGTGGTCCAAGGCTCCAAACGACGAAATAGGAAGTTGCGTGATAGTCCGCTGAATTCGAGATTCCCTTCACTGTACAGGTTATACATCTGGAAAGGAGGAGAAGGAAAGGAGGAGAGAGGAAAGAAAAGATGTGTAAGATGTGTGCACAGGACTGTGTTGACTTCAGGTACAGGCCTATTGAATCTACTGCACACATATGACGTATGTATATGTGAATGAGTCGCTGAATTACATGGGTCAACTCTGTGTCTTGTAAGTCAGTAACTTCAGAGTGTACTTACTTGTAATGTCTGTTATATATCTGCTGTTTCTACTGTGTTCCCTGCTATGTGAGACTGATTTAACCTGAGGTGCACCATGTCCTGCTTCACCTGCTCAATGCTGTGTGTGCATTTTGGTTTGTGTCGTGTGTGAGTATTGTGCGGTATGTACTGTGATGATTCCGTTTGGAGCACGTGGCTGATCCCAACTCAGCAGTAACGCCCTGCCCTGCTCTCTCTGCTCCACTGTGAAGTTAGCCAGGCCGGATGGAGACGCCTCCAAGGTCCTAATGCCTACCCACGAACTGGACACACTACCTGAAGGGCAACAAAAAATGTAGACTCAGTGTTGGAGTTCAGGGGTTGATGCTTACATGATTTATCCCTGCTAAATGAAATAAGCGACTGCTCATAATCAACCTACCTGCCTCATTGACAGCTTCCACTTGCACACTATACTGACTGTATGGTGTAAGACCATAGACTGTTGCTTCAAGGGCTGAACCCTGAGAGGGGAAGAGAGACCAATTCATGATATATAGAGAGACAGTATTAATAAGAGTCCAGAAAAGAAAAAAAGAATAAAACTTGTAGAAAAATAGGAGGGAAAGAGGGATAAGAAGGAGATAGCTGTAGAGATGAAGAGGATAGAGAAGATAAATGAATGATTAGACAGGAGTTAAAAGGAGAAAGACAAAAGAGCAGAGATGGAAAGAGAGAGGGGGGCGAACGGGGAAGTGGGTAGCATGCCATAGTGAGTGAAGAGAGTGAGAGGAAATTAGTTACACAAACAAATCCTGCATGAATAAAAAAAACACTGCATTACTCATTAAAATGGGGAATGAAAAGAGAAATTGAAACAAAGGCAGGCTAAGATGACATGACATGGGATTTGTGATATCAACGTTTCAACATACAGGCTCTGCCATGGTAAAGTAAGCAGGCACCAGAGAAGTGGAAGAGACAGAGGGAGAGAGAGAGAGAGAGAGACTGGCAGGCAGACGGCTGTCCCTTATGGGTGAATTCAAAGCTTCCAGATTGAGTGTTTATGTCACACATGCACCCTTTCATAACACACACACAAACACTCACAAACACACGGAGACACAGGCAGAGTGAGTCTGCCAGTAGCTTTAGGCAGTGGGACCCAGCCCAACACCCTGGCAGACACAGGGGCAGTGTGTATGTGTGTGTGTGATACAGTGGGAACGCCATTTACTAATTGATAAGAGACACACTGTTGTTTCAAAAGGCCCTAGCGTGCGATGACATGGTAGTCAGGGAGCACTAGGCTCCAGGATGTAGCATTGCCTGTTTGTTTGTTTTATTTAACACCATCTGCTTTAAAACAGCTACGAGAGTGACGTTTCTCAGTGTGTGTGTGAACATTTTTGTGTGAATGTACAACATATTTTTTGATGTGTTGAGTCTGCAGTTTTACTTTTTTTTTTTAATTGTCTGTCGAGTGCTGTTTGCGTTCACATAAGTAAGCATATGTAAAGAGATTAACTGGTAACCCACTTCAGTGCAGTAGCAAGAGGATCAAAAAGGCTCCAATTCAAACTGAATCAAATGAAAACCCTGACAAATCACCGTAGCGTGGCACCGAGGATGAACTGTCTGAACAACAAGCAGAATGCATGTATTCACTGTTTTCATGTCTGGGAGCCAACGTGTTTTTCATCCACAGTAAAATAGGATTAATAAGCCCCTCGACACCTAGACACAAGCTAAATCCTCCTGCAAATCACTGCACTTCTCAGCAGAGGGAGGGAGGGAGGGAGGGACGCAAAGAGAGAGACATGGGGTGGAGAGAGATAGAACGAGAAAGGGGCAGCGGGAGTGAGAAATAAAGGCCGAAAGAAAAAAAAAAGAGATCGTAATGAAATGAAGTAAGGTGATGTAAGGCCGAGAATTAGAAAAGAGGGATAGAAAAAAAGCAAGAGGTGAGTAAGTTAATAACTGATGAAGGAAATAAAAAAAGGAGAGACAGAAGGGGGGAGGTGTGAGAAAGAGTAAGACAGAGGAAGATTGAGTAAATGGGTAAAAAAAAGACGAAAGAAAGCTAAAGTGAGAGAGAAAAAAAAGATAGATGTGGCAAAAGGGAGAGACAGATTAAGTGAGCGAGAATGAGAGATCTCTCTACCTTAAAAGCCAGTGAAATATGTGAGGCATGTGGCCTATAAAGCGGTTAACATATGCACATTGTCAATAGCAGCATCTGGCGCTGGCAGCTTTTATAGGAGCATGGAGACTCTGCAACACGCCTCTAGATGGCAATACATTCAAACACTTTATCACTGAAACACACCACATTAACGGCCCCCCCTCACACACACACACACGCTCACGAATACTCAACAATCAAGCACTATGAAACTCACCACCTCAGCCTGCTAACTGCACACACGCACGAACACACACATACGCAGAGACAGGCAGTAATCAAATGGTGTAACACTAAAACACACTACTATTACATTACATTAACAGCTCCCTCAATAACTATTTGTCTCTCATACATACACATGTGCAGACACACACAAAACATACACATGTGCACACACACACAACACTTTTTGCAAACATTTCAAGGAGCACGTAGGGAAACATGCACACAAGACATGATGAAATAATGGTAAGTTTAAAACCAACTAATCTCTGCTGTGAAGATAAAAAAGAGAAGTACAGAAATATCATACAGTTGGAATTTTATTTCTCCACTTTATATTTGTAAGGTTTCTGTCATATATACTGCATTTGTACTTAATGGATACTATACAGCATCTGACCTTGATGTGTGGAAAATTAAACAGCGATTAAATGGCTTTTTTATTTTGGACACATCAGCAGCATTTTTGGGGCAACAGCTATATTGTAATTCAGCAAGAGGTATTTACGATCTCACTGTGATATTTAGGCCAGGTTCTAATTTTTGCTGCAGCATCAGCAAAACGATAGCTGTGGTGATTTTCCAAGACTGTAGAGGCAAAAAATGCTCTGAACCCCCCCCAGTTCCCCCCACCTTTTTTAAATGGACAACCTATGGACCTACACACGAAAAGCTATGATGTAAGACGTGAAAGCGAAAGGTTCTCGTCAAACTAAATTCAGTGAGCATGTGCGTGTGCGCGTGGATGATCAAAGTCACTAGATAATCATGCTAAATGCAAAAGAACAGAGGGGGAGCATGATGTCAAGAGAGAGAAAGACAGCGAGAGATAGGTGGAGGCAGAATAAGAGAGATTTGCACAGATGTAAAGGGAAGAAAGTGTAAACAAGACAGAGGAGAAGGAAGCAGTGAAGGAAAGACGGAGACAATGATAGGGAAAGAAGAGAAGAGACAGGAAGAGGTCTTGCTAATTTATACATTAAAGAGCCCTCAGATCTTACATGGTTCAACACAGCTTAGCATTTAGGGCAAGGAAGCAATCTATTCAATCTTTTATTTCCTCATTCTGTCTTCTCTTTGGTGTGTGAGTTGGGAAACAGCAGGGGTCTTTTGGACAGCGCGCATGTGAATGTGTGTGTTTCTGCATATTTGGTCTATATAAGGGGGTCAGTGTGCTCCTTGAACTCTGAGCAAATATATTGGTATCAGGTCTTTATTTAAGTGAATTTGCATGTATCCTAACAAGCCCACATCTGCATGCATCTTGTTTTGTACCCATGTGTCCCTAAAAGTGTGTGTGTGTGTGTGTGTGTGTAAGAGCACAGCTGAGTGTGTGTGATATTCAGGTGGAGAGGCATGGTGCGGCCGGGGGGACAGTGTGTGATACTAATTAAGAATAACCATGTGTATTTGTCAAAAGAATTATGCTGATTATCTCACAAAGGCCCCAGCACCGGGCCCCGCAGAGAGACAGAGACAGAGAGACGGATCAACATTAGCATATGGCTACACACATGCATGCACGTACACACACACACTTGCTCTCTTTCTCTCTCTTTGACTCTCTCACACACACATACACACAGATGTGCAGGTAAAAGTAAAGGAGTGCCTAAGAACATACATGAAAGAACCATGGCTAATGATAGGTGAATGGGGTCCAACTGGTGGTCCTTAGGGATATTTCTCTCCACAGGCCCTCTCCGGCCTCTCTGCGCTGTCGTATTAAGTCTTGGAGAGATAATACAGCACCATGCTGTTTCACCTTTTCTTATGTGTCTTAGTTCTTTCCGTGTGTGGTAAAACATGCTATGATCAGATATGATTCAATACAGTTTAGATAAGCTCAATTCAGTTGAATTCAGTTGAATTCAATGCAATTCAATTGAGCTCAATTCAATTCCTTAGTCCAGTCTATTAGTACAAGCTGTGCCCTGACCAGCCCTGTGAGAGCAGTAATTGTTTTCAGAGGTTTCCGAGGTGAGCCAGTGCACCGCACGCTGCTCTCTCGCACCCCATGCCAAGCTCTCAAGCCAAGTTTGTGTGTGTACGTATTTATGTGTGCCTGCCTAATTCAATGCTGCTGGAACAATTGCCCTGTGTCTGTTTGCAAATGCCCCGCGTGGGTGTCCCTGCTAGTCAGTGTGCGTTAGACAAACCCTGACACATACAGACGTTCTTGCGACACACACACACACGAACACACACACACACACACACACACACACACACACACACACACACACACA
>JAOXYL010000001.1:20298976-20313266 GCA_028564955.1 Terapon puta | reverse complement strand
TATAATTATGTGTGTGAGTGCGTGTGTGAGTGTGTGTGTGTGTGTATGTACCAGCAGGGGAGGCTTGCAAGGTGCGTCCTGTGGAAGGTGAACTGGCTGCACATCCAACAGCTGTGCAGGCCACCAGCACAAAACTGTAGTCTGTGTACGGCTGCAAACCTGTGGCACACAGCAGACATGTCTGAATATACACACAAAACATCACATTTACCAGCACATTCAGCATGGAAACATTTAATATTTCCCAAAATGACACAAAAATGTGCAAATGATTTTTTAAAAATTGATAGATACTAGACTGATAGATATTTCACAATTTCCTAAAAATAATATAATAATGATTGGGCGGAGAGAGTGATATGCACTATAAGGGGTTAAAGACAAAGAGCGGACAAACAACTAAATGAAAAAGTAAAACTGAGGGAGAAAAGCTTTCACCATCCATATCGCTAGCACTGTTCTCTCTCTCTCTCTCTCTCTCTCTCTCTCTCTCTCTATCCATTTCACTCTCCTTCCCTCTGTTCTTTCCACAGTCTCTCAACGGATGGATCCATATCTGTCGGTGTTAAATTATGCATGCCATAACTCAATAATGAAACAACGTAAAGATGGGCAGCCGCGGAACTGACATGGGATAGGACCGGTCCAACGCTGTAATGTCATCAGCTTTTGATCTATGATAATTATGATACCTCGGTATGCGTTTAGGCTACAGCATCCAGACATGATTTATTTATAGGCACCCGCTATGCAGTCTAAAAGAAATCACATAGCGACTGAGTGGTCCTTTAACTGCAACCACAGGAAATCAGGTTTTAGTGTTAAATTGAACCTTTCGTAGTAAGATTTCAATGCTGGACGGTACTAAAAATCCTATGTGCACCTAAACAAAGTTATCCTCGAGTTAAAAACACTTTCTGGTGATTGAAAACCTTTGTTGCTTTCAGATATATTTCCTGCCTGGCTCTTGATGTAACGTGGATGAATGCAAATCCTTAATGTTGTCATGGGGTTGACTGGATGTTTTATGGTCATTCACTTAGCTGACAGCATACAACAGCTTACAAATCAAATTCAAGGGAAATTAATGAACTAAAACGACTTTATTTAAAAAGGATGACTGCAAAAACAGACCTTGGCATTGCATAATACAGTGGATTGAATTCTTTATTTCTGGCTAAAATCTGCACCTTTTTAAGTGAAGTAGCACAGTTTTATAACACATATTATTTCTGATAAATTAAATAAATATTATTAAACAATAACAGTAATTATATCTTTTCATGCTCATAAATATAGTTTAGTATAACATAAATAATAAAAAATACATATACACACATACACACACACGCACAGGACTCTTAACTAACACGTTACAATTTATGTCACTGATGCTACAAATAAGTTATCACGTCTGTAATCTAGTGAAAAAAGACCAACATTTGAACATGTAAAATTAGATCTTTATGACATAATTTGGCTAATAATCTAAATTATCTATTGGTGTCTCCAGCTGTGTATATGTGGTGGCTAAGAGACAGAGAATGGACACCCTGCTGTGTGTCTCAGCTGCTATATGCATGTCGCTGCCCGCCCTCTGTTGATAGCAGTGAACGTGCACACATACACACGCGCACAGCGGAGTGCTTCACCGCGGTTTCCTCACGTCTCTTTCTCCTGCTTAGCCTGCTTAACATGCCTCACAGCCTGCCACGCTTAACCCAACCTCTGATCAATGTGTGTGTGTTTTTTGTGTGTGCAAATGTTCTCACAATGTTGCCCCGTGTTTGGGTTAAATAAAGGAAATCTGCCAGCCATACAAAAGTAGTAGGGTTGAAGCGTAAGGCTCTGTTACACTATTTAACTGTGCAACTAAGCGTGTGTATATGCGTGTGTGCACTCTAGCATAGTAAATGATATCTACACTGCAAGTGATGTCATTTGTTACAACACTGAATAAAGCAGTAACCCTTCACTGCATTTTCCACACATACAGACCGACAGAGCGTCCCTACAGGAGTCAGATCGGGTCTGGAAACTGGACAGACAACTGTGTTTAATACTTATCACAGACTACAAGTAGATAACTTTGTGGAGGCATTGAAGAAGTGTGGCTACGGCATCGGAGCTAATGAAAATGAGAAAATTAGAACAGGTCTGTGCTTATCAACGACAGTCTGAACTCATGTCAGGAAGCAGAGTCCACTAATCAGGGAACATGCTTGTAAAAGTTGGTTTGTCAGTTGAGCCTCGGTGAGAAGAGCAAACGGCCAGAAACTAAAAAAAACTCTGCGAAGTAAAAAAAAACCTAAAAAGCATCACATGATTTTCCAACCACTCCTGCTATTTTAAATATGAACCAAGAGAAACACACAATACATCTTACTTCTCATTCAACTCATGTGCACGTGCAGATGGATGCCAACACACACACACACACACACACACACACACACACACACACACACACACACACACACCTTTGATGTTTCTTGGTGTTTTAAATTACCTTTAACAGTGTCAGCCTGAAGAGGGCAGTGTTGGTCTGCTGAAGAAATGATACCAGCTCTACCACAATAAGTGTGTGTGTGTGTGTGTGTGTGTGTCGGTATGAGCACATATGTGTGCGTTCACATGTGTGCTTATGTGCTTGATTATGGAAAGACAGAGGAAGCTTCAATCATTTTAACAGTGAAGTGAGTGAAAAACGGGTGGAGGCCGTTTTGATGTGAGCAGCCAGCGGCTCACGAGCGCGGAGTGAGACGAGGCTGAAACTGTCATTCGAAGTGCTGGACGCAGTGGAGATCAGTGTTTGTTAGTGCAAGAAAGAGAGAGAAAGACTTTGGCAGTAAGACAGAGTGAAGAGTTTGTGCTTTTACTCAAATAAAAAAGTCAAAGTGAGAGCAACTGTGCATGTAGAGAGAGAGAGAGAGAGATCAAACGAGACACAGGACTGTGAAACTGTTGTTGTTGTGGATCTTGTGGATCTCTCGCAACTGTGTGTGTGTGTGTTAATGTGGTGCAGTAAAAGTAACTGATTTTAAATGCCATTTTATTGACAGGGCGCCTTTCCCTGTTTGAATTAGAGAATATGATAGGATGATGGGCACAGGCCGCAATACCATGCCAGTTACCTGATACACCACAAAGAGAGAGAGAGAGGGAGAGAGAGAGAGAGAGAGAGAGAGAGAGATAGTGAAGTGGAAGTGAAGATGGAGAGAAGGTGGGAAAGCCAGGCAGGAGAGAGGAAACGTGAGGACAGACATGAAAGAGGCTAAAAAGGAAAGATAATGGAAAGAGAAAGAGAGGAGTGGTACTGTAGCGTGAGACAGGAGAAAGGATAGCAATGCTGATGAAAAAAGAAACAAGGAGGAGATAGTGAGAAAAACAAAATTTGCATTACTTGCAATTTAGTCGGGAGAGGCAGAACAGATGATGCATCAAGAGCAAGCAAGCAAATGAAAGAAAGTAGAAAAATAGACAGAGAGAGAGAGAGAGAGAGAGAGAGAGAGAGAGAGCAGAGCTTTGATAACACCTCTCCTAAATAATTAAGAGTTTGACTTCCTGTCTGTGGCTCCCTAATGCAGCGACCGTCTGGGATGGAACAATGAGATCAGGTTCACGTAGACACAGATACACACACGCTCGCACGCATACACGCACACACACACACACACACACACACACACACACACACACACACACCTTAAGCACGCAACAATGCAGGTATTACTTGCAGTACATGCAAGATATGTATTCATATGTCCGTGTGCAGATGGACACAGAGGAAGAATCTCGGAAGAATCTCAACATTTTCTACATACACATCTTGTTTGTGGTGCATAGACTTAATGCACCTTTTGATAATGATAACTCTTACTTTGTTTATTTACTGTTGTTTTAATATGTTCTGATATCAGAGAAACAGTACAATCTAGAAAAAGTTTGTTTATTCATCTGAAGAAAAAAAGAATGAAAATCAGCAATTCATAAGTGTACCAGTTCCATTATCAAATTCTACTAATTTAACTTAAAATAAATAGTTAAATCTGTACTCATTTTGATTTATTATGTTTATATCACTTTGTTTAAATGCATATCTGTTGACCCTGACAAAACAATTACCTCTTTTCATCTTTGTAATCTTCTTCAGTTGTCTGGCTTTACAGCATTTTCTCCTTTCTTTTGTCAAGCCAACAGGTCAGATTTGGGGCCTAATCTCGGTTTACATGTGGACATGTGGATCCACAGTAAGTCAGCAAAAAATACAAAGTTCCATCTATTTACTACAAGCCTGCTAAACATACTTTTGCTGGAGCTTTAGAACTTGGAGGCAGAATTTGTGAGGTTACAGGGTGTGGTTGAAAGACACGTTAAAGTGGATACTTCTCATGACAGACAGATTCAGGATTGACAGATGACGAGATAAGCTCTTGTCTGTCTCCTCTCCTCCTTTTTCCACGTCTACATGCCTGTACCTATAGCAGGGACCAATCAGAGCATGGACTATGGGAGAAACACATTAATAAATAAAAGAACATACTCTATTCCCCGCTGTTCTGAATTAATAATGAGCCTACAAAAGACCAATTAAACACATGATTAATGCCATAATCTATATAATTGCAGGCAATAATTCATTGTGAGCTAATGATAGCAATACTTAATATCGATTCACATGGGGTGTCTTTCTACAGTCACACTTAATTCTGTCTATGAAGTGGCTCTTTTCAGAAGAGCTAAAAGTGCTATTAATAAGAATCTATTTCTTACTTTTCCTCAGGCAAATCATTGATAAACAGGTAGAAGCAATAGTAGAAGCCACAAATTTGTTTTTGCGATTTCAGATTGTGGCATTTTAAAGGCTGATGCTTACTTTGGAAATTTTCACTCTAATAGTGTAAACCAGTTTGATGCAACAACCCTATTTGTAACATAAACATTGATTTTAGGGCAGAGTGCTGAAGTGACAGAGACAGATTTTTTTGTTCTTTATTAGATAAAGATAAGATAAATGTAATTATTTTGGAATTAACTAAAATGTCAAGATTTCATGGTTTCAAGGTTGAATTCTGTAATGATGTACACAACCCTTTAGTTTGATCTTTATTACCAATCAACCGAGTCTTAGTTAAAAGGACAGTTTTACTATTATCGATTCACAAATCAAACATCACCGTTTATTATTACAAACGGAAATTCATGTGAACGTTTCTTGATAAATGAAGGCCTTGCAGACCAAAGTGATCTTGATAGAAAATACCCCGTCAGATCAAATAAGTTACAACACTGCAAGAGTGATTCAATCTAAAATCGACATTTTCGTAGCTAAAAAAAGCACATTTCTCCAGTTTCTGTGGTCTCGGTGAGTGAGTGTGTGAGCTCTTTGAGCGTCTGTCAGTGGTGAGAACGGTCGGAAAGATGCAGAGAGGATGAATAATGGCGTATTAAACATTAAGGATGAGGGAGTAGCGCAGCAATTATTTCTGTTCATATTTCACTGAAAACACTTACATCCATTCATCCATCTTTTCATCTGTCCCACTCCTTCTTCTGTTTCTCCTTCACTCTTTTAAAAGTGTCAAGTGTCTTTCATTCCCTCAGTTTGTGTATTTTGTCACATCTGACATCTGTGTTTTACTTGTTACTACACTGCTTTGGTATCAGTTTGTAGGTGCACAAGGTAGAAAAAAAATTAATATGGCAGGATAATGGCAGTTCCTCATTAAAATACAGGCAAAAAGAGTTAAAGACAGACACAGAAGACAAATAATAAACTGCTAATTGCTTCATTGAATGATACTGATACTGAACTATGGGTAAGAAAGTGACAATGAAAACTAAAGCTTATTTTAACATTTAATAAACAAATTCTAGTGGACCAGTTTGGGACCTTTCAAGGTCTGTTTTAATTAATCCATAGCAGCCATAAAAAGCAAATCTATTTCTGATCCTCTGTTACTGTCAAACATTATGATTCAGTACATCTGCTGTAAAAAGGCTGATAAAACACATTATTCTTCCCACATACATGTGTTGTTACAAAGAGAGCTGCAATGTGGAGAGACAAGGGAGGTGAAAGAGAGAGAGATAAAGGCTGAGAGAGCGACTGCCCCAGTCGTGGTTTTGGCTGAATACGCAGGGTTTTCCTGTGTCTCACTGGGGGACAGGGGAATTTCACACACACATGCTGGTTGCTTACACTGGCACATGGGGCTGGTACAGTATTACAGCACATTACCATCTCTATTTGGCATTGTTTGCTTCGCTTCATGCCTACACATACAAACACACATGCTTGTGCGTACACAACTCCTGACCATACAAGCCAACCACAGGCACCATGGGACTAGTCTATTGGCTACTGGCAAAGCCGATGCCTGGTTTGAGTCCAAGACAGAGCAGAGAGGAAAGCTGTGAAGGGAAAGTACCAGTGAATTTCAGTCCTAAAAGATGTCATCACTCGGTTAAAATGCAATATACAATAATCATATCAGTTTTAAATGTTAAAGTTTGAAATTAGGTTTATTATCCCAATTTAAGAAGTTGGTAAGAGTGTCTACTGAGGTAATGCTCTCTTGATATTTTCATAAAATGTTCAGTTTTTGTAGAGACAAACGTTTCCTTTGCAATGCTTCATGAAGGTGTCTATGCACGTCTAAATGCGTGCATTTGTGTGCGTGTGCTGTGACTGATGGCAGAGGGCCAGTAACACAGCTCCTTTGCAGGGTAGATAAAACAAGATCCACAAATCACCCAGTCCTGACACCACCGTGTTTCTGTACAGATCTACAATACTAAACAAGCCAACACTTCTGTTTGTCTGTGTGTGTATGCCGTACTTCTTAAGCGTTTACATCAGGTTAGAGCATCAGGGTGTCACACTGCGCACACTTTGTGTGCTTACACTACATTTTTCTCATAAATTTCTGGGTACATGAGCCTCAGTATGAGCCTTGTCTATTAGATATGCTTCTGTGTGTGTTGTGGTTTTGTTTCCCGTGTGTGTTCATGTGGGTGTGTGTAAGGGGCTGGGCCAGAGAGAGTGTGGCGGGAATCAGGTGTAAATTCAGCCATTAGATGTCTTCCAGGAACCACATACATAAATAAATCCATGACAAAGGAGAAAAAAAAGATGAGGCCAAGAGAAAAAGAGGGGACAGGTACGCAGAGAGTTAGAGGAGGAGTAAAGAGAGATGGGAGAGGAGAAGATGATAAGTGAGGGGAAAAAAAGGAGAAGGCTCAGAGGTGACAAAGGAAAGAAGAATATCTGGGAGGTGAATTGGGAGGTGACGGTTAACCTGAGAATCTCACCTGTAATAGTGTAATTTCTGGGCCCATCGTTGTGAGTAAATACGGTCCCGACACCAGTTTGGTTCAGGTGGTACCTCTGTATGAGTCCATTGGGACGATCGGGTTCAGACCAGCTCACATGGAGGGAGAAGGGGCTTGAAGCTGTTACCACTGGAGCCTGCACACCCTCGGGGACTCCCTGAACTGTCACTGCCACCACCTAAACACGCACGGAAATACACAAACACACACAGATACAGAAAGAAAAAAACAGACAAGAAATATAAAATATGACACATTTCTGATATTTTACAGAACGTAAAAGATGCAGATAGCAGATGGATTTCAGCTGTGATCATTTATGAATGTAATTAACATGATCACAACACCATAAAACTGCCTCCAGATTCAGGACTTCTTTTTTTAAGGCAATAAAAAACGGAGGAAGAAATTTGCTGGTTAGTAATTCATTTCCAAAAAAATAAAACAGAAAGATGGATAGAATATGGACAGAGCACATATTTTATATTACAAACTACTTTATTACTTTTTGCCAAAAAATGGTAAATATACATACATTTAGGACCATAATGAGCTGTTGTACTTGTCCAACATTGTGAAAGCACTGTAACCATATTTTAACTTCTTGCACACTCTAAAGATTGAATACATGTTTCTGTATCTTTTTCCTGAAACCCCCTGACCGATAGGGAGGAATTGTGTGAATTCTGTAAATGTGTGTAAAATCCGACTGAATGAAAATGAAAGAAAATGTTTTTCATGAATAACAGTAAAGTAATGTATGTGTGTATTTAATGGCATTTTAATAGCAACATAATAGTGAGAGTCTGTTGTTTTTAATTTATCACCCAGTGTGACGGCAACATCCTGCTTTTCTTGACCTACTCCATACTCTTACTTTAACATTTGTGTCAAAGACAAATGACAAAGAGTCCATGGTAAAGTTGCTTCAGCAATGCAACCTGTAATAAGCAATTTAACTGTGACCAATGTGGGAATTTCTAATCTAATCTAATCCCACATTACACTCAGGTCACTTTAAAAAAATTATTGCTTTTTAGCACAGTGTTTTGAGTGACCATCTTATTGTAAATTCCTACTGTGGTATCTGTGGGCCCTTATGGACGCTGGGTGAATGTGGAGACCACAGAATCACAGGGCAATCTGCTGCTAATGGCAACAGGGATATCCTGCCTTAATAGACTGTCACTAGCACTTCCCCCACCTGTCCCACACAGTGCTATGCAATTAGAACACCGCTACTACAACTAAGGAGACGCACACGCACGTGCACACACATGAGCACACGCAGGTGCATGCAGGTATACACATGCAAACACAAAAAAGGGGTGGAAGAGAGGAAACAGCAAAGGAGATAGAGAAGAAGAAGATGCAAGAGAACGGTAGTATCAATCAGTGCGCTGTGATTTTACTGATATGTAAAAAAAAAAAAAGCCATACAACCTTTAGTATGCAAGTGTACTATCAACACAGCAAACAAGACGTACACTAAACTTTGCTCCAGTTGACAACGTAGCTCTGACTAACAGAAGTTAGGGTTTAAAGCAGTGCAGTACATTGATAAAGGCACAGGGAGACAGATGAGCCTTCAGGGTGCAACTACCTCAGTAGTGGTATTAAAGGTCTCATTTAATCCTCTATACTTAACCCTGTTCGATCTGAAATGGCGGACTTGTGCATGTCATACTTTACTGAAAATATAATATGCTACGTATAATATGTTAACATGGCACAAAATCACCAATAATGCAGCAGAAAAATACAACATGCCATATATGAAAGCATGCTGCTCATCCACACCTTCTCTCCATGTACAGAAGTGGGATCGTGAGAGAAATATAGAAAAGAGGGAAAGGTGGCTGTTGGACACCAGATGACAGTTGTTGTAAAAGAGAAACTGGTGTTTGGACAGTGGGAAGGAGTGGGGATGAGAGAGGTTAAGAGAGGGAAGAAACAACAGTAGGGAGAAACTGAGGAGTGTGGCGTGAACATCAGGGGAATGACAGGAGACAAATAGCAGAGAGAACAGGACAAAAGGATTCAAAGACGGAGGAGGACCAATCGCTCTTCCTCCCTCTCTAAGTGACCAACCGTATTAGATCAGCACCTTCTGTTGTCACAGCAGGTGTGCGTTTGTGTGTGCCTGTGTTTGTTTGTCTGTGCCTGTGTGTGTGTGTATGTGTGAGGGGGCTGATGCCAGGTAATTGCAGTGGTGTATTAGGTTAGCCCAAGTTATCCCATAATTGGGACTGTTTGGCCAATTTTCACTGGTGTACAAACTAATCCAGCTCACTCCCTTTCCACCCTCTCCTCCAAGTGTGTGTGCTTGTTTGTGTGAACATATGTATGTGTGTGAGGAAGAGAGGTAGACGGAGGGAACATGGAAGACAGAGAGAGTTTGTGGTGTAACTGCATATGGCTTTAGGAGGGTGTGTGTTGCTCACATAGTAGAAATGTTTACTCTATGAGAGGTCAAGTTGCCTTCCTGATGTCAGATTATTCTGGGAGATTTCACAGCAAATGCTCATGTGCGCTGAGCATTGAGTACACTTGAGCCAACACTTTTGTGTTATGAGAGAGCAGAAAATATGGTTAATGTGAATTAATATGAAAATAACACTATTTTCTCATGATGTCTTCTAAGATTTTACAATTTAGCAGTGGCGTACACTGGTCAGCGTGAAATGGAGATGCAGAACATGAAGTAAACGAGCAAAAACACCAGAACTAGACATGTTTCTCTTCAGCGAGCACAGCTAAATATTGAGTGAATATTGGGCCTTTTAAACAAGGCTACAATGAAATGATAATGCTCTCAACTAAATTGCTGTGTTTGTGCTACATATATAAGTTAATGGTTGTTTGCCAGCACACTGTCCATGTTGCTTTGATAAGCTGATAATAATTTGGACTGTGTTGCAAACTCAAATGTTCATATCAAACCCCAACAACCGGTTCAACCAGTGCATCTACATCCATTCCTCCAGTGACACGTCTGCGTCTTTACGTAAGAATGTGCTCATCAAAATAATGAGATGTTAAATTAGCTTAAAAAAAGCCAGAAAGACAGTTTTCAACGGGAGCTTTCATCACCTCTAAGCTGGAGAAATTAATTGTTGTGGTGATATCAGCTCGGCTACAGCCAGAGAGATAGCAGGGGGGAGTTCTGTGTGAAGCTATTATGGACGCTATCGCAAACATCAGGTAGGCTCAGCAAATCCAGCGCCTCGCATACAGGGGGAGAGCGGAAACAAGGCTAAATAACAACTTGCTCCGACATGGGAATAGTGCAGAGTTCACACAGTGCGGAAACATCACACACTGTTATTTCTTCACAACAAAGGTCAGACACAGGTTTAGAATTTGTAAAATATAACTTACAGAATAGCTGAACACCTGAATTATGATGTAAACAACATTTATAAATCAGCTCTGGGGAGTTTTTTTTACCAGACAGTAAAAGGGCATGTAGCTGAAAGGCCACTGGCCAAACAATGGATCAGATGAGCAGCCAACTGCAGAAGAGCAACGCTGCAAGGTTGCTGTCCTGAGACAGGAAAAATGATATTTGCACACTTGTATTCAGACAGGTGTGTAGGAGAATAAGGGATGAGTCCAAGCACAAAGAGCCACTCCTGCATACTGCCAACTCTCTGCAACGTTTTGGTGGGGAAGCTGCTCGTTTTTGTTTCTTGACAAAACAAAAAAATACTGATGACAACAACACTAATTGACAAATGGAAATACACAAAAACATCTTTGCAATGTTTTCTCTGATTCTTCTCTCTTTTACTTTCTCAGACACAGAACTAAACTACTAAGTGGTACGTAGTTCAGTGAAACTCAGTCCATTTTTACAGCAGACATTAGATCATCTTACAGGGGGAAACTGTCTTGAAAAATGGGGTTCTATGACAGAGAACCATTTCTGAAACTGAGTGAAAGAGAGAGGACGGCTGGTACAGAGTAGAAATAAACAGAACAGACATTTCTTTTCCAACTGGAGGTGAACTGTGTGATATTTTAATCTTTATGTACAAAATAAGAACGATACACTGAAGAAGCACCACAAGTGTTGTTTATCAGTTCCAGTCACTCAATAGCTAAGATTTCAAGCTTTATGGATACATGTCAGGCCAGCTAGGTGTCTTTGCTCCCAGAATCCTGAAAACCTCAGTACTGGTGTAAACTTACACCAACGCGTGTGTGTGTTCTTACCTGTTCGCTGTCAGTACATCCAGCCCTGTTACAGACCCTCAGCTGGTAACTGTATTCCCCGAAAGGTCTGATCCCACCCACATCTGTGAAACTGTTTTCATCACCACGGTAACGCTCCTGTCCATCCCGCAGTATGACATAATGGGTGATGTCCCCTGGTAAAATGGAAAAGATTTTTCACTTTTGATAATCAAGGTCAGATTTTTATCTTTACATCAAGCAAATATCCACATTCATCATGAATATTCCTCAACCGAAGTGAATTCAACCGTAGTAGTGGAGGGGATTTTTACTGATACACAAACCCATACACACCATTAGGTCTGGCAGGTGCTTGCCATTGTAGCTGGATGATGTCATCTCGTTCACTTAAGCGACTCCAGCGGGGCGGTGCCACTCCCCATGGTTTGTCTTCACTGGTGGTCACAGATGTAATGTCACTGGAGCCTCGTCCAAAGCTGTTCCAGCCCCTCACTCTGTACTCATAGGTAGTGAAGGGCTCCAGGTCAGAGTCTACGACAAAGTTATGAAGGTAAGAAGGACAGAAGAAGGTGAGCAAGGGAAATAAATCAGATGGGAAGAAAATAATCAACAAATCTGTCAGTAAGACTCAGTCAGTACATTATTTGAATGAGTAAATAATTTACCAACACTGAAACACTTACTCTGTAATTGCATGCAAGTGATTAATACTGTAAATCCATACACAGTAGAAGCTCTAATTCTAATATACAAACGAGTCATTTAAATGTAAATATGCTGCAAGTCTTATCTGAGAGAGCTGATATTTGAATAAAATCAAAAATCGTGAGTCTTCTGTCTATTTCAGGTCATAAAGATGTCAGAATGTGATTTCTCAGATAATTTGGTTAATTTTCCAAAAAACAAAAAATTATTTCATTTTATTCACCAGTTTGTAAGTGAGATTAGGCTGTGCATTAGTATGTTTGCTCATCACTGAGGACATAAATTTATAATCAGCATGAGAAAATAGATTTGCACCATAAAATCTTTAAAACAACTGTTGTTAAAAGGGCATGGGTCGGGACTTGCATATATATAATATATATAAATAAGTATAAGAATACATAGTTGAAATATGGCAGACCTTTTAAAACAAGTTGTTGTACTAATAGGTTAATATCTGAATGTCTGCATAAAAGCTGTCTCAACAATGTATAATTTATCAAATATATAAACTATTACTGGTGCATAGTTGTAAACTTCAGGCGGTGACTGAAGCATTCTGGGAGACAGGTTATGACAACCCTTCTGGTGAGATACACATACAGACGCATTTACATGTATACCTACAGATACACTTGTGCACATTCACACACATGTGCATTATTTTTAGGAGCGTTAAGGGACTGCTGCTGTAAATGAGACCACATTTTAACCACCAGTCTGGGAGCCTTGTCTTTACTACTGTGATAACTGGAGCAGCAAAACACACTCAGTGACACACACATGTAAATAAAAACTGAATGTGGGCACAGACACGTGCCTAAGAACTGAGTTTTTCATTAGGAACTAATTCCAAAAGGCAAAATCCTAAATTGGTTATGGACAATACAGTGTATATTTATAGCATTCATCGCACATGTGGAGTGCTCTGTGTGTGATCTACCTTACGTTTTTTCCCAGAGAAGTATAGCATGGTACCCAGTGTGTGTGACTGTGTGTGTGTGAGTGTGTGTGCATGAGAAACATCTGGTGTATGGTGGGTGGCGACAGCTTTATGTGCCTCTGCCCAGATGGTGTCACAGCATTGCCTAGAAACTCTTATCCTAACCGCCCCATGCCACACGCAAACACACATACAGGCATGCACACACGCACACACAAGTAAAGGAAACACATACAGAGACCCACATTCACTACTGAGGCACACTTACACAGCAACTAACTTGAAACAAACACACACAAAACACATGTAATTGAGTGCAAAACCACCCATACATACACATAACATCCACAACCACAATTATTCTTGATTAAACACACGCAACTACCCAGATAAATAATGTGTGGACAGACGGAAAATCCCCACACACGCCCACAAACACCATCACACATGCACACCCTCCAACTCCCTTTGGGCTGATAAATAGTAGAGAATGTGAAATGGCGTTTAAACGCCCATCTCTAAGTTTTAATGACACACAAGTGTACAGAAAGCGTTACCACGTTACAGCTATCAACGTGCACTGCAACAGCTGTCTTGGTGTGTGTGTGTGTGTGAGAGTCTGTGGAAGGGCATCTGTCTCTAAAGCCCGTTGATTGCAGCGGCTGACACATTTAGAGTAAATGCAGAATTGGTTTCTGCAGGCTTAAAATTTCTATGAGCAGTGTGTTTAGCAGATGGCTTCATTCTGCATTAGTTATTCTTCATAGCGGCCCGGAGGACCGAAGTGAGAGTCCTGATCTCCAGCAAAGTCACAGGTCAGAGACAGGGATGCAGACACATTATGAATGGTCAAAATGTTTATAATTCAAATGCATTAGGCAAACAGAGACACACTGACAGGTGATAAAAGATTATAGTATATCAAAAGTATATCAAAATGTACTTAAAGTAAACTTACATTGATATTTTTTGATTGATATTTAAGTAGTAACAACATGTAAAAACAAAGTTGTAGAAGGTTTGAGAAAACTATTTGTGTGACGCCACTCAGCAGCAATTTCTTATTCAAAGACGAGCAGTATGGAGTGAAAAGCAGTGATAGGTAAC
>JAOXYL010000001.1:20273380-20291248 GCA_028564955.1 Terapon puta | reverse complement strand
CACACACACACACACACACACACACACACACACACACACACACACACACACACACACCAGATTGTCCTCATCGCTGTGCTCCTGACAGCCTCTGGTTTTATTCTTGCCAGTCATTAAAGTAAACCTAATAGAAAAGCCATCATCATAAATACATTAACAGAGAGAGAAATGTCTTCCTGTGTTCAGAGGGTACTCGATCTTCTAAAGCAGCCAGACGCTGCTGTTTGGAATGCACTACTGTTGGCCATTTGCTACCCATCATTGATGAGAGGCTTTTGGCAATGATAAACACACACACACGCACACACAGAAACTGATGAGAATCTTTTGGCAGAAACAATGAAAGGGTGAGTGAGGGATGAGTCTCTCTCTGCGCAAATGCAAACACATTCAGATACATATACAGTAACAGACAGCCGCACGCAGACAGAGAAGCATGCATGTACCAAGTTCAAGTTATAAGCCATGCACACTTGCACACACTTACACACACAAACGCATCCACTCTCACAACTCCGCCAGGCTCGGAGTGAGCTAGCTTAACTACTGGGATAATTTCCCTCCAGCAAATGGTCACCGTGCCCTTGAAAAACATATTTGATTATTACTTTTTCTCCCCCTCCTCTTTTTTTCTTTTAGCATCATCACAGCCATTTTCATCACGCACTCTGATGATGGCACGGCAAGGCGCGTTAAGATAACACCCCAGCACCGCCAGGCTTTTAACACTTAAACGGTGAAAAGGGATATTCAGATTTGTCCTTGAACGTTTGGATGGGGCCTGCTGGGCTGGGACAGAGGAGGGGTGGGGGGTGGGGGGCACTGGAAGGAGTTAAAGAAACGCATACATTTTTAAGATTCGCTTGCTTTAAGAAAAAGTGAGGTGGGGAGGGCATTTGTGGTAGCACCCACAGTGAAAGATGGGGAAGGCGGGGTTGAAGGGCAGATGGAAGAGTTAAAGAACTAAACACTATAAAGAAAAAGTGTGAAGGGGAAATGATTAGTGGAGCGCGCACAGCGAGGGAGAGGACTAAGGGAGAGTCAGGGAGCAATGGGAGGCCAAAGACACCACACACGGCCCTTTAAACACCATCTAATCTCACCTAAGTCATAGCTAAACATCTTACATGCGAATGAAGAGAGAGAAGAAGAGGAGCAAATGGAGAGCTTAAAAGTTGGTCTTGAACCTGCGACACAGGAGGAAACACCGCAAGAAAACTGAGCCACTCTCGTCCAAAAACAAACACTATTTAATCTACTTGAAAGTGAAATGAAAGCTGTTTAAACAAACTGGCAGATTTGGAAGGGAGGGATTTAGCACAGAGACTTTGTTTTACTGTATAACAATGAGGGAATGCTGAGGGAAGGATTATAAACCATCTCAATAATACCTCAAAGACAAAAACTGGCCGGATTCTTGGCCTGCCATTTAAGATCGTATATTAGTGTTCCTTGACCATGTAAGTATGAATCAAGACACAGGTAGGCAGCACAGTAAACACAAATAGTGTAGCTAGAATCATAAGTTGGAAAGAAACAAACTTGAAGCCTAAAATGTGGCTGCAGCACATCCAAGCCATCACATGGGTGGTGTAGACGGCTGTACCAAAAGTTGAATGAGCTATATGACAAACCAGTTTTTATAACTAGAGTAAAGGACTAGAGAACCACAGTCAACAGAGCTAGACTTCCTCTGTCTTCTGCAACAGTACATTTTTTGATACGACCACTGGGAGTCAGAAATCATAAACACCACTCAAATTCAAAACCTGACTGAACTTAAAAAGGAAATAATAGAAGCCTTACTGAAATAAGTAGGTCTGTAGAAAAAACTTTCTCATTATGCAGCAACATTGACAGAAAAGCAAAGAAACATTAAGAGATGAGTTTTAAAACATCTCCATCAATTCATCATAAATATTCTTGAAATTAAAAATGTACCAATACCACCAACACACCATAGACGGATGGGTGTTAGATGGACAGGAAACATATCAACTTACACTTTACACAAGACAGAATAACAACAGATTTGTATCACATTAAGGCCAAAGTGTCATTTAGATGAATACTGTCCACTGGTTCAGCTTTGTGTTGGTTTTAATGTGTTTCTCTGGGACAGGTTGTGTGCCATAATGTTTCTGACCCTGATTCTATTTCAGCTGATTCTCTGTCCAGACTTCGGCAAACATATCTCTGATAGTTTTCATGCAACTGTCTTTGAATGAAGTGTAAATGTTCATGCAACTCTTTGTGTATACACGTGCATATTTGTTGTTTTGAGTGCACTTGATTGTTGTTGTGTTTGTGTGTGGACGTGTGTGTGTATTTCCACGTGTGCACATGTGCACGCAAGCCGGTACGTGTATCTGTTGCCAGACGGCTGTCTCCTGGCATTGCTGTTCCCCTGCAGTGTGTGTGTATGGTTGTTGACAGTGTGGACGGTAATGTGTGATAGATCGCACTTCAGGGACCCCATAATCACATCAGCCTAACCTAGTCTATCAGCTGGGCACAATGGGATACCCTTCACTCCTCCTTTAATCTGCTCCATCTAGCTCTTCACCACTCTTCTGTTCCTGCTTTTTTTTCTCTCACTCGCTTTCCACCAGCTTCTGCTTTTACCAGTTTACCTTATGGTTGTTTTTTTTTTTTTAATTTTTAAATGGTCTTTCATTGTTTCTATCGGTTTACTTTTTTCCATACTTTTAGTTTTATTTTGCATTCTTCTATATACTGTCCACTGGGTCAACTTTGTGACTGTGGCTTTAATGTGTGATATGTATGTATATATATATATATATATATATATATATATATATGTATATATACATACACAATTTTATTTATTTGACAATGTATTATAATCTTTTAAAATAGAATTATATGTTATTGTTAGATGCATTTTTATTTCTTCCAATTTTTCATTCTCTCTTTCATAAATCTGTCTCTCACTATATCATTAAAAATACAAAACCCTGGACACGGTGAGAGTGAGTGGTGCCAAGGTTAAGTAGCCTATCCTATAATAGGCGTTGCTGTGTGCATGTTGTGTGTGTGAGTGAGAGTGTCTTGAAACAGACGTGTGGGGTCGAGGTTGCATAGCCGGCCCCAGGGCTCCCCGACAGCGCAGTGCACCCGGCAAATGGCCCTTAGCCTTGCTAGTGCCGCTAGCCCTGCGATCCATCATACCATATGTTCTCAATGGGGAAGCTAACGCTAATGACTGATGAGTGGATGGAAAGGGGGCACATAAAGGAAAGGGGGAAGGGGAGGAGGGGTAGGATGAGGAGGAAGAAAAGGTGGTGGGAGGAGAGAGGGGGAGCAAGAGGCCAGAGGAAGCTGAGAAACAAGTTGTGGGGAACTAACAAAGAGGATGACAAAGGAGGAGATATGAAATAAATAAAAGAAGGAGATGCAGAGGAAGAGGAGGTGGGAAACATATGCACCCTTTGGGAGGCCACCTCAAATGAAGGACCATCTAGTCAGCTCATTTGGAAGAGAAGAAAGGATTTAGTGGAATAGTAGAAGGAAAGGTGAAACTTAATGTGATGGGACAGAGAAGTCAAAACAAATGAACAAGCATTACTCCGTCCATGAGATCACTGTAAGAGTCTTATTGACAATTTAATGAAAAAACAACATGCTGGGAAAAAAGTGCTTAAATAAAAGTATTGTTTTTCTGCTGACTTCCTCTGTCAAGAACTTTTGTGGTCAGCATGCGATCTTGTGTGTGTGTGTCAGTGTGTGTCTGTGTATTTGCGAATAGGCTAATGGAGTACTATAGGCCTGTCCATATGGGGCCATTGTTTATGTGTGATGAATAGAGTCCACGTGTCTGTCTCTGGCACTCCACACTAAGCGAACCCTGCCGAGGGCACCCTGTTGACTCTGTGTGTGTTTGTGTGGATGCATGTAATACATCTATGTGTGTGAGTGTCTGTGTGTGTGTGTGTGTGTGTGCGTGCGTTTGTATGAAGGAGAGAGAATGAGTGTGTATTTGTCCTGCTGTGTGCTTGGCAGTGCCCTCAACGGTGCCATCCCGAGTGTGTTTCATCATCATCTGCCATGACAAAGATGTCTAATGACACACACACACAAACACACACACACATACACACACGCACGGTCCCATCTGTGCCATGGTATCTGGGTGCTTTGGGACACTGCGGGAGAGGAAGAAAGGGAAACGACCCCACGTTCCTGCACCATGTGTCTACCTCAACCCTCTTTGCTTTGCTCCTATCGTTTTCAATCTTTTCTGTCACTATCTCAAATTTCCCGCCATAAAGATTATGATGTTACCTGGGAACAAAATATTTTTTTTGGCCAGAGCAACTATTCTTCTGAAAGGCCTTTTTGTTGCTGTTAGGGGAACAAGGAAGATTTTCTATCCAGAAATATACCCAACGTGTTTTTATTGTTGGGCAAAAAAAACTTTTTAGTTCCATCGCTCACCTGGGGCATATGTATGCACTTCCCCCCTCTCTGCATCACCGCAGCACACCAGGGAACCATCTATGATCTGGCCTCCACAGCACTGGACGCCATAGCCATCATGGAGACTCCCGCTGCAGCAGAGCTGGCCGGCTTTCGTGGAGTAGGGAACCCCCCCACAGCAGCTGTCACCCGGTCCCACAGAGAACCGGCCCTGCGAGTGGTCAGGACAGCAGTTTTCGTCTGTGAAGACAAGGACAGATGAAGGAAGCACTTGAACAACATGGAAGAGGGAAGACTAGAGTCAAGTACAAAAGAGCAAATCTCTGTAAGTGTAAACATGAAACTCACTGGAGTTTACGTGAATGTAGTATCCTCCGCAGCACTCATGGTCACGGAGAGCTGGGTGCAGTTTGCCATTGCAGCAGACAGGATTAGATGAATTACTGAAACTCAAGTAACTGCCCTCACAGCAATGATGATGTGGTTTCTTACTGTACAAAAGTCCACTGCAGCAAACCTGGTTGACACACACACATATCCATACATACATATATATGAGAAAGCCTGTGAAGCATAGAGCCTGTGAAGCATACAGTGAATGTGAAAATCTGAGTATATCAAACTGTTCCATTCAGGACACGACAAACAGTGTTTTACTAATCATCACAGAGATAGCGTCTGCTTCATCTAAACATGTCTATTTGCGATATTTAAGTTGGTGTGTGTGTGCATTTGCACGTGTGAGCTTAAATTGTTATATTTTTTTGCACCATTGGGTGCTGTGGGGGTAAATGTATGGCGGGTATGACTGTGCCAACTTGGCTGGCATTCAATGACACAAGGATGGCAGTGAATGCAGATGACAAGTTAATCTGTTTAGAGAAATTAATCACTGAGAGGATGACCGGGCATCCCACATAAATAACGTGAGCATGAAAGGAGAAACGTGAGTGAGTATTTGTCTGTGGGTCTCTATGTTTCTTCTTGCACTTTTGTGTCTGAGGTTTGATGACTGATATCCTGAGGGAGTACACAGCAACAGTGTATTCTCCACTTCAGATGAACAGCCAAAGCAAAGACTCTGGGCTTCGATCTTGTTTCACACACTGTTGTTATATAGTTTTAACGATCACTCACGACAAGTCCTAGTTTAAAGAGACCCTTGTCTTCAGGTGAAAAGAGCGAAAGGGAGAGGACTGCAAACAGAAAGGTAAAAAACTGAAACTGTGCAGAGCAGAAGAGCGATGAGACATTTCTCCTAAATGCATTATTCTCAGTATATTACATTATGTGTGTCAGTGTGTCAGTAACTAGGTTTTTGAACAACACTCTCTCAATACAAGAGATGTATAGAGGTGTCTACTGTCCCAAACTCTTGACTTGACAAAAAAATGTAAAAACTCTTTCAAAGATTGTTTTAACCCATGTTGTTCCTTCTTTGAATTTGAACTTGCAAAGATTTTCTTTGTCTTTCAAGGCACCTATGGTGATAATCATCATTTCAGGTGAATTTTGGGACCTCATTTCAGTTTCACAGTCTATAATCTTTCATTTGTTTGTTTAAAGTTGAAGAGTGAGTCTGGTGCATCATGGCTGTCACACCTAGCTTGTCATACTGCAAATACGTGCTGGCTATAGGCACTGTTTTAACTCATTAGGCAACAGATGGTGACTTAAGGGATATCTAATTAAATAATCACTAAAAATAAATAACTGCATTTAAATGATTCCATAACCCTCCTAATGCAAAATACAGATCAATTAAAATAAATGACTGGAACATAATCACCTGAACTTCAGCATGGAAGCAGGATGTCCCACACACACCATGACTGACAGGACACTGCATGTAGGAACATCTGAACCTCACACCACCTGCACCTCCTGATTCTTCTCCCACAGAGGATCCGACGCCTGTTGACCCAACAGCACATGACCTCAAGGTCCGTCTTAAGACCTCATAGCCCAGCATGATCCCGCTGGGTCTGCCTGGACGGGACCAGTTCAACCTCACCACCCTGAGAGAGAGAGAGAGAGAGAGAGAGAGAGAGGAAGAAAGAGAAATGGGGTATGTTCTCCTTCACACTCCCTTCACACTACCCGGCGGTGACACACAAAAACTTTGCTATAGCCATGTGCACACACAAGCGCTCATGCATGGTTAATGACTAACAAAGTTGAGTTACAGTGTCAGAGTGCGTGTATCTTTATACACTTCTCGCTATTGATTTTTCTCTTTTTTATCTCTGACATCTTTGGCAGACGAAAGACCTGTGTAGTAACACACAGAGTTACAGCTTCCACAGGGTCCCTGGCAGATGAGCCACAAATCACCACTTCCGCGGCAACTGTAAGATTTGCAACATTTTGCGATTTAGGTTGAATGTTTGAAGCAGAGATTGTTAAATATTATCATTATGTACTAAACTGACAGTGAGTAAAATGTCAGTTTAACATCATGTTTTACCAAGCTGTTAAAAAGAAGTTTTGCAGCAGTGGAAATAGATATAGCTATAGCATGCAGACTCTGACACTGTGAAACTGTGTCTTAATCGATACAAAGATTACAAATGCTGAGAAAAATTAAGTCGACATCTTGTGCTGCCTTCATAAGACAAAAGAAATAACTAATAACTATTTTATTCTTGATTCTCTCTAGAACACTCTAAAAATGGTTAATATGAAATATTTCATTCACAAAACACCTCTGTATTACCTAGGACTGATCACTTGAGTGTGTGGCAGTGTCAGGTTGGCAGGCAGGTCCTCCACAGTAGTTGTCTGAGTAATATTACTCCGCACGCATGCATACACAGTACACACTTCTACCTGGAATACAAAAACAAACACAGCAGAAAAAAATGTCATGCACATGTTTGTGTGTCTGTTTGGATGTGCATGTCTTGTTTATATTTGTGAGTGTGTGTGTATACCTGTACGCTGTAGACAGTAAAAGGCAGCAGGTCCCCCAGCAGGTAGGACCCTGAGCTGTTGTCTACGCTGCCGTGAAGATGGTCATTAACGTAGATGCTGTAACGGGTAACTGCTCCATTGGGCCGTAGAGGAGGAAACCAGAGCACACGTACGGTGCTGCCGTTAACTGGAACCACTTCTGGGGCCGACATCCCATCCGGCTCTGAGAACGGCACATGTGAGACCCAAAGTGGTTTCATTATTAAATAACAGAAAAACCTTAAACAGCTTGAAGATACTAGGTTCTCTTCATGTTTGACCTGTGGTATGAAATCAATGCTCTTAACGTCATTTAAGCCTTTACCTATAAACTACCTCAGGTGCTGCAGTAACAAAAGAACAGAGCTGCAGAAGATGAGATTGGCGTCATGATTTTCCAACGTTTTCCCAACAAATTAATTTGATAACTGCGTGTACAGTGCTTGTAAATCCTTTTACGCAAAAGCTACACCACTAAAACTTTAAACTGTTCTTAAACTGTGCATCACTCATGATCATCCCACCAGGCTTGTAAAAGTCAGAAAAATCAGTTTTTCATAACTATGTGTTCTTACTACGTACCAATAACACTTAATTAATCAAGTTTAGTAGCAGTATTCATTTTAAAGAATGAGTGGACACATTTGTGAAAGACTTTTCAGATATCTGACACAGGTACTTTTTTGTGGTGATGGTGGTGGGGAGTGAGAGCGGTGTTGACCCTTTATTATCGACAGGACAGCTGAAGATAGACTGGAAAGGTCGGAGAGAGAGGGGGAAGACCTGCACTAAAGGGACCCCAGGCGGGAATCGAACCAGGCCCGCTGTGGTTACTTTTAACCATCCCACAGTCGAGAGGTGTGTATATGAGAGAGAAAAAGCAAGAGGAAAGGATGAAGAGATGAACACAGAGTTTGTGAGTGTGTATAAAACACAACAGATTTGTGTGTGGGACACAGAGAGAAACAGAGAATGTGTGTTGGTGTGCATATAAGACAGGGCAGCACCTGTGTGTCAGTGTGTGTGTAGTATTGTGTTGATGTAATGAAATGTACAACAGTGGGCTGGGTTTAGATAAGTACACTGGCAGCAAATGAACTGGGTTAACTTCGCTTAGCTGAGTGAATCTTTCTCAGAGACAGTTCCTACCTTTATGTGTTTGTAATTATATTCTCTATAGTCTCTCTCTCTTCCGCTGTCTTTTCGATCAAATTCCCTCAGTTCCTTTAATTCCCTCAGTTCACCCATCACAGAAATTCTCTCTCAGCACATCCACAGAGGACACTGGTAATAAACCAAAACTCCTCTGGTGATTAATATAATGTGGTATTCTATAGGGAATGACTTACAAATACAGAGGCAGAAGTAAGGAATGAATGACAGCGAAGGACGCGGGAATATCTGACAAATAGAGGGTAAGTAAAAGATAATCTGAGAAATAAGAAGATATAGAGGCAGTGAGCTAAATCTAAAAGTCAAAGAGTGGGGGAAAGAATAATGTACAATCATTTCTGTACAACATTTCCCTCAAATGACAAGGGAGTTACAGTTTTGAGTCCAAAAGTGAGAAAGAGAAGCAGACACACAGAGGAGATGAGAGACGGTGTGTGAGAGAGGTAATCATTACAGACTCCATCTATTATTCTAAGTGAAAATGCACTCAGCTAAGAGAAGTTAACCCAATTCATTTGCTGCCAATGCACTTACCTAAACCCAACCTACTGCTCTACATTTCATTTACTGCAGGATGGCATTATGAACGCAATACTGCACACTGAGCCTCTTTTGCTCATACACACACACACACACACCCCAACCCACCCACACACACACAGACATGCACGTAGATTTTTCTTGCCAATTAGTCCTGATGTTAGCATTGCCCTATAGATTGCAGGCCATGTTGGGATGGTTGGTAGGGTTGAGCTGCATTAGTTGAAATATATTTGGCCTTGGTGTGTGTGTGAGTGTGTGTGTGTGCGTGCACTCTTATGGCTGTAAAATAATGAAATTACCTCCAGAGCCCTCTCAGTTAAACGAGCCGTGCTTTGCCTTTAGCACCTAATGATTTTCTAATGTTTTTAATGCACTTTTTATTATACTGCTCAGATTAGACGGAAAGAGAGAGGCCTCTGACATATGATTACACTGAATAAGAAAAGGAGGAACTGGGAGATGGAGACAGAAGGAAAACAACAGTCAGAGTGAGCGGCCTCTGACATCTGATTATATAAAGTGATTTGAAAGATATCCCTTAAATGAGAGTCTGGGCTGAGAGTTTGGAGAGGGAAATGGAGAGAAAAGTCATGATGACAGCTGGATAGCCAACACAGTTCATAGCTAAAGATGGTAAAAACTGACCCTGCATGCCAGTAGATCCAAGAACTGATTTACTTTGGTTATATTCTACTTTAAATAATCTCTCAAAACTGTAGATTTTACATCCTGATAAAGAGTCTGAGTTGTTCATTTTACAAATAGATTATGCAGAGACAGCTAGCGAGAGAACAGATGACTGTTAAAGAGATGTGTAGTGATGATGTCACTGCTTAGTTTGGTGGAATATACATGGTATAATTAATTTTACAGAAGAATGTCTTATTTAATTTTATGGATAAAATTAATTGATGTATTGTACCTGAACTCTATAGTAATTATAGTATGTACAGTAATTCTAGCCTGCATAAGACATGGTTATAGCCCTGCTTGTTGGCTTGTCTGACAGGTACAACACGGCTTGTGTGTATGGCTGTGTGTGTAGTCTGCGTGTGCCAACAAGCATTTTACAACACCTTAAATCTGCCTCACACACACACTTTGTATTGATTTCACGCCTCACGACATGATGTGTTTAACATCTCCTGTGAAGCAGGAGAGTTGCAGAGAAGCGCACATTAACACAGACACCTCTCTTGGATGTATTGAATTTACGTACTGTACAGGACACTCTCATACAGTAACACCCTCACACACATATCTGAAGTAAGACTCAAATATAGACATACCTCCATCCTCTGTAGTGACGTTAACTACGGCCTTAGTTGTATTATGTGCACCGTTGGACACTTGTAATGACACCAGGTATGTGGTACTGGGCCAAAGGTCATTTATCTCTGTGGAGATGATCTCAGGGGGCAAAACCAAAACTTGACTGGACTGGGTGGACTCTACTTTCAGAAAGTAGGATTCCACCTCCCCCTGTAGGTCTTGCAAAGCTGAAAAAGACACAAGGAGAGGGGGAGCAGTTGATATTGTTAGTCTCTCTTTTTTCAGTTTTTTGATATCTGGCAAGCCACATAACAATCTTCATAGACCATATGGCCATATTTGCTGGGGAGACTGTGGGTGTCTGAGTGTGTGTGTGCAAGTGAAGAGGGCGATCTTACAAGGTTGTGTCCAGTTGACCTGTACAGCAGTGTGATTGATAGCGTGGGCGGACAGAGACGGAGGGTGGTGGGGAATCCCCGCCATGGTCACCGCAGTAACAACCTCTCCTGAGGAGGAGCCCACATCATTATGTACCTCTAACTGGTACTGGTAACGAGTGAATCTGTTGAGAGACAATGTTGCTGTTTTTTATGGGGGGCCATGACATGTTCATCGTGAGCAAAAAGCTACTAATGTTTTCAAGAAATATCTTAATATCTGAGTAGGCTGTTGGTAACATTAGTAAGATTTTTCCTGATTTTTAAGTCTGAGAGTGCTCTCATTTTGAAAATCCAAGTGAGTATATGTTCCAGGTATATGGTTCTTTCGCACAAAGTCCTTCTCTGCAGCAGCACTCATTCTAATTCTCTCTTTTTAACCAGTTTTTCTTCATTATTCCTTTTTTGTTGACTCATCTTCTGTGTAAACTGTTGATGACAGTTGCTGTTTAACTGCTTTTATATCAGCATGCACGATGAAGCGGAGCCTGTGCAGGAGCAGTGACTGAAACAGCATTAGATACTCTGATCGGTTGTTTTGGTTAAATGGCCTTAGAGGCAGCAGGTGAAGGAGAGGTGTGATTTTTTTCACTGATTATATGTCTCATGTAACTGTCAGGACACAGCATAAGCACAGCATATGACTAAAAGTTCTTTTGTAAATAACTTACCCAGTTATACTTCAGTACTTTAAATATAAATATAGCCAGAAATAGAGACAAATACTAAAAGAGGCAAGCTTCTAGTATTGACTTAAAGTAACCTTTATTGATTAAATTATGAGAAATAAAAGTAATGGAAAATTCTGAATTTCAGTCACATTAATTTCCTCTAAAGTTAGTGTTGGTCCTGGTAATATGGTGATTTCTGTTAAACAAATACATATTACTTATTCATAAAATACTTTCTTCTAGGACATCATAGAAAGAAGTGAAAAGTGCTGACACGTTCAAAAGTTTGTCAGTTTACTACTTGAATAAAGCACAGTAGAGACATAAACCCGAAAAGAGTACACCCAGAGCCGTTTAGCAAGCATGGGGGCGGGAGGGGGATGCTTCCACCAAGTGCCAAACTGAGATTAGAGGATGCTGTGTGAAAAACAATTTAATTCTTTGGGATATTTGCTTAATGTATCTTTGAGCGGTATTAAAAGATCGACATCAGCGGCAGCTCGCCGATCGGCTCTGCACACACGGTTTGCTGCGGCGCCGGCGTTTGCTCTAGAGCTCATTTCAGTAATCTCACCTGCTTAGGCCTTTATCTTGGTAGAACAATTTGGTGCCGGAGTAAACATGAAGCCAGCGATGGAGATCTTCAGAGGGGGGAGGGGACATGGCTGTTACCGTGGGGACCGTGGCAATGGCCAGGGGCTGCTGGGTTTTACGTCTGAGCAACTTGTATCTGAAGGGGAAATTTGAATAAAAGAAAACACACACACATGCACGGTTGGGTGTTTAGGAATGCATTAACACAAAACACGTGTTCACAGATGCACCAACATGAGCCCAAAGACACACACTGCACGAAATACGCATGGAGATACACACCTGCCTGTATACACACAAACACACACGCAATTTTAACTGACTCTTCTACTTATCGCTCATTTCCTCCTCTTCTGCTGTTTTTCATCATCTCTATTCTTTTGCCTTCACAGTATCTCACCCCTCCTTCCCGACGCCCCTCCTTCTGTTGTTTTTTTTTCTGCAGGGTTTGTGTTTTTCTCTCCCCACAGTGATGCTAATTTCTGCTGTAATCAGAAGAGAAGGGCTTAATGCCGCCTTTTAACCAACCCACTTAGACAAACACACAGAGCTGAGCAGAGCAGAACAGAGAGACGGGCTCATGCATTTTAATCGCCTGCCAGCAAAATGGACCTTTATTTTAGGCCTAATCTCCTACGGAGTAGAACAGGACAGAACAAAACGGACCAGAAAGTGCATTAGGACTGAGAAAACACTGATTAAAAAATGCACAACACTTAGCTCATTACCAGGGCACTCATGTTAGCAGCTTGTTAACGTGCTCCTATCTGCTTGTTTGCTCAAGTTTTTCAGCGACAACTGAACATCTCCTGAATGTGTCTTTCTATAACAACATGTAGAAGATTTCAGTCTTGGCTGCGTGGTTTCTGCAGCTACAGCTGTGAATAAACACACAGGCTAGATTCAGATTATGTAAAGTTATTATAGTTACACAGACTAGAGTCTACATGTAATAGGCTCTGCATAATTAGTGTGGGATTTTACATGCATATTTGCTTGTACAGAACTAATATAAACTTTCATTGTTTTTTTTCACTGAAATCGACTCAACTTTCAGAGAGCAACAGAATTGAGGACTTTGGTTTTCTTGAATTTGAAAGCAGTCATGCAGATTGCGAAAAATAAATCTCACTATATTTCATCTCTCAACTCATATAATTCAACTCCAGTGCCATTTTGCACTTTATGTTTTCTCCTTGTGTACAGACAGGCTCAGACAGCAGACAAAATAGTTTTTCTCCACAGATACTGACAAACTCAATCCAACAAAGATAATTTTTCTCATGTGTTATGTGCAACACACTGACGCAACTTTCAGTTGGTCAGTCAATGCGGTGAAGTTGCTGAAGAACAACAGTAGTATTTAAAAACAGCAAGTAAAGAAAAGTGTAACATGCTACTCCAGTTACAAGATATGTCTCATAACACACAAATTTATTGTTCCTGAGCTAGGTCAATCTAAATTCCTCTGATCATTTTTGCACTGGTGGTATTATTGGTCACAAGCAAGGTGACTGCAGTGTTGATGAGAGAGAAAAACAAGGGCATACGTCTTTAGATGTGTACCCCTGAATATGAGTGTCTTACCAATATACCGTCAACTTACAGTAAATCAGTGATGTGGAATGTCAACTACGCCCAGTGGTGTAAGAAACTGTACCATCTTTGGAAAAGGAAACATCTTGATATTTTCACATGCATTGTTTCTCTATAATATCCATTCTACCTGATGTTCGGTCCATTGGGCCTGCTTGGTGATTGCCAGGAAATGGCCAGGAAAGACTCGCTAACTGCCACCACAGACAGCGGGTGGAGGCCTTCGGGGCTTGTGGGTAATGTGGCAGTTGGTGTGGGCAGACTCTCTGTACATCCTCCAACATGCCCATCACCCTTGGAACACGCCAGCACAGTGATACTGTAGTTTGTGTAGGGTACGAGCTCCGTTACTGTGACGTTTAGTTCAGACGAATTGCCACTGTCATGGAAGATGCGTGGTTCAGGGAGACGGATCTCATAGCCGTGGATTTCTCCATTAGGAATAAGAGGAGGAGACCATGTGACCTGAAACAAAAGTGGGTTTGATATCAGTTTTGGGTTGTTTATTTAAAATTAGATGTATGTGTGAATCTATCAGAGTAGTACAGAGACAACTAAAGGCCTTGTTCACTTGATCCTTTCTAACTGTCCTGTTATTATCCTAGAAAAGTCATCTCATTGGTTGGCTGGATATTCTAAACGTTCTCGGCATGCTGAGGACAGCGGAAAGCTTTTAGATGGATGAACTACAGGAAGTCATGGCACAGTGTACGCGCATGTGTGCGTGTGCAGAGCCTGCAGCATACCCTCATGCAAGCGCATATCTGCATCAGAGTGTGAATGCATGTGTGGTCAGCTGAGTGCCGCCAGTGTTATCGTGGGTAGTATCCGTGTGTATACGCTGTCACTCAGGTGTGTGAATGTACAATGTTAGGATGGTCGCTGTGTGTGTATGTGTGTGTGTGTCTGTGTGTCTTTGTGCAACTTGCGGGGAAAGATAACCTGACTTTGACTTGAGCAGAAGATTCATTTCATCAAATTTAAAACAGGGTGTAGACACACACACATACACAGACGCGCGCACATGCACACACACCATGCTAAAATAATGAAAACGGCTGGTAATGGAATTGCTGCATGCAAAAACAAAAGCTTGCTGTCGTTGAGCACTGCATCTGATTTGGAAACAGTTCAGTCTGTCAGCATTTCAGAGTGAAGATAAAGGTAACTGGCACACGCACAAATGGTAATACACACACACACACATACACACTTAGAAAACACACACACACACACAACCTGTACACCTTTGAATTATAGATATCTAAACAAAAAATGTTTTGTTTAGACACCACATACAAACCAAGTCGCAC
The DNA here is from genome assembly GCA_028564955.1 of Terapon puta. Classification (NCBI taxonomy): domain Eukaryota; kingdom Metazoa; phylum Chordata; class Actinopteri; order Centrarchiformes; family Terapontidae; genus Terapon; species Terapon puta. The sequence goes on along the minus strand of JAOXYL010000001.1, from coordinate 20,276,257 downwards.
CTAAATTCATCAGTTGGAAACGGACACATGCACACACACACACACACACACACAAACCTGTGTTCATGTTCTCTGTGCTCTAACACACTTATGAATACAGACTGTCATGTACAATAACTGATCAGTTCAGTGCTTGTTGAGACTTATGAGTTCAAGTGATTAAGTGGTCAATGTTGATGAGAATATTATGAATGAACGTCAAGAATAATTATTTCCCCCGCAACCTTGATATTCATTTAACAAGTGACACTGTGAGGTGATACAGGATGCGCGCATACACGCACGTAGACACACTCACACACACACACTTTTGAGCCACACACACAACCACATATGGGCAGGGTCATGTCGAGTTAGGTAGCTCATTTCCCAAAGTGCGTGTTGGGTGTGCTTTGTGGTGGAAGTCATTTACAGATTGAATAGCCTGATGTAATCTGGAGATGGTGAAGACAGCAGAGACCCTGGGCTGACACAGAGCACTGGGTCTAAGGCCAGTACAGTATGTGTGTGTGTGTTTGTATGTGTTTATGTGTATATGAGTGTGTGAGAGAGCGGGAGAGAGAGATGGATGATAAAGTTGATAGTGAGAGAGAATAGGTGTGTGCGTACGGACCTGGTGCATGTGTGTGTCTTTGTGCGCCTATGCCATTATATTCAAAGGCACTGAGAGTGCCAACCACCGCAGCTGACAGCACAATTCTGCAAATTATTTTTACATGCATCAGTGTTATCAGTGACATATTACAGTAAATGTATATAATCATCCTGGAAACAAACTCTCAGGATTTGGGGGTCAGGTCTCAAATCTGTTAATGTGTTCTTTTATGATTTGTGGTTAAAAGGTGAACATTATCTACGGTAATTATCACTTCTAGCCATGAATCAACAATCAAATAAACAGGTATGGTTTTTATTCTAAACCCCTGGACACTGACAAAGTATCTACAGTACGCAATGCAAAATAAAAACATGTATAAGTAACTGTATTTTGTTTGATAGCCATCATTGAGTTGATCTTCATTCCTCATGGCATCACATTCACACTGCAAACAATAGATTGCACTGATGGCCTGGTGAAACCAAATATCAGAAAAAGCTGTGAGTTGATATCCTGACCGGTACATAAAATCAACACATGCAAACTCAAAGAAAATAAGAACAAGATAATAATTAGGATAGAGTAAATACCTCAAAGAGCTAGAAGTGATAAGGTGAAAAAAACATTTACAGAATGAAGGGAGTTGCTCAAAATCCTCTCTATGTTGTCAAGGTCAATTGGTAACCAGGAAGAGGCCTGCCTGTCTGTCCAATTAGCAACAACCAGGAAGGAACACTTTCCCTCTCGGACCTGTGACCCCTAAAGCTGTGCTGCTGCAGAAATGACAGGGGCGGTTCTGAAATGATGACAGGCATTAGCATTTTTCTGCAGTTAGCATTAGTGCAGGGCTGTGAGTGCATGTGTATGCGCTTCTGTGTGTGTGTGTATGTGTGTGTGTGCATGCATATGATATTGTTTCAGTGGCTTTCATTGATGGGCCTTGATGTGGGATTAGTCAGTATTGGAACTTAACTCTGGCCCCTCCTTCAAAATGGCCGACAGGAAGGAAGCTGCCTCAGACAGGGTCACAGCCCCTCCCATTTTCTGAAGGGGACCTTGAATTGAATGTTTTTCTTTCTCATTAAATCCCAAGAAAGAAAGACAGAGGAATCAGTGTGACATTGCTTTGTCTTTCTTACTCTGAGTGACTGAAGAGATTCTCAATGACGTTGCATTGTATTTTTTACAGAAAATTAAAATACTTTTTATATTATAATACGAGGTGTTTTGATTCATCATCATCATCAGCAGCAGCAGCAGCAGCGATGTATATATGTATGTATGTATATATGTATGTATGTATTTGTTCTGAGAGCTTCAGTCACATCTCAGAACTCTTGTTCTCTCATTTTTTAGTGAACCTATGAGAGGACAAAAAAAAAAAAACACCCATACCTGAAGTGACTTTGGCCCCAGTACGTTCACTCTTGGTGGACTAAGCCCAGCTGGCCGAGAAGGTCTGGTGGTAATATTGACCCAGGGTCCTGTGCGTAACAGTATGTGGTTAAAGACCTTAATGCTGAACGATGGTGAGTGGAAGCATAAAGCTGGTACAAGAGAGTGTAAAATGTGTCATGCACACATCATTTTAGTTAACCCCATCTTTACGGCCTTACCTGTGGTGTTACCAGCCTGATTATGGAGCACAAGTCGATACTGGTACCTAGTCCAAGGACTGAGGGCTGATGAAGCATCCAGGAAGGAAAGAGGTGGAGGGTCTGGGGAGAGCTGGCCCACTGTGGACACTTGTTTGGTCCCAGCAACTCTGCGCTCAATCAGCCATCTATGTCCAGCACAAGATACAGTGGAATTTACACAAATGTGTCACATAGGGATTGAAGTTTATGTATGTGATCATCTCTCACCGCTCCAGTGGTCCATTGTTCCACTCTGGTGCACCCCAGGACAAGAGAACAGAGGTGGGCGTGTCTGAGTAAAGGTGAGGTGCAGGAACCCCTTCAGGGGGAGCTGGGAGGGTACGAAAGCTCTGAGACCTCCCGGACACTGAACAACCCACGCTGGTGCATGCTTCTACCTGGAGATCGGAGAACACTTTTGTAACACCACAATGTGATGTGTGTTTCTAGCAGAAGCAGGAGTGTTCGGTCAGTAACTCACCAATTAATAGTGATAACAGTTTAATAACAAGATTCAATTTGTTGTTGTCCCATGCTACAACTAATGAGAAAACGGCAACAAAAATAAAGGGTGCAGTACTATAATTCAATGGCTAATAAACAAAATCAGACAAAACCACAAATACAGACAAATAGACACAT
>JAOXYL010000001.1:20173134-20189621 GCA_028564955.1 Terapon puta | reverse complement strand
CTCTCTCTCTCTCTCTCTGCCCCCCTGTCTACCTCCCACTGCAGTGCTTAGAAAAAGGATGAGACTACTGTCCACTGCACATATGGGTGCAAGCAATAAATAAGCAGGTAAAGAGACTGATTTGGAATTTGGATGACTTGAATATCCCTTGTCTGCTGTTGATGTGACTGGGCTTGAGCATGTTATGTAATGCTGCTCAGTTTTGACATACAAGGATGAAAAGGCTGTTTTGTAATAACTTTAGAATGACTGAAACCTCAAGTCCTCTAATTCTTCAATTTTACATCTAACACATATTTAAACATTTCTAATAAGGTGACCAGAAGGTGAAGGTTGATAGTAATACATCTGTCCCAATCACTTGATATGTACAAAATAAATGTCAAATCTACATGAACAGCGACAACGACACAAGCAATCTAAATGGATTAAATGTAGTTTTAACGTTTGGTCTTCATCCTGCTTGACAGAGTTGGTGTATGACATTAAAACACAGGTCAACATACACCCCAGTTAATATATATTTATTGTTGATTTCACTGACAATCTAACTGTTTGTCTGTCCACATTATGAATGAATATGTTTTTTTGTGCTTGGTTACGTGTGTATTATTATTACCTGGTATTGTCCGTTAGCCAAATCCATGGTAATAGTGACTCCTTCATCCAGTTCCTGTGTAGTCATGATCTTGGAAAGCCATGTGGTGCCCATGTCCTGATCATTGATATAACTGAGTGGATGGGCATTAAGGTTCAGTCTTAAGACTCTGTCATTGGTGGTGTCCTCAACTCCATTGGGTATGCAGTATCTGTTAAGAGTTAAAGTTTTTCTGTATATTTAGGGTGTTTAAGATGTCAGAATAATTACAATATACATATATACATATTTTTTTTCTGAACTGAAGCTGGTGAACCTTTTAGAGGCATTGATAAAAACAAAGGGCAGTTTCATCAACGTACTTATTACACTTATAACACAGTAAGAGTTGCGGTACTATACCTCTCAACTAAGGGGTGTACTCGGGGGTGACTGGGAGGACAGCGGCACTCTGGCTGGGCATGGAGCTCGGGCAGGGCCCCTGAGTACACCTCCACTATTTCCCTGTTAAAACAAGAAGCAACCACATTCATCTGCGATGAAGAGACCAGGTTACTATTGTATGGCATAAAGTTGCTTCATGATTTCAGATTTTTAATGTGATTTCATTTTACTCAAAATACACTATGGCTGTTTATAACTAATAAGTTAAATTAAAAAACATCTAATAAAATCAGAAGAACAACAACAAAAAGAGAGTTAATACAATTTAAACTGTGCAGACATTGTGAGAACAAAATGACAGTGACCAAAGACGGCTCTGTAAATCATTTTGTGATAAAATCTCCAAGCACCTGTTGACTTTGACTGAACATTTAGTGCAAAGTGGAAAATCAAAGCCATAATTTGAAAACTCAATCTCTCATTTTGTCTCACCCCAATCTTGATGAGGGAAACCTGAAAGCTCCCAGTCCTTACTGAGTGCAGTACATCACCAGTAAGCAAAACACTAATTGCCTAGTATTGAATTCTCAGGAAAATCCTCTGGAAGCAGTATGGATCTTAAGATGCAACGATTAGCCTTCCCCTTCTTCCCTCGAACCATCGCTCCCTTTATCACTCCACTCTGCTCCTCTTCCCTTGTTGCTTTAATCTATATAGTATCTCTGTCTATTTCTCCTAATTTTAATCCCTTGCTGCCTTTATTGAATCCATCTATAGCTATCACTTCCTCTCCTTGTCCTGTGTCAACCAGAGTTCCCTCTCTTCTTCCTCCTAAGCTTTTTTGATTCATTCATTACCTGTCTCCCAGCCTTACTCTATCCAACTCACCTGTTGGTCAGAGTGGCAGGATAAAATCTAAAGTCCTGCATCCGCCCAATGAACTGATTAGACCCTGGAGAGATGAAAAGAGAGGAGAAAAGAACATAAAGGCAGTGGTAATGGGTTTGTACTGAAGGCAGTGAGTGAGAGGATTTCACAGTATTTAGTAGATTATCTTATCAGTTTCTTGATACGAGCTAAGTGAGGCAGCCCACAGCTGCTTATAATGGCCAAGTTCATGATACGAAGCTGAACAGGATAGGCCACAGTCTACATTTGCTTTCACTAAAGAGCAGTGAGGCTTATAAGGACAAAGTCATTAGCTTGGTTTGAGGCCAGGGCCAAAACAGGTCTGTCTAAGGATAACCAGGTACATTACCCACTCGCCCAACTCGTTTTCACTGAGGAAAACTGCTTTACTCATTAGTGTGTTTCTTTGTGTTTCTTCTGTTTTTAATTCAAAGTCCTGAGTCCAAACCCATCGTCTGTTCCAGACATTTAAAAATCTCTTTTCCTAACTCTGGGCAAGAAGATACTTGGCAGGATTTAATAACAATTTCATAATATAATCTGTAACATCTACAAAAATGTTTTAAAAAAGAAGGAAACAAGCACATTTTAGCAATTTTTTTTTTTGCAAATTAGTAAACAACTGATAACAAAACTGTAGCAGATTAATCTCCTGCTTATCCACTAATTGATGAATTGTTTTTAGCTATTTCTTTAGCCATAATAAATGTGCACTTTGGTCTGATAAGCAGTAACACATTTTATCAAGAAAAAAAAGGAGAGACTCTGATAAGCCCGGCATGTCAACGTTGAGGGGAATGGATCCGCAAAGAGGTAAATTCAAAGAGGTTGGACAGAGGATGCTTCATGTATCAAATACACCAAGACGCCTAAAGTCTCTTTATCAAACAAACAAACATACACTGGAGTCTCTCAAACATATGGGCTCAATGTCCAGACACATGTGGATACTGGACTGCACACAGCTAACACCATCAAACACAAACGAACACAGTGAAGCCCCCACACACATCCCCGCACACAACCGTACATGTGTGACAATGCTGGATCGAACATAAGAGACAAGCACAGATGTTGATGCTGGTCCAAAGAGAGCCGGAGTCTTTTAGTGTCCAACAAACTTCTGTCTAGTTTGACAACAACTCTTAGAAGACAGATAAACGTCTCTCAGCATCAACAGAACCCCTGCCATGTCTAGCTTTGTCTGCGAGTGTGTGTGTGTGTGTGTGTCAGAGGCTTTACTGTGTGTATTCCAAAAACATCCTTACTTTAGAGAAAGAGAGCGCATAAACGTGGGGTGCATGAGTGTGTGTGTATTTGCATTTGAGAGAGGCTTTGCCATGTTTGGCCCCACTACAATGTGAGTGTGTGTGAGTTGGGGGGGTGGGGGGGTAGTATGTGTGTGTAAAACAGAGAGACAGAGTGTGAGAGTGTTATGGGATGTAAGTGTGTTAGAACAGTGTGTGGTTGTGCAGCCTTAGGCTTTGGCTCAGGATTTCTTTAGCGTGTGGAAATGGGATTATGCCTTCCTCTGAAAAGCACTCTCCCTATTGTTACTGGGATGATGCAAGGTATAAGCCTTAATTCTCTCTTCTCTGTGTAGGTCTGTCTTCTCTCTCTGTGTTTCGGTTTCTGTCATCCATCGCTCTCAGTTTCCTCTTCTGTGTTTTTGTGTTGTCAGAACTGATGACTGATGTTAGTATGGGCAGCTAAGAGTTAAGCTTTAAGATGATTTAACTGTTTTTAAAAAGATATCGTCTTTGTTGATCTGGAGGGAGCTGTAGTTACTGGTGGTATCAGTAAATTGGTTTAACGCCACAGGTCAAACGCTCTGTAAGCAGCTGGTTTATCAGAAAGCATAAATGGTGAGTGGACTCATTTATACAGTGCTTTTATCAAAACCTCTTTACGCCACAAATACAACAGAAAAGGAACCAGTGTATCTGTTGACAGTGCAACCAAAAAAACTCATGTTGTTTTAATAGCATTTTATTGGCCTTTGTTCAATCACTCTGCAAATGCTTTTGAAATATAACAACAGGGCCCAATTAGAGGAGGTGTTACCCCACTGAGAATTAAAAGTATGTATCTAATGCCTCTTTCTCCCCATTTCATTATGTTCGGTCTTGTTTGGAGGATTCATTTCTGGCCAGCTGTTGTGAGCACACACTTTGGTGACAAATACATTTAGTTCCTGTGACTGTTTTAGAATTGAAGAAACCCCAAAGCTGTTAATGTGACAGAGCATCAGTAAGAGAAGCAAAAATGAAAATGATTAAAAAGAGAGGTAATTACATATTTTAAAGAAACTGAACGTGATGTGACTTCATGAAGATATTAAAGATTATAACTTTAAGGTCCCATTTAGTCCTAAATATGCAACAACTTGAACTCGAGCAACAACTTGAACTTAGCAGCTTATTCACAACAAGGCAGCACCGCTCGTGATAAAACTGTCCACACTGTCCTTATCGGCCACTTTAAAAATGAGGCTGGCAGTTGTATTTATCACTGTATTTATCAGATACACAGCATTCAGTTAGCAGGGTCCCCTTCAAAAACACACATAGTTTTTAATCAATACATCTGATCAGCATTCGCTTAATCAATCCACTGATCTGAATTCCAGACACAGCCCCCAGCTTCAACAACCACACACACATACACACACACACACTCTCTATCTCTTCCTCTCTCTCTCTCTCTCTTTCCCGCGAGCCAATCATTTGTATTGATCACCAACGCTGATGTGATCTTCAGTTGATCAGATGCTACCTGCCGTGAACAAGGGATCAATGCCTGATAAACGAGAAGAAAAACACTCGTTTATCACTCTGAAGATGAACGGATATCATTTTTCTCTCAATTTCTCTCCTATTGACTCTGAGACGGCTCCCAGGCACCACCAATCAATCACAGGTGTGTAGTTGAAGGGGGATAAAGGCTGCGAGGAAAATAAAGGCGGAGTAGTCATTGACACCATATTTAGATGTACAGACAAGATAAACTAAGAGGTAATTTCTCTCCACTTGGAGAAACAGACAGTGGTTCCTGTTATGAGGCTTTTTCACTTTTTTGCAGCAGTTTTAAACATTTTCAAACACTGATGACTGATTCCTGATTATTCAATGGACCAGCAGTACTTAAAATTAAATACATTTTCATTCAATGTGTCACTGTTTGGAAAGCAGCAAAGCATCTGGGGAATTTGGATGCAATTTTTCAAACAATATCACTTTTCACATGTCAAAAATATAAAAACGAAAATACTTAATACAAATAAACAGCCATCTTTACCATTAGAGCTGAGTCCCACCCACATGGCATCGTCCTCGCTGATATCGGAGAGCCTGGCAGGCAGATGCTGAGTGTCAAACGGTGTGCCATCCTCCTCAAGCCCGTCCAGGAAGAGACTCACACGTCTGTCATGGACCTGAGACCAGTAAGGGTGAGACTTTGTTGATCAGCATTTAATGTGTAAACTTTAACAGCTTCATGCTGTGGCAAATGTATATTTTCTGTGGATAAAATGAAAAAGTTTCAAACTGTGAGTGTTACTTTGTCAACCAAACAACAATAAATAACACATCACTTTGTTTCCCTTTTCAGAGCAGCATGAACATTTGATTACGGTGAATCAGACCTGAGCTGTTACATAGTGTGATTTTTTCAGGTACACTTATGGAGATTTTTGGCAATACAAGATAATAAATCAGCATTTGCATGAAGCACCATTGGATACCAACCAACGGTCTTTGAGCACCACAGTGGAAGCACCACACATATGAGTGGGCGGCCTGAGGGGCAGCCGCAGTAGTAAAGGCCACGCAGCAGGTTCCTGCTGTAACACACGTCTCAGGAAGACTGGCAGCTGCTCTGTGTGTTCATATGTGCATCTATCTGCAAAAGTGTAAGCATGCACCATCCGTGTGTTTTTGCATATTTACGCACGTGTGTGTGTACGCGTGTGCAAGAACGACCACGTGTGTATGTGAATTATACATACGGCTAATCTTCCAGCTCATTTCCCCAGAAGCAGAAAGAGCCTCAGGCTAAACTGCCTCAGCCCGCAAATTAGCTTTCTGTTTGACCAAAAAATCTCCTCTCCACTCCTTTCCTCTCTCCTTTTCCCGATCTGCTGCATGAATATTAAAAACTGCACAGCAGACAACACCGTCAAAGCAGAAGCAGCTCCCTTTCACATCAAACCCGGGGGAAAAAGAAAGATACTTCCATAAGAGCCCCCCCCACAAAAAAAAAAAACTTTAATGTGCCCTGTCCTAGTCTCTGCTTTTACCCCATCTCCAAATCCTGTATTTGGGAAACACACTGTGGGACCACTGATAAACGTGTCCCTGTCTTACTAGTATCCCCCTCTCCTTCATCTTTCCCGTCTCTCTTCCGCTCTGGTCCTCCTTGCTTTGTCCTTTCTCCTTCTCGCGAGGTCATTTGATTTCTTCACCTTTTTTCTGTTTTCGAGTACCCCCACCTCGTTTTCATATGCTCCCTCTCTCTCCCTATTTTTCATAACCATCTTTACTTTCTCACCCCACTCGGTCGACAACCCCCCTCCCCCTCTCATCTCCCTTCCCGTCTCTTTCCCTCATGTTTATCTTGCCCTGTCGCTCTCACTTGTTGTCAGCTCTTTAGGGAAGTTGAAAAGGTGTGAGGAGGGAAATAAGTCCAAGTCAAAAAACGCCTTTAGGGGATGAAGGCAGGCCCAGACAAGTGTCTGCCTCTCAGAGGATAGTTAAGACGCCCAGACAGACACTTTCATGATGGCTGATTGAAGACTGGCAAGCGCATGAGAGCAGAAGAGAGAGCGCAGGAGAGAATAAGAGTGAAAAAAAGAGACAGGAGGGAGAAAAAGAAAAGTCAGAGAGCGAGTGTAAGAGAGGGAGCTAGAAGAAGGGCCCTCTTTAGGAATCTCTGAGCTGTGTGGCTCTTGGGGAGATGTGAGGCAGTTGTCAGGCCTGATGTAAATGAATCCTGAAGCGCTTCATCCTCCTTAGCCGCCACGCGCCCTTTTGAAACACAGCCAACTCCCCTTTGTTAGCTTTCACAAACACTTTCCCTCCATTTTTCTCCTTTCCCCATCCATCTGTATTTTTACCTCCTCCTTTCGTCTACCTCTCCTTGTTGCTTTTAGCCAGAGTAACTTCAGAAGTCTTTGAGAATGCAGAGAGAGAAAAAAGACAAAAAGGGAGTTAAATAATTCTTGAGAGTTGATAACTAGTCTCATTTGGACTGTGTCCACTAAGTCCAAAGCAAAGGAAATGACTACTTTGAACTTTACCTATCCTCTTCCCTTTTTCAGGATTTCAACTAAAGCACTTTAAGGTACCATAACTGCATGCATTTTCAGACACTGAGCAACAACAGAGCCCACAAGTAGTCTGTGGTGAATCATGTGTTGATATGATTAAGAATTGTGCAATTTGGCAGTATCTAATGTAAGTTTTTGATATATTTTCAGTACCATGGAATGTCTTGGTGTTGTAACTCATTTAATTTAGTTCTACATCCTTGATGTGCAAGGTGACACCGAAGCTAGAATTAAATCTTATATTAACAAGTATAAGTGACAGTATGTAAAAACAATTCAGCTGCATCCTTTTCCATAATGCAAATCGGAGATACAGAACAGTAAGTAGATACATATCTTTTTCTGCTGTTTTGCTATTTTTCCTGCACACGCTTTGTCGTATTCAGAGTGAAGCTGAAACTGGAAGGATAGATGGGCTGAGCAGGGTTCAGTCCTGGGCCAGCTTGGATATTGGATCTAACCCCTGTCCCACCTGTGGTCCCTGCCACCATTCAGGGCTCCATTAGTACCTGGCCTGGAAGCAGACGATTTTGTCCTGCAACATTCCTGCAAAGCCACGACTCATTAACTCAACAGCCACTAAAGGCCTTTTTATATAACAAGTTTCCATATTATCTCATGTTTTGGTAATTTTAGCTTTAGTTATCTTATAGTTTTTTGTATTTCTGTGACCAAACTGATGGCTGCAAAATTGTCCATGTGCTGTTTTATCATCTATAAGCAGGGCTACAGGTGTTCTTCCTCACTATCAAACGCAATGTACCATGACACATTTTATTTCTTCTGAGGAATTATTATTATCCTTTCCTTATTAAACAATTTCCTTCAACTCTGCTCTTAAAGGTTTCTGTGCTCTTAGGGAGTTTCAAGCACCTTTCCCTTGTGCAAAACCCACCCTACTGGCAATGTTACCACCTAAGCCTCTCTAAAAGCCTGGGGAAACCCTGAGTGGGAAAGCTTTTAGTGATCTGTAGACTGGCATTTTGACTAAAGCTCTTCTCGATTTTCACACTCCTGCCAAGGCATGGCTCAGTACACAGTGTGGACAGCAGTGTTTCTTCTAAGCTCACTTTGTAGCTCTGGGCCACAAAAGCAAAAGGTGGTAGAGGAGATAGGAACAAATATTAGTCCAAGTTTGCTGTTCTAGTCACACAACTTTTTTTTTTTTAACAATAAAGTGCTAAAATAAATAATAATAATAAATTCTTGAATATCAATATAGCATTATAGGATGAAACAACACAAACTAACAGAAGGGAAGGAACAGTCGCTTGAATACATCACATGCTGGATTTCTGTACTGTGTAAAATGTAAATGTGTGTGAGACAACTGTTTACGTGACCTTTTGGTTTCCTCTTTGCAATGGTTAAATGTGGGATAGTTTGTACATAAGAGCAGGTAGATAACTAACACCTAACCACAAGGACAGGTGAGGAGAGGAATTAGGTGTCTATGGGCCGAGCAACACATCCTGGTGACCTGGGTGATTTTCCATGAACCTGATCCAGTTGCTCAGTGACCTGCACTGTACCGCACTGATGACACTTCTGTATTTGAAAGTTATATGATTTCTAAATGGCTTTATCATAAACCAATCAAGACACAACGTTCAGGTCTGCCCACAATCTAAGCAAGCATTAAGCTTTCATTGATACACCGAATTTTAAAAAACTCAATTTGAGCGTGAATAAGTCTTCGGTCTGACAGACAGCTGTCACACTGCAGCTGCAGACTAAAGCTTTTCTGTTCATCATGTTCCAGGGAAGGTTAACCACAACATGCAGAAATTCACCTGAATAATTATCATGATCCTAAACAGGCAGTCAGTATCTAAACATCTGACATGCAGCAGTGTCAGACTTTAAAATATTATTTCATTTATATGTGGAGAAGAGCTTTCTTGGCTGCCTGTGACAGCTTGAGGTCAAAGCAGATGACAGGGACCCTAAGGATGACTCATTCTGGAGACCAATTCCAGATACATATTTCACTGCTGTCCAGTGAGTCTATTGAGTGCTAAAGCAGTGCAAGGCTCTACGGGGGGCTTAACGTTGTGTGTTTGTGTGTAAATACAAAACACCAGTTTACACACACTCCACTGTCCCTGTTTGACCTTTCTCACAGAGGATACCATTTTCCCCTATCGCTTATAATTTGCTCATCCACCCAGTCCACCTCCTGATCTGCTCCTCCCCTTTTCTCTGAGAATGAGAGCAAGAAGCAAATTTTCCCATCCATCCCTAATTTGAAAAAAAAAAAAAGTTAATTACAGTGCATACTCTCGTTGACCTGATATGGCATTTATACACTAACTTAAGAAAGTGCTGCAAGAGAACACATACATCTACGTCTATTATAACTCAGGTGCCAGAATGTCCAAAAATCTTTGTAAAATCACATATTGTTAAAATCATTATGAGTACCTTTTCCTCCATTTTCTTCTCCTCTTACACTCCTGATTCTCAGTTTCTGCTCTCTTACTTACCCTCCTTAAATCTTGCATTTCTCCTTTTTACCCCCACATCTCCACGCTCCCCTCTTAAACTCTCCTCAAACACCTTTTGTTTTCTTTTCTCAGGCCTTCCCCTCTCTTGTTGCTCCTCTTGTGCTTGTCTGCTCTTCCTCACCTATCTCTTTCTCTCCTTTTAACCTCCTCTAATCCCCGACTCCCTGTCTCTGCCCCCACACATCCTGCCTCACCAGACTCTCTCCACGCAGCCGCTCTCCTCCGGATGTCTTGCCCTGTGACTGACATGCCACTCACTGATAACACACCTCATTCCACAGCCGGTGAAGCTGTCGATGAGGGGGGAGGGTTGGAAAAAGAGTGAGGAAAGAAGGAAGGAAGGAAGAAAGAAAGAGGAAGAGAGACATTATGAAGACAGCCTGGAGTGAGAGACACTGGTGTTAGCAGAAGAAAAGTGGGATACTTGGGAAAGAGAGTAAGATGGAAGGAGAGCTATTTTGAGAAGATATACAAGAAGAGTAGTAGAGGTGATGTCGGAAAAATGGGCCTTGATACCGAGAAATATTCTGAGGAGGGAGAAATTCAAATCAAGAAAAACCAACTGCACAGGGAGAGGAAAGGAGGAGTGAAAGGAAGAGCAAACCACTGAACAGTTAAAATGCCTATCATAGAACACAAAAAAATGCAAAGGAGAAAGGATAAGGCAAAAAAGTTAAGAAAGAAAGAAACAGTAAAGAATTAGAAGGAAGAAAAAAATACTGAAATTTAGGAAGATGAGTTACACACAAAGTTCATGGATGTTTGTTACTTCACACAGGTTTTTTTTCTTTTAACACTATTACTAATAAAAGTGTTATGAAAACCAAATTGTGTATCAATAATAATAAATAAAAAAGCTCAAGACTGCTGACCATTTCAGAGCAAAAAAAAAAGATTATTAGGATGAATTATAAGGTCATTCAGGGTAAATACTGAAGAAGACACAAAGGAATGACATGGAACTTCATAATTTGAATAATATGAGAAAAAAGTTGATAACGAATAAGGTTGCAACAGGAAAATAAAGGAACAGGGGTAATTAGAAGGTGAAAAAAGAAAAAGATGTTGTTGTACATTATTACATATTATTATGGTTGTCTAATGCACCGTTATTTTTTATGTTACTAATGGTGTAATTGAAATCACTGACTCCACGACAAATGTGGGGATAACAGACAAATCATTAGTCAGAATGAGAATATCATTCTCAGTAGCTCAACTAAGAAAATTGCATAGCCCCCGTTTAAACTCATATCTAATTAGCTAACGCTTATACAGCCGGGTGGGAAAAGAACTTCTTTGGTCAAGTGAGTTCAAGCATTGCAAGCATTTTATAATTAGACAGATCCAGACGCACTTCTCGAAAAACATCTTGAGGTTAAGATGATCTCAGCCTGATACGATTGGACTGAGATCATCTTCAGCTCGAGATGATTTTTGGAGACAGCAATTTCCTGTCTTTCACTTGCGAACCAACGCAAGTGAAATCATGAAGTGTAATGTGACTACATGCATGCGCAGCTCTCCACTTCTACATCTCCAGGCACACTGTCACCTTTTCGTCTCTCTTTCTCTCACTCTCTCTTTCTCCCTGTTATCTCTCTCCCTCTACTTGTTATTCACCCTCCAAGCCTCTCCCACCTTCTTTGGTCCACCCCCCCCCATACTTGCCCTTACCCACTATGAAATGTTAGCAGCTCTGATGTACAGCCAATATTCTCTCTATCATATTAGTACGGCTGCAGTGTGTCACGGAAGTGATAGGAAGAGGAGGAGGAAAAGGAATAAAGAGAGAGTGGGAGAGAGAGAGAGACAGAGGGAGACAGAGAGAGAGAGGATGGAGAGGAGACACATTTGTTCTACTCATCTCAGCGCTAAAAGATACAATTACCTCTCACAGCATATTATCCATGTTTTATACCAGCCCAGGGCCCCATGCCTTTGCCTTGCCACGCTCACCCCATGTAAGGCCCATATTTTAACACTAGCTATGACAGTTTATTTAAGAAAAGAAAATTGTCCCCAGGGAGACGGAGAGGGAAGGAGAGAGAGAGAGAGAGAGAGTGTGTGTGCGTATGTAAGGAAAATGAGAGGGAAAGAGGGAAGGACAAAGAAGGTGGAGGGGGAGAGACAATGAAATGGGGGAGGGAATGAGAGATAGATGAGGCAGAGAGCAACAGAGAGGCAGAGGGAGAGAGAGAGAGAGAGGAAAAGAGAGAGAGGGAGAAAGAGAAAATCATCTTCCAGAAAAAAGCAGATACAAAAGATAAAAAAAGAGAAAAAGAGAGAGAGGGGACATATATAAGGTGACATACCAACATTTTAATAAAGACCATAAGTCTTTATGACTTTTTTCTTTCTGACCAGAAAGCAAAGAGGGACCACATTTAACAGACTTTCATGAGAGCATACAAAGAAGGAGCACATACAGTGTCCCGCTACAGAAGGAGAGAGACGTGCAAGAATGAGACATAGGCTTAGATGCACCAAGGTTCAGTCAGGTTTGGTCTTAGAAACAGATACAGGTCTGATTCCAGACCAGTTTCAGGTCAGTGCACACTATTAGACTAAGAGGAGGCATTAATTTGAAATAAACTTTTAGGCATTTTCTTCTTTTTTACAATACTGAGGTCATTCTTTTTATTTAAGTTTATTTCGCTCTTGATTACTAACCTATTTCATACACCCTGTACTTTAGTGTGGACTTTTTTGTTGAAAGGGGCAGGTTAACATAGCATCTGCTCTTCGGTGGATCCTTTTATCCAAAGCACCTTGTGGCACCCTTGCTGCATACATTTTTAGCACTCATATCTCATAGCTCCAGTGGGAATGAAACTTCTAACCCTGGGCATGCTAGTGCCTTGCTCTCACTATCAAGCTGGGCCAGACTACACAATGGCATGAAATAGGGATGTGAAATAAATATATATATATATATAATATGTATACACATATAAAGACAGAAAATCTCACACCACACAAACCACCACACTCACTTCTCTCCTTCTCTCTCGCTATGTAATTGATGCCAGTCTCATGCCCTTTCGCCTCCTGTGCCAGCAGGCAGAGGGCTACCATAGAGGTGTCCGCTTTACCCCTACATAACAACCTTGCCTCACCTTCACACACATACACACACAGATATACTTGCATTCAAACACACACATCGAGCCTCGAGAAACACGCACAAAAAGTTCCCCTGTTCACATAGTATATCCACAAACACAAACACACACACACACACACACACACAGACATGCATTTACTTTCAGTCTGTCTCAATCTGTATCTGTCACTCAAGGTGGGACAGAGAGAAAAGCATGAGGATGTCTGTATGAATTGGTACGTGGTGAATCTACATGTCATAATTTTGCTTTTTGGCCTTAAAACAGCAAAAACTGACAAATGCACTTTCTATTGAGCTCAACTTCAACTCCTGTGTCATCAGTAAATAATAATAATAATAATAAATTAATGTGTCCTTGTATTAATTTCTTCCCCTGATGTCAATGTCACTTTCTTCTCTTACAGTAAATACTGAAACATGCCTTAAAGTTACTTTACATTCATTAAGCAGCTTGCCACAGCAGAGGCACCAGCAACACTATTTGGTAAGTTCAAATATTGAATTAGAGTATATATTAAGGTGAAGCATGTATGTATAAGCATTACAGGAGCTTAAACATACACCAGCACCCAAAAAATGAGCTGCTATGTAGACATGCATGAGCGAAGGGAGTGAAAGAAGAAACTCATTGATGACTACTGGACACTAGTAAATATGTTAACTCTTCTGTGTGTCAAATGCAGCAACTTCATGTTCAAATATCTTAAAGGGTAAGTAATTACTGACATCTATGCATGTATCTACATTTATGGTTGTTGGTTTAGGTTACCTGGTATAGGTAACTGTAATTAATCCAGTTAATATGACAGACTGTCATGCTTGCAAGTTCAACCCCATGCTAAACATGTGGTCAGGTGCTGGGTCACATAACGTCTTCACAATACATATACAGAGGAAGAGATAAGGGGGAGTGAGGAAGCAGACATGGGGGGAGCACAGCCTGTGGGACATGTGACCAGCGAGACAAAATGCACAAAGCAGAAGGAAGACAAAACCGGTCTCAGATAGAGTGGTGCGATGAGGCATGTGCATACGCATCTACGCAAGAGAGAGAGACATTCTGCCAAGACCAGAGCCTTTCCACAGACACACACACAGGACAGAGTCTCCCAGTGTAATTGTGCGTGAAAACATTCATTAAGCTTATTATGGCATTCAGTCGAAGTTTTAGCAGACAAAGTGTCTAAGTGCAGAGTAGTGAGGCAGATGAGCTGTCAGGGTCTGGAGAACAAATTGTAGATTAGACAGGAACAACTAGTTCACTCACAGCGATAAATACATAGATGGATGTGTGTGTCTTTGTAATCTTGACTTGAGTTTAACTCACTGTGACATCCAGACACTGACCCATGTTCCCTCTTTTTTCATTTGTCTTAACAATTCTGTTTCTCCTCTCTCCTCTCTGTCTCTAGCAACAGGTAAGGGGCCTCCATCTGTTTCTCTGTGTACGTGGCCCTGTGTGTAGAGGTAGTGTGTACATCTCTAGCATGTCAGGGCGTTGAGGAGTAAGAGAGTGTGTGTGTAGGTGTCAGTACATTCAAGTGTTAAACATTCATGCTGTCGGGTTGGGTCGTGATGGGACTGGTGTGACTGGTTGTCCCTGCCACTGCCTCATCCGATAATGCTGATTTGCTCAGGCACCAACAGACAGACCCCTCTGGGGGTCCTCCAGGCACACAGTCAATCACTGGTACTCCAAAAGATAGTACTCC
The DNA here is from genome assembly GCA_028564955.1 of Terapon puta. NCBI lineage: Eukaryota > Metazoa > Chordata > Actinopteri > Centrarchiformes > Terapontidae > Terapon > Terapon puta. Next base: position 20,175,058 of record JAOXYL010000001.1, on the reverse strand, counting down.
ATAGCTATTTAAATCGTGAACCCTTCCTTTCTCTTTGCATCTTCTTACTCTTCATCTCTCTGTTCCTCTTTACAGACACCTACTTCAACCCCTTAAAACTTACAGTGCAGTTTCAACACTTATGTTTCACTATATTTCACGACAATAATACAACAGCACACAGTCTGACAAATAAAGATGAGGATCCACAAATAAAGAAATAAGTTCATTTGAAAATAATTTTGAGCTGGCACAAAAGGTCATGAAAAACGAGACTCCCAAATGCTGGCCTCATGTAATCACAGTACCATGAAGAACCTTAGCTAAACAAATATAAAAACGCACCAAGAGAACTTGTCATGATAACTACACACAGATCAGCCAGTTTTACTCATCTCCTCTTCATCCTCCAGTGGCAAGTCCCACAATAAACTGACTTTGTAACCATCACTTAACTACACTGAGCCACCTCCCTCACTTTCACCGTCTCTCCTCCTCTCTTAGTACTCCCTCCCTCCCCCAGGCTACCTTTTCCTCCACTATTCTCTACATCGTTACCATAATCAGATAAGACAACTACCTAGGGAGCACCAGCATCCCTACAGCACCTTGCTCCTGGCACCGTGTGTGTACATGTGTGCGTGTGTGTGCGTCAGAGTGTGTGAATTGCTCCTGGCACTTGGAAACCCGTATTCCTTTTGACTGTCTTTTTTGGTGTTTTGATCTTTTCAAACCGACAGATGACAGGCGTGTGTGTGTGTGTGTGTGTGAGTGAGTGAGTGAGAGTATGTGCATGTGCGTGTGTGTCTACTGTATGTGTGCAAGGAAAGGTTTCTAAAGGTTTGTAAATTACCCGGCTCCTTCATAGGGTAATGTCTGTATTGTGCCTGACAAGTCTGCTACAAATTACCACTGAACTGTGAGTGTGTATCCGTGTGTGTGTGTGTGTGAGCAGGAGAGCAAGCAGATAAGTGTGTGTATGTGCAAGCAAATGGGTGTGTGCGAATGGTGTTTGAGTGTCAAGGATGATTATGTTATTCTTCTGAATGGTCAAAGCAGATCACATCACCGTACCATTAAATGAGAGGCAGACTGTGTGTGTGTGTGTGTGTGTGTGTGTGTGTGTGTGCGTGTGCGTGTGCGTGTGTGTGTGCATTCCCTCACAAAGTTTCAAAACACCTCCAAGCCACACCGATGCAACACACTTTGCCGTGCCTACATGAGCATATATAACACCCATAGATACTGTATATGGAGATAAATAAAAACCTGATCCCTCTAGGCTAGGGCATGCACACATACTGTACACTTGTTAGCAGTTGAGTCATAAGATATTTGACTCACTGCATTTAGTCAACAACACACGGGGCAGCCAAATCACTCTACCAAACATCGACACCAGTAAGCCAGCAAGGAAACTAAACTGTCAAGTGAGATTTTTTTGGCAAGGCACAATCATTTCACAGCTCTGATTTAATTTCCTCATTCACAAGTCCAACCTTAAATTGTACTTTAAATCAACCTCCAGCAGTTTGTTCCATTCTGTGCTTCAATCTTAGCAGTAAACCTGTTGTATGATGTTTGTTTATTCAAATGGAAATAACCAAAGTATAAAAATGACCATTCGTGATTCAATAGGAAGTAAGGTCAATGGCAGACAGTGACAATAAAAGAGGTGTGTAATAAGGTCTACTAAAATTCACGCCAGATGAAATAAAAATTTGGACCCAAAGATTATATAGATTAAAACTAGCTAAACAAACAACTTCAGTTACAGATCATAGTGAGTTTTGTCATGGTGACCACGTTTTCTCCCCCAGTAGCTCTGGTGTTATTCAGAGATGCTGAAAGAGAAAGATTGTCCAGTGGAGTAATCTGTAAAGTGATACTATTCTACAGACCAGACACACACACACACACACACACACACACACACACACACACA
>JAOXYL010000001.1:20119311-20129909 GCA_028564955.1 Terapon puta | reverse complement strand
ACACACACACACACACACACACACACACACACACACACACACACACACAAGCAAACACACATACTTGAAACCAAGACATAAACCTCTAAGTGTGTTATGTAGCTCAGAGATGAGCAGAAATGGAAATCAAACACGCCTAAACAGAGCTCAGAGAACATCAACAGCGATTGGAAACACACATGAAGATATGTGCCAGAGAGCACAAAAGAAACAAAATTGACCAAGGCAATGAACTAAATCAAATTGTGATTCTTAATCTAAATCTACATTGGAAAATAATAAAGTCATATTTACGAGTTGAATCTCACTGGAGAATGGAAAAAGCAGAATCAGGTATATCACATCAGAGACAACAAAGTCTTTCCAGTGATGTTTCTCATCTTCCTGACCTCACCTGATTGGTAGGGGTTTATTACAAAAGCAACTTTGTAAATTATGCAAGCATAATTTTTAATTCTTAAATCTGCATAAGAACAATATATGTGAGTATTTGCTCCTGACTTAACAATGATTAGGATGTAAAGGATACGTTAAACAAAGCAATTTTAATGTATTTAATGTATGTATCCTGTTAAAATTCACTGACATTTTCCTACAGATCTTTCACTTTTGTCTAAAACTACTTCATCATACTAATAACCTCCATCAGTGTCTATATATTTGTGCAGAATTATGTCAGCTCATGTGTTTGTTTAAACTCTACCATGTTAATGTTTTTTAACTCTACACAGTGTGGCATCATTGTGTGTCTATGTGAATGTGCTGTGTTTGTGTGCTGTGTTTCAGTGTTGAGGAGGCACCCAGCATGCTGTGACTGTCAAGGTGAGCTAGCCGCGGCCGACAGAATGGGGGCAAATCTGCTTGTGCGTTTGTCTCCGTGTGGATGTGTGTTTCCGTGTATGTGGTTTCATGAGTTTGCGTCTACAAGTGTGCCTAGACCGGACATTTTATCACAGAGACTAATGGCACTGAGAAGGACGAAGTGGGGGAAGTGTAGCAAAGACCAGACCAGAGAGGGAAGAAATTTGGAGGAGGGAGCAATATTGTTTCAGAAGCATCATGCCAATAAAGCTCATTGATTTAACAATTGGAAAAGAAAAAAAGTTTGCGTGTGTTTGTGTAAGTGGTGGAGAGATGTTTCTCCTCTGATTTACCACTCGCTGACCCAAAGCCCAACAACCTCTTTGCTGATTGATGACAACACCAGACTTAATGAGGAGGGCCGTAGAGTGACATCACCACCAGTCCAAGCTTTTACATTCCTCTATCAAAACACAGACGCGCGCATACACACACACATACACACACACAGGGCTGTTTTGCATCTCTCACTGAGAAGTGTTATAATGTGTGTCAGTGTTAATTTAGGAGCTGCACTTTTAGAGTCAAGGATGTGTGTGTGTGTGTGTGTGTGTGTGTGTGCGCGCACGCATGTGTGTGTGTACGCAGAGGCTGCTCACTGAGACTCTACATTTGATTTGCTAAAAGGAGCGGGACACTTCTATTAATCAATATTTGCTGAATGACTGGGTGTCTTTCTGGCTGATTGACTGGCTGTGTAGTTTCTTGACTGACTGATTGACTAACTAACTGACTGACTGTCTGGCAGGCTGAATGACTAACCGCTCAGCTGGTTGACTAAACCTCTAAGTAAAAACCATTTATAACATGACCAAAAGAGAAAGGGCGCAGTAGAACAACAGCGGAGGTAAAGATTACGGAGGGCTTTTCCTACTGGGCGCTTCACTGAATACACTCTGATGTATTAATGTCAGCGGCCAATCATACCAATATCTAGAGGACTGAGTAAACTGTGATTACTGAATTTGCAGGGACCTATGCACAGAGAGAAGCAAAGAGAGAGACACTGACAGCGGCTCGTTGGGGGGGTGAGAGAAGAGGCGAGGTAAGAGGCGTGGGAGGGGATGGGGTTGAGAAATGAGGTTGACTTGATAATGAAGAGGTTAAGGATACCATGGAGAGAGAGGGTGGGAGGTCAGGTCAGAGAGAGAGGGAGACAGAGCAAGAGTCCGAAAGAGACAGAGGCAGAGAAAGAGAAAAAGAGAGGTCACAAGAGAGGTTGGAGAGGTGGGGGATATTTAGCCACGGGGTCAGAATAGTATTGTGTTAAAGGCTCTTTGGGAGTATCTACGTGATACTGAGCTAATGTATCTGACCTCCCTGCTTTCCATTTTACACTCTTTTCCTACACTTTTCTTCTCTTCCTTCTGCTTTGTCTATCTTACTAGAAACCTCTTCAGTTCATCCAATTTCTCCCAACATCTTCCTTTACTGACAGAGTAAGGAGTATACCATACAACAGTGGATCATCTGAATCTCCCAATGTGCAAAGCTATCGAAACATTTGAAACAACATAATGATAAAAATGGTACGGTAAGGTAAAACAAGAAGCTATTTGTTATAGAAAATAAAGTCCTTCAAGTTCATTACGAAACCAGCGAATGGGACCCAAGACTGAGCCTTGAGGAACTCCATAGGTAACATGTAATAACTTAACTAAGGAGTTATTAATATAGACTCTCTGCCATGTGAATTAGTTAATTATTTAGCTGCAGGAAGTGTCAGTGAATGAGAGAATTGTATTGAACCCCACTGCATATTATAATTATTCATAAGGCAAAATTGTTCTTAGAAAATAGTAACAATAACAATGACAATGCCCTTTATTGAATTGACTGTTAAATCGTGATTTATTACATAGGTAATCTATTGGATTGGTTTCTAAAAAATGTATAGAGGGCTGTTCAAAGAAAGGCAACAATAAAACAGTGGACACACTTTGTATTAACCATCTTCACCCCTGACAAAAGATTAGATGAAGTAACATCTTGGTGGCAGGAAATGTCAGAGTTTGTGGAACTGTGCTAACAATCACCACCACTGACATGAGACAGAGGCTACCAGTCATCCAGACCTAGACCTCATTCATGTTTACTGCATCACCATGGGGTATTTTAACACTCGTGCTCCTACCCAAACACAAAGAGGGACTAAAAAGGAAAAAAATGACCATCAAAAAAGAGACCAATAAATGACTGAATGAAACACATAAGATAAATATAAGCATGCAGAACATGGAGCAAGAGGACTTCCCTCTTCTCTTGCACCACCCAAACCCCTTCTCCCATATCTCCATAAAGACCGATTAAATGAATAGACCGACAGCAACCCTCCTCCACCTCCTCTCGCCCCCTTTTTTACAGCTCAATCATACTGCCTTACTACAGACACATAGACTGCTTATCCTGAGTGTCAAAATTGAAAGGGGAAGCAAAGGAAGAGAGGGAGAAAGACTGTGAGAAAAGAAGAGCAAGTAAGAGGAGATAGGGACGCAAGAGAACAGTGGAGGGGAAGTAAGGGGCGGCCCGAGAGCAATTTCTTTCTTGAATAAAGAAAGAATGGGGGAGGGGGTTGTAAAAAAAAAAAAACACTAATGGCAAGGCCCCTGGTTCTGGTAAAATAGACTGTGTTATAGGTTCTGGCTCTCGTCCGTTGATTCATTCATTTGTTCGTTCCTTGCTCTTTCGTCAAGTCAAGTGCTCGCCTGTCTGTCTTTGCCTTTTGTGTCCGTGAGTCTAGATAAGAGCTGCTGGCATGACTGCCTGGTAGTCATTTAGTTATTATGGGGAAAGAGAGGGAGAGAAAGAGAGAGGGAGGATGAGGGAGTAAGAGAACAGAAAAGAGAGGATGAAAAGACTAATTCTACAGACAGATAAATGGCTCATTTTGAATGGCCTTTCTTTCTTTTAATTCACTCTCTCACTCATTCCTGTTTAAATATTTGCTGTTCCTCTCACCTGACCGCTCCTCGTTCCTCTTCCCAACACACACACGACTATAACATGGCAGCCTAATATGCCACTTGAGTTGTCTCTTTGAGAGCTATTAAATAGAGATCACTAATACATAATATTGAATGCCAGAGCCTTTCACTGCCTCCGAATAACTCCTACCACACTTCTACACTCCCACACTTCTGTGAATATGACTGTGTATACCTCTCATATACTTATTCAAAGTGTGTGAACATCAGCCTGCATGTTTACCAGTTTGAATCAGCAAAAAAGCTTCATGTTGGTCTATGCGTGTGTGTCTGCATGCACTGCATGTCTCTCTTTGGTGCACCCGTGTGTGTGTGATGTGTGTGATATAGTGTGCCATTCCTGGTGGGAAACAAGAGAGACACACTGTGTCTGAAACCTCATTTTCCTCTCGTAATGACATATCAAATGTTTGCATATAGGCCATATCAGTATGGAAATGAGTGTGCACACACACATACACACACAGTTTTAGAATAAAAGAACCAATCAAAGATATATGCGTGTATATGTGTGTGTGGTGTCACAAGTCTCTAAGGTTGGGCGACTCTGTGTGTCAAACATGACTAGCAGCGCACACACACACACAGACACACACACATACCCTAGCCTTGTTATCCGGGGGCCTGTCTTGCAGGCAGCCTCTCTAACGCTGAGTGATGTTTAAATTAGTTTACAATTTAGCCTCCTCGCTATCCGCAGACGGCTCTTAACTCAGTGTGTGTATGTGATGTGTTTCTGTGTGTGTGTTTGTGCGTGTGTGAGCGTAACAAATTGTTGCCAGTACGGCAGACATCTAATGACTTCAAATTAGCTGCCTGGCGCTCGTCTTGACACGTTGTTACCACTGTTAGCAGCCTGTGTGTGCGTGCGCGTGTGTGTACGCAGTGCTGCGCAGCTATATCATGAAGCATAAATTGGCTTCACCTCTCCTCTCCCTGCCTCTGTCTTTTTTCTCTTTGTTTCTCTGTCTCTCTCTATCAATTTGATTAAAAAAATTACTGTACCATGGCAAGCAAGAGCATGTGTGTGTTCACACACACACACACACACACACACACACACACACACACATACAAGATGTGAAACAAGACGACTTCAAAAAGGTTAACAGGTCTATTCTATTCTATTCAAGACTTAAGTCATTGTAGACTCTTTATTGTTTGCCTTTTGTAAGTGTGTGTGTGAGAGTGTGTGTGTGTGTGTGTGTCTGTGTGTGTAAGACTGATAAAGAATGTTGAGGAGGCGTATTTCTTTCTGACAATTCTTTCCACTCTGAGTGAACAGTAGATCACTTCCTGTGTGTACATATATGTCTGTGTGTGTGTGTGTGTGTGAGAGAGAGAGAGTATTAGATCAGTGTTCTGTGTTGTAAACAATGAGGATTTCATAAAGTGTTCACATCACACACACACACACACTTGGAAGATGAAGAGTTCTATCTTTCTCTGTGAGCAGTGGATTGCCTTTCTCGTTCATCTAATCACGCCATCTTCTCTCCTCCGCCAAGCAATCGTTGCGCTTCGCTCCCTCCACGCTGAGAGCTGCACACACAAACACACACGCAGCCCTAGCACATAACCTGGAGAACTCAGTACCTTCACTTGTAAAAGTAGTGGCCAAAGGACAGACCAGGCCTGATGCAGAACAATACATTAAATATACATGTGTATGTCGGTGTGTCTATTTGTGTTTGTTTACGAGTTATTTTTGTACATGTATATCTTTTTACGGTGCAGTAGCATCCCAGAGGCATGGACAGAGACAGAGAGAGAAATAAATGGATTAAAAGAGAAACCAAAAGAAAAAAACTCAGGATAGGGAGATTAGAGGAAAGGAGATAGTATTGGAATGAGGCTATATGTTGTTTTGAAAGAGAAAACTAAATATTCAAAGAGCTATACTTGGTATATGGATCAATATATATGTCTGCTAACTGTCCATATAGCAGCACATAGATCAATACACTAACAAGAAGCAATGTATATTCCCATCTCTCTCTCTCTCCCCTTTTCTCTTTATCTCTGTTATTTTCACTTTTATTGATAATATATAATATATATCATTTGGACATCCTGTTATCCAACACCATTGACTTTATTGCTATAGATTTACGCAGCATGACTGAGTAGTATTTATGCTTCTAATCTGGTGTTTCCCTCCGTATTCTTCCAATCCTTGTACTGTTTGAGCAGTGGCAGCATGGTGTAGTTTATTCTATTTTATTCTTTTCTTTTCTATTCTATCCATATTTCCATTTGACAATGGGACTAATCTTTCAGATAATCTGTGTTAATCTGAGACACTGCCCTTCTCTTCTCTCTGGTGCCACAGCAGGCTCCCTCAGTAAAACCAAAACCAGATTATAGTGCCACCTCTTCCTCTCATGCATCCTGCTTCCTGTCTTCCGCTTCGTTGTACGATGGCCTGATGCATTCATCATTAAGCGTAGTGCTCTTTCTTTTCTTATTTACTCATTTTTTGGCCCATTTGAGTGTCTACCATTCTTCTAATGTTCTCATCTTGCAGTTAAAATCCACTTTTTACATAAATTAAGTGACTGCAAGAGTTAGTTCAATCAGATTACATCTGATTTGATACGATTCTTCTGTTTTAACAATGAACCTCTAGAGCCTAAAAAACATTCATCTGTACAGTGTGAAATATTCTAATAATCTCAGGTAAAGCTTTTGTATCATTTGTGTTATATTTTTCTGACCTAAAATACCAGAACGTAAAGAGTTCACCAGGCGAGGGGCTTTGTCATACACATGGCACAGCGACTGCAGGCACACTCACATTGATGGTAAGGGGATTGGACTGCATGGTTCAAAAGGTCAGAATTTCTGTGTGTGTGTGTGTGCGTGTGTGTGTGTGGGATGCACCAGTAAAGGCATTTGGTTGGTCAGTTGGAGGAGTCAACTGTTCAAACTGTCTGAGTGCAAGGATTAGGGTGAAAGTTCACACCTCAGCGCCAGGTGTACTTGTACGTATGGAGGAGTGCCTGAACTGCAACTGGAGCAGCGGCTTCTGACCTCTGCCGGTTTACACAGCACGTGCGTTGGTGTGTCAAGCCTGTATATGTGTATTGCTGTGTGTATGAAATCTCTCATCTCTGGGAATTAAAAGAAAAAAGAGGATGTATGTACATATGTGTGTGTGATAGAGTCACAACATGGAGCCAGGTTAGGTTCAGTGTGAAAGGCAGGGTTTAGCTGTTTTTTTCCCTACCTGGGATATGTTTGGCCCAGCCGATGTTGACCACCAGCTCTCTGTCCGCCAGGTCACACAGCGTAGTCAGGGCCTTGATGTCGCTGTCTGGTACAGTCGGGTCGGGCATGGCGTAAATCTTCTCTGGCTCGGCCACCAGCAGGTGAGAGACGATTTTGTTATCTGCAAGGCAGCCAAAGGCAACTGACATGACCACCAGACAAGGAGAAAGACACAGAGACAGAGAGATGGTGAATTTTTGCTGCATTAGGCTACAAGCTGTTCCACACCAATCCGGTGCAAAAATGTGAAAGGTCATATGCAACATCCCTGATAACATGGCTTGCTAGCTGATAACACACATTTCTGCAGGTATGTCCTGATGTGGCAAAAAAAGTAGCTGACATGACCATTAGACAAGTAGAAAGAAACATCTTGTATAAAATCAACACAATACATTTATGCTTTACAGAATCATGTTTTATCTTACACATAATATTTTACACATATACATACTTACACATATATATATTTATATTATATACAAGCATGAATGAATTAAAAATCATGAAATATAATTAAACCTTGTCAAACAACACACCTTATCTGAAAATTATTTGAAAAGTAATTCTCACTGTAGAATAATACTGTTTACAGTATGTAATTTTTGTAGTTTGTATATAACAATATGAAATGAAATATTAAATCTCACACAATGAAATGAAAACAAAATCAAATAAGAAGATGCTTGACAACAATTCCCTTTCTTTGCATCTTATAGAGTATTTCAACAATCAAGCAACTGATAATTGATTTGATTACAGTCATTTGGAAAGACTGATGATGAAAACGCACTTCACTAAAGATAAAAAAATGATTGAGATGTTTCCAGTTTAGGAGATGCTTCAAGGTGTGATTAAAGGCTATTACTGCTGTTGAGTCAGGCTGCTCAAAACATTGTCTTTTGTATCACAGCCTTAAGAAGCTTCTCTGATACATACAGAGGGGAAAGATAATACTGAAAGCCAAACAGCTCAGCTGGTAATGGTGACATGTGGTGATGAGATCTCTATGGCCCATTAGTAACAGACTGATACCCTGCTTCCAAATTAATCCACTGACTAATCAAGCATGGGAATAATAACAGAGGATAGAGGAGCAAGGGAGAGGCAAGGGACAGAGGAAAAGAGAGAGAGAGAGAGAAATAAGCAAAGAAAAAAATGAGAGAAGACAGACAGGTAGAAATAGAGCTGTGGACAGACTGTTAAAGACAGACAGGGAGAGCGGAAAGAGCGACAGCTAGATAGAGATAAACAGCAAGAGAGTGAAACAGAGTTGGGGGGATGAGCTGTGTATTGATCTAACACTCTCCACCCCCAATTCTGCTACACATACACAAAACACACACATGCTTGTACATATATATATATATTCTTTACATTCTCCTCCCTGTAGCTCGAGCTCCAGGGTCGTTTGAGCCAAACCAATCCCAGTCACACTGCAGTATCTGTGGGTAAATCTTATTTAATGTTTCCCTAATTAGAATCAATGGAAGCCCATTTCCAAACCCTGGGCTATTGTTCTGTTCTCACACAATCAATGGGGACGCTGAGGCTAGGGATTGGGCTACAGATAGATAGGCTGTGTGCGTGTATCTGAGAGCGAGACAGAGGGACCGAAAGATTTTTTTTTTGTTTGTATTGACTGAGTGTGAGAGGAAAAGAACAACAGAGATCCAGGAAGTCTATATCAACCCTATATTTTAGCTTTTCAAGTGTAGGTTTGTTTTAGTCAGAGAAAAAGAGAGATTTTCATACATATATTGAGCAAAAGATGTGAACTAGGGATTAAAGCCTGAATAACAATTTAGTCTGCTCACTGGTGATGCTTGATTAAAAAAATAACAAGAGGACTAAGAATTAAATATAACTTAACCAGTTTAGTTTGTAAAGGTATGCAGTTAGCGGGAACACACATATGTTTTGTATGCAAACACATCTTAAATACACACACACATAGCACACAGCCATTCATATTATCCCATCATTTCAATGATTAGTAGTGCAGAAATCCGGGTAAGCTGTCGTGCAGCCATTCAGCATATTGGCCTAAAGCAGAATACGCTCCAGCTTTAAGCAAAATGGGCTTTGGGGACCAAGCTGCTAAACACTGCTCAATCTGCACTGCATGAGTGTGTGTGTGTGTGTGTGTGTTATGTGTGCGAGCAGACGGTTAGCTAAAGAGCTAACTCTAGTTTGATGTGGTTGCCAGATTGGATTTAATCCGGATTAGGCTCTGGTTGGCCCCCCTCCCTTCCTCCGCCTCCTTCTCGCTCTCTCCCTCTCTCTCTCTCTCCCCATCCCTGTGAAACCTTCTCATTTCGGTTCAGTCTGCCCCTTCTCTCGTGGTCTCCACCTGCCTCTCAGTCGCACTCACTCGCTCTCCCCCTTGTTAATTTTTCAATCATCGGGTTCTGCCGATGGTTTTATTCTTTAAAAAACGCAGCCAATCCAGCCGGAGCTAAATGAATACCTTTATAGTGAAATATTACACATATAAAATGTTATGACCCCAAACTGGTAGCAGTAGAGACAGGGAGATAAACTTGGTCCCAAACAGATGGGCTTCTCACAACCTTGTGTCTATTTATGTGTGTGTGTGTGTGTGTGTGTGTGTGTGTGTGCGTTCGTGTGTGTGTTTAATGTTTTTACTGTCCAACTGTCTCCATTAGGACAGAAACTGATGGAGAGGCAGTTCTTGTACTTCTGGTCTCTGAACAGCTCCAGTGTTACATGAACATACGAGCATGCACGTAGTGAACAATATGCTGGATTTAGAATATTTCTTTGTACTTTTAAAGGCAGGAGTGCGGCCTTCATTGTTCCCTTGCACCGTCTGTGAGATGCTGTTGCCACTGTAGCGCATACAATTAGTAAAAGTAGAAGTTACCATGCAATGAGCAGAGCATGTAAATTTCTGTTGTTCTGCGGCTGTGGAGAGAAAAGGACCATTATGTATACTGTGTGTGCTTGTGTTCTTACATGGCTTCTTGGGAGGCAGAGCCAGTTGCGGGTTCAGGTACGGACTGTTGTCTGCATCTATCCGGCGTTTATACTTCTGTCTCCCACCACGAACCCTGTCCAGACGGACACCTGTAAGAAATGACAGACGTGTATCAATAAACTGCACATGACACTGGCCTAGAGGAGAAAAACAACTTTTTTCCCCAAAAAACTTAACAAGAGGACGAGAAAAAAGCAAATCTGCTACTATGGGAGAAATATAAAAAGAGAGTGTAGATGAAGGGAGAGATGAAAAAGTGTGGACTGGAGGGAGATTACGTACCAGGTGTGGGTGCGCAGCGGTAATAACTGTGGTGTGTCTGCAGTGCATGCATATGTGTGTCTGTTATGCATACAGGCACTTTCATGTTATTGTCAGGCTTGCTAAACCAGCTTGCCTCTTTTATTCTACAACAAGATTAATTTATAGAGGCACAATGTGAGTCAAAGACCTCTCTCTCTCTCTCTCTCTCTCTCTCTCTC
>JAOXYL010000001.1:20106798-20119211 GCA_028564955.1 Terapon puta | reverse complement strand
TTCTACAACAAGATTAATTTATAGAGGCACAATGTGAGTCAAAGACCTCTCTCTCTCTCTCTCTCTCTCTCTCTCTCTCTCTCTCACGTTGTCTATCTAGCTTTCTGACGTACTCTTTTCCTGTCTCTTGCCCAATCTCTCTCTCTCTCTCTCCCTCTCTCTCTCACACACACTCTCTCTCTCTGTCTCGTTAATTAATTGACACAAAGGAGTCCTAATTTAATTAGGCCTATCTCTCAGGGGATTGGACGTTACCGTGGTTACCACTTAAAGATGGATAAGGAAGACAGAGGTGTCATGTGCCCTGGAGGAGAGAAGTAGGAGAAGAGAGGAGGAATCTGAAAGAGCCGTCCAGTGTTTTAAAAGTGACACTAAGTCACTTTTTGTTTATACCATTCATATATTAAATAAATAATTTGTGTAAGGGATGTGAAATAGCTTTAGTAGGACGGCTGCAGGGAGAGGTCCAAAATGTGTCCCTCTTGCTCCTCTTACATTTTTAAAAAAATATCTGGTGTTAAACAGACTTTTTTTTTTACATTACATGAATCAATATTCAATGCTTCTATATGCTGACTATAATCTAAGTCTACTATATTTTAATAACACGTAATAAAGCTCTTTGAATCACTCATTTATCTATCTCAGCAGAAACTCCACTGGTATTCGGAAACTGATTCATTTTACATTACTGGCAGCAGCAACAGTGGTGTCATCACCACAAATACAAGAGAAATGTGACAGTAACACAGCCAGTAAAAGCCACTAACACTCAACAGACATCAAGAGAGATGCTTCATCAAAAGATGGTGCAAGGAAGAAAAAAAAACAAATATTAAACAAACCAGCTGAGTGACCAGTTAAGATTTTAAAAAAGGTTTTTAAAAATGTAATTAAAACTGTTACCACTAATTTCAGACCCAAAATATTATTCAAAGGTGATCTGAAATGTTTGAAATACCATCATAAGAAATGAAACAAAAAAATAATATTACCGCGATGCCTGGATGGTGCTTTAACTGATCTGTGATGTAAAGTGCATTTCAAACAGTAAGGATTTCATTTAAATGTACAGAGAGAGAAAAAGAGGGAGAGTGGGGGGGGGAAGAGTGAGAGAGGAAGAGAGATTTGCTAACACACTGAGATTTAAATCCTCTGAAAAATGTGCTGACCATGACCAAGACAACGCACCTAAGAGATTTAAGAGAGAGACTTCCTATTGGCAGAAGAGAAAAAAAATGTCAGGGAGCATGTTTGTGCACTCGTCGGCATTTGTAAGCAGTTGTAAGAGCACGTGTCCCCCTGTTTTATTTGTGTTGCGTACATGTGCACATTTCGGTGGCCGCTGTTATTCAAAAGGATGGCAGGGTGACGTGAGTGCACACATTTTTTCTATGGAAATGTAGTCGTTTAGAAACCTCTAACTAGACCGGGCCACAGTCAGCGGCATCTGTGTGTGTGTGTGTGTGTGTGTGAGAGAGAGAGAGAGAGAGACAGAGGGTGACAGGAGCAGGTAGACAGAAGGGCTGACAGTCCAGGTAGAGTGGAGGAGGGAGGAGGGGCAGTGTCAGCAAACGGTCAAGAAACTCTTAACACCAGGGGGTACAAACCCACTCACACACCCACTTTCTGCTTCCACCCCAACTCCCTCACGTACGTACACACTCACACAACTCGTACATTTTCCCCTAACCCACACCCCCGTGTTGTGTTTTGGTAAGTCCTGACGAACAGCTCAGGTCAGCGGCTGGTCAGAAGAGGAGAGGAAGATGGAGAGAAAGATGGAGAGAAAGCAGACAGCTGCAAGGTAGAAAAGAAAAGGAGGTAGTTGTTTGGATGGGGAGGACAAATAATGACTTAAATGAATGGAAGGGTTTGAGGAAGTGCTTAAATCAATGACAGTTACACGGCTACATATATTCAAACCACTGATTCAAAATGTTGTCTTTGTGTCACTTATTTACCTAATTTTCAATATAAAGCACAACTTTTGAGACAGATTGGCAGATGCCGGCCGCAGTCTTTTATTTACTCTAAATTTACACAAATTTATGCACACACCTTTTCCCATATTGCTTTCTACCACGTGGATACATCCCCCCTATCACACACCAACTCTGCCGACTCCTTTTCTCTTTCTCTTTTCCTTCTACCTAAAAAGATCCAGTCCTGTGCTGAGCTCACTTTATAGAGAGCCTTCTCTAACTACCTCATCTATTTTCCACCAAATTAACTCTCTCTCAGCACTGATTAATGATCAAATCTAAATGAATCAAATTAAAAATTGAAAATTATATTTCCAAAGCCCACAAAAAAGAGACAGGAGGAGGCTAGGGGGAGAGTGAAAGTGCTCTACCTCCTCTTAACAAATGAGCCTTCAAATCATAAAGAATGGGCAAGAGAGGAGAAATGGGAGTAGATGAGGAGAGGAGAGGAGAGGAGAGAGAATAAAAGAAAAGGAAAATGCAATGATCAGAAAAAAATAGTGGAAGAAAAGAAAATGCAAAGGAAGAAAAGAATAATTGATCAGGGAATGACTGAGAAATGGTGAAGAGAAAAGAAACAAACTTTAGATGAAACATGATAAAATGCATTCACAGAAGATTAGGATGAAACAAAATGCACAAAATGTAGAAAAAAGACAACGGCAGAACAGTGCGTAGGGTTGAGAAATAAGAGGGGAAGGGGTGGGCTGAGTAATGGATGGGCTAGTAAACAAAAGAAGAAAGGAGAAGGGGAAATAAATGAAATGGGAGAGAAAAGGAGGGATGAAGTGAGGCCTAATAAAAGGAAATGAGATAGGAACAGAATAATGAGAGAAAAGGAAAGACCCATGAAAGAAAAGAACAAATCCACAGAGGTTAGACACCTTAATTATATGCTTTAATTATTATGTCAACTAAGAGTACACCTCTACTCAGTCTACAGCTTCCACACACTCGCTCACGGCAACAAATATCAGAATAAACATTTTCTACCCATTTTTTGTCTTGCATGCAGTATAATTTGTGTAACCTGTATTTGATACATATATCTACGCTGATATGATTCATGCTTGTATAAATGTTATACCACTTTTCACAGTGACAGTGATGAAGGTGAATCATTCCCATCGCGGGAATATGGCTGCCTGTCAATAGCGCGATCTCTGCTGATCACATCAGCATAGATTTTACACCACACTGGCGTCACTCTGTGTCAACGTGTGTGTGTGTGTGTGTGTGTGTGTGCGTGTGTGTGTTTGAACAGTTGAGGGATTGCGAGTGAAATGCCTTTGACACCTAAGTGCTTTTGAAGAGAGAAGCGGCAAGCGTGGAAAGAGAAAGACAGAAGAGTGAGGAAAAGAGGAGAGAAAGACAAAATGGATTGATTTCAGATGGTCAATGATATGATAAGAGAAAGAGAGAACTGAGGGGTGGAGTGGAGAGAGGAGTAGGAAGACAAATAAAATGATTGATTTCTGTTGATCACAGCAAAAAGGAAGAGGGATGACAAAAAGCACAAGAGAAAGAGAGGCAGGGGCGAGGAAATGGAGAGGGAGAGAGGGGAGTTTTATGGTAATTGAAGTTGTAACAGGGTTGAAGTCCGTCTTCCACCTTAGACCAGGTTATCACCTGATGTTGTTATGTGTGTGTATTTGGGAGTGTGTGTATTAAACTGCAATGTTGATGTAATAACATAAAGGGTTTCCCTATTTGGATTTAAGAACTGATGGGTGACTAGACTGGGTAAGAAAAGAGACCTATTTAAATCTAATGTGTGTGTGTTTGTGTGAGAGAGAGAATCTTCTAAGGAAGATTTAGAAATTGTATTAAAAAGAATTAGAAGCTGAAAAAATTAGAAACACAAATAAAAACATATACAACATGCATCCAAGTTGTGAAGAAATCAGATAAGCATCAGAGTAAAGATTCACTCATTCAATCAAGATTTCATGCTCAAATTAAGGAAATTTACGCAGGAGAGCTTAAAGAGTGAGAGAAAAATAAAGAGAGCACAAGGGACTGGTGGAGGGGAGGTTAAGAGGAAAGGGTGTGTAGTGTCATGCAGTGACGTTTGTTTAGACCAGAACAGATCAGAACAGCACTGCCCGAGGCAGCGGGCAGGTGGCTGTCACTGGTGTGTGAATATGTGTGTGTGTTCGTGTGAACGTGGACATGTGTGTGAGACCATGTGAGGTCCCTGACAAAGGTTGCCTTCTCCACATTAATGGCCATTTTTCTTTCCAGATGATAGTATTCATTTTATACTTGCGACGATCCTTTAGTTCCTTTTTTAAAATCATATACTGCCAAAACCAAAAACAACTTGCGATCAGAAGACTTTGATCACATTTTTTAAATTCATTAGATAGCAAAACGCCTCGTCCACATTTATAGGGGTTAATTTGTGTGAGTTCGATGAAAGTTTTGCTGTCAAATACAACAGAAAACAAAAGCGACATTTTGTCTTCTGTTAAATTAAACAGCCATTCCTGTCACATCTCCTCTCCTATCAAGACTAAACAGAAAGTGTATGTGAAAGAGAGTGGACCACTTAGTCAGATCTCTCGCCGCAGTATTTCCATTATCGCTCCTTTCTAGCTGGGATGCAACCAGATGCCAGTCACACAGACAAACACTCACACACACTCGCTCAGGACAGACGCTACAGGGCCAGATTTAGCTACAAGTTTCCCATGGGGGAACACCAGACGCCACCAGTTGTCTGGCGCTCCCCTCCTGTTTCCCCGTCCATTCCTCTCATCTGCTCCAATCTTTCCTCCTCTACTCATCCTCGACTTTCATTCTTTTCTCTCTTCTCATTCATCACTCACCTTTTTCCAATAAACTATTTTTCCCTCTTTTTCACCTTTTTAATCACTGTCCCTGTGTTTTGCATGTGAACGTATGTCGGTTGTCTTGATTGTGATGTGTGATTGCGACTGTGTGCGTGCGCAGGTTTGATATTGGGTAGCAGCAGTCAGGATTGTTGAGCGATGAAGAGAGTTATGACGCATGCTACCAGCTGTATGTGCGCACCGAGCGCACACACAGGAGCACCAACGCTCACACAGACTGGGGCCTTCCACCCGATCTCACTCATTAGGTCTTTGAGGCCGTGGGGAGCGCGGCCAAAGTTGGCACGGGCCGCGAGCGTGCTTATGTGCATGTGTGTGTGGGTGAATGTGTGGGGCGCTGTGCCAAGGTTTATATCTGCAGTCCGCGGACTTGTCTCTCCAGTAGTCTACCATCTGAATCCAGCTGGCCGTTTACGACAATATAGAGACGGAGGCTTTGGTTTTGGATTCGACACATTCTGTCTGTTTAACTATAATTCATCATACGTGCTTTCATCAAAGCTGCTATGGTGTAGGGGAGCAAATCTGTCAATATGACCATATGCACAATATACATACAGGCTGAATACCGCTGGCTCGTGGACTGCGCGTCTCTGCCAAAGTCTTTCATGATCAAACGTCTGATCTGTGTTTTGTATTCTGTTCATGACAATTCTTCGCATTACTGATGATTTTGAGAGCATTACGTCTGTCTTGTCTTGCCAGCTGTGCATAAACTGAAATAACTGTGACAGCTACAGTGTTACAGTTTTTGAATTTGTCAAATAAAATGGAATTAAAATTAATTTTTCTGAGGTAACCATTCAAAAAATGCTTTCAACCTTCTCCTGTTTCTTTATTTTTCATCAAATCTTTTACCTGCAATAAGTCCACTCCTGTCTCACGATATCCTCCCCACTCTCTAGACAGATTTAAGCCCCGCCCCTGTGACCTTTCGGTCTTCAGCTGACGCATCATTATGACCTCATTAAAAATGGACAGACAGCCATTGCCAGAGGGGAAGTTCTCATAATATAGTCGGGCCTTTTAATTGCCTCGCTCCAGAAATTAGCTGCTACATATTGGTGGGTGGGTGCACCGTGTTCGTTCATTCCTTAAGTCAACCCCCCACCTGCTCGTTTACTCCTTTCATCTCTTCTGGTTGAGAAACATGACAAATTCCGCACAGACGGGGCAGCGTGTGTGTGTGTGTGTGTGTGTGTGTGTGTGTGCGCGCGCGTGTGTGTGCACTCACATTATCAGGTGTGTGTTTAAGAGAACATGTAAAGAAAAGGCTCCACTCTGAGTTGGTTTACTGACCCTCTGGCCTCTTGTTCTCCCCTCTCTTTCCGTCACACACACACACACACACACACACAAACACACACACACACACACCACACACTTCCTTGCTGCCTCGCTTGCTCTTCATCTCACCCCCTCTGTCTCCCAGGGCGACAAAGCTAATTTGAGGCAGATCTTGCCCTAAGGGGTAAACCACAGCATCTACACACACACACACACACACACACTCTACTCCATGTCCTCCACTCCACCCTTACCACTTTATCTTCACCTTTCTCCCGTGAGCTAGCCCCTGACAACCACGGTTAGCTCTGATGCTAACTGATCTAGCCACTCACCATTATCATCTATGCAATTCTGCTTCAGCGATGCTCACACCCAGAGGGGCGGCGTGAAACACAGTAACCAATGTTCTTAAAGTGTTGTGCGTGCAAAGGCTCGTTAGATGAGTGTACTGAAATGTTTCACCAGGTAGTATAACGACGTTGTGGTCTTCACAATCATGTCACTATCAGCCCAGTGTAAAATGTTGGTCAACATGTTTTTTGTACCGAACTGCAGGAAAAAGACAAATACACTGAAACCCAACAAATTTCCAAGTGCAAAAACTGAGGAAATGTAGGAGAGTGAATATGATCAGTTTTTCAAATGACCCCATTCATATGTAGAGCGGGACCCCCTGTATTAAATTCACACCCACCGCGACAAATGGGGTGGCTGTGGTCTGTCATGTTGATGTATATATATGTAAGCCTCGGCGTGTGGGTGCGTGTGTGTGTGTGCCGATGATATATGTGTGTGGAGCTGGGGAGCAGCGGCAACAAAAGGCAGCGGCCGCCCTGCCCTCTTATTGGCTTAGTGAGCAAACCACATCCTTATGAGTTGAAATCAATAGCACGTCCGCCGCTCTTGTTCCCTCGCCGCTAAAGAAAAGCTAGTTAAAAATGAATATTGGAGAGGGGTATTATCGGGAAAATATTTCATCTCGGAAATTACAGCTTTGTTTGGAGTTTGTCAACACGGACGGCGCGGTTTCTGCATGTGGCAGGAAGGTGCAGCGTGGAGCCGTGCGAGCCGAGAGGCTGTTGGAGCTGCCAATAATACATCCGCTTACACGTGTGTGCCTGTGTTTGTGGCCGCGCACACACATGTGAGACAAAACAGGAGATGAGACATAGGTTCTGCCTATGTCAGATCAGCTGGGAGAACAAACGCCACGACAGCAGCTTGTTGGGAGGGAGAAGGGAGAGAGAGAGAGAGAGACAGAGAGAGATGAGCGTGCTTTTACAGGGAAGTGAAACTGGGCCTGTTGGAGCCAGTGATATCTATGAATTCTGTGTGTGAGAGTATTTAAGTATCTGAAGTTATTTCCCCTGAGAGTAAAACAGTATTTTGAGTGTGCCAGCTTAGTCAAAATGATGCCGTCTCACTACAACCAATATTAGTTTAACTCACCATTTTATCATTTTAATTACTGTGTTTGAAAAAAAGAATAATTTTTTTTGTTTTTGCAAAGTTATACTGTTACATGATCTTTGTCATTTTTTGTAGGAAATCTGTCATTACATGCTTTTTTTTGCCATCGTCCTTGTGCATTAAATTGATGCTGAATAAGGTTTTCCTCGTGTCATTTTTGCACAGCCGTTTCGTTTTCCTCTTTACTTCGGCTGTCCTCCTCAGCCTGATGCGGTTTAACATAATAATGTCTGAGCGGCTGAGAAGCTGCGTGAATGGATGACTGTCATACAGCAGAGTGAAGAGGAGAATAGGTGGATGAAAGGCACTGGAGAAGCAACAGAAACAGTTGCAATAACACTGAGTGGGAGAACAGGGGGAGAGATGAAGACAGGAATGGATGGAGGGAGGGCTGGCAGGCGTCGGCAGAGGCACGCTCCCTGACCACTGTAAGGAAGGGGGCGTAGGCCAGGTCTCCCATCAATTACAACCTTGACCCTCCTCTCTTCTCCTTTCTCTCTCTCTCGCACCACTTTCTGCTTCATTCAACCATCCTCCCCCCATGCCTCTCATCCTCCCCTGGTCCCTCTCCTCTGCTCCTATAAATCAATCTATTCTCCCTCCCTTTCTCCCTCCCTCCCCTTGCTTTCTCCCACCTTCCCCCCACCCGCTATGCCTCTCTCTCTCTATCGGCCCTCCTCTTCATCCCTCGCCTCTCCTCTCCCTCCTTTCATCGTTGGAAGTGCAGTGGGAGTAGAAAGGTCAGAGGTGGGCAGACGAGAGGGAGAGAAAGAGACAGAGGCAACAAGGGAGTGTGAAAATGAGAGAGTGAGTGTATTTAATCAAAGTGGTGTGGGGGCAGATAATATCTCTTGGGTTTTTTTTTTACCTTTCTTCACCACTGAACAACTGCTGAGTGTGAGTGTTGCAATTATCTCATTTAGGTAAAGTAAAAGAAGGATGAAGTCTGTGTTCGGAAGTGTACGCACAGGCTCTGGGAAACTACTTTATGTAAGTTGTGTACGTGGAAATGAACGCTGGAAAGGAGAAAAGACCAAAAAAAAAGTTCAGAGGTGTGAACATACCTGTGTAATAATGTAAAAAAAAAAAAAAAGACTTAAAGTTTTAAGATGTAGACGAAACCAAGAGGTCAACAAGAGGGTCATGGTGCAAAAAGAAAGAGATTTCAATCTGCCGTATGTAAAGGGAGTATCAAGTGGTACATGTAGCATTGTTCAACATTGATAAATCAATGTCATACTTTGGTGTATTTTGATATATTTACTGTAAACCAGTGACACCATGTTTGAATACAATACTGGCCTGTATTTCTGGCCTTGGTTGCTCTTGTGTTCCACAAATTTAACACTGCATTTCCCATAGTGCTCTTCTGCATGCCTCTATTCAATCTTTATCCAGAACTGACAGGTTTGACTTACATTTTCCGTAGCTTTAATGTTAACTGCTCCGTGTGTCATGAAAAGAAACTGCAGAGATTTCTAATATTTTGTTCTCTAAAACAGAATCTCTGGTAGCCATAAATCAATATGTTGGATCACTGACAAGATTGAATGCAGTGGCACATAATGCAAAATGCTGTATTGAAACTGGCAGAAGTCGCTAATCTTATCAGCATTGGCCTCCTCTACGAGCCGAATAAATAATCGCGTTTAAGGCTTTAAAATGCTACATGTAGCACAGTTAACAGAGAAGGATAAGGAAGAGACCTTTTCCCTTACCCTCCCTCAGCATGCCCACAGTCAGACACTTCATGAAGCGGCAGGCCTGGCACGACTTGCGTCTCCTCTTGGTGATCTCGCACTCGTTGGTGGCTGGACAGCTGTACTCAATGTTGCCTGTATGTAGACATGTTGGAGGAAGACAGAAAGAGAGGTTTCATTTTAGATAGACACACCAACAGACGGGGAAGCAGAAAATAAAAAGAGATCCACGATGGGTTTTCATTTCGATTCAGCGCTTCAAGAGGGAAAACTTTAGTTGTATGGGGACACACACATAAATCTCAAATAAACAAAAGAGTACTGCACTACCCTGATCTGGATCTCTGATTTACATGAATATATATATATGGGCATGTGCCATTGCTGGAGCCAGCTGAGCTGCAGCTTGCGTGACTGGCTGCAGTTCACTCACAGTAGCACTGATGTAGATCTGAGGTTAAGATTATTAGGTGATGTAAGTCTATTAACTTCACTACCATGCCAACAAAAACAACAACAACTGACGTGTGTTAGCGGCTTACACGACTTTTACCTGCTATTATCGACAGCCACGCTTTTGCTTTTCTCTTCTTTCTTTTCTGGCGGAAAATCTACCCCTCAAAGAGCTTATTACATTTAGTGCAACATTAAATTCCTAAAAACATCTTGTTTTCTTATCATCTTTCTACTTCTTACTACCTATATACTGCCATGTCCTTAAATGAGGCTTAATTCTAACAGTTTACTCTGCCCTCCGTGTCCCTTCCCTTTTTGTTATACCCTGTTTTGTTTTCTCATTTTCAGCCTTACTTCCCCATTTCTGCACATTTCCTCCACCTAGTCATTTGCCTCCACCCAGTTGAAAGGAAAGCACAGTTATGGATTTGTTAGGACAGGCTTGACTGTTACAGAATTTCTCAAACGGGTTTATTTGTTCGGGAAGGTTTATTTATCTACTGCATGAACTGTGTAGAGATGTGAACCAAAAAAAACCTTTGTTCGCTGCCTTCTGTGCCCTCCTGACAACTACAGTACCTCTGCAAGCCAATGCATCTCCCACTGAAACAGAGTAAACAGTGATTGCTATTGACTGCTGCTGTGGAGAGGATGTTTTCTCATTACTTGCCTGATTAAGGGGGCTAGTTAGCTAGGGAAAAGGCTAAATGCACGAACACTTCTTAATGGGTAACAAGATGCTCATTAATCGGCCTTGTTAGTTAAATAAAGGCTAAACATGCTAAATGCTGGGGGAACCCCCATCTTCTAATGGACACTACTGATGGGACTAGTTTGCTTACACCGAACATTCACATGCTCATGATACAGGAGGTGCGGATTAATTCAGCGATTAAGAGCGACACTTACCTAGGACTACGGCTAAATGTGTTAATGACAATATCTGTGTTGGTTAATGGGTAGTCGGTAAAAGGCCTTGTTAGTGCAAGGCTAAACAGGGAAATCGCTGCTAAATGGATAACTGCAGTAAAGGGCCACTTATGGGGCTTGAACCACTAAAGCTAAATGTGTTAAACCCTCACTGAGAAAGAAAAGCTTAAGTGCTGCTATCTGGCCTTGAATAGATAAAAATAAAAATGCATACCATTTGTAGATTGAAGTCAAACCCATGATAGAAATAACAATGTTTGTAAAACTTTACAGAACTTAAGAAAATAATTAGTACATCAACTGGAACTGCAGTTTAATATAAGCATATTTGTATAAAAGGCACTTGATATTAGAAACTGGACATATTCAGGCCCATCACAAAGGTGTGATACAGGACTGTATAGCCCATGTGCCATCTGTATACTCTTTGTATGCTCAGACATAGACGTATACATCCTGCTTCAGAGCAGAAATATAGGTTAGGAATTAGAAAAGACGGGTTTACATCAGAATGTCATTGCTCTCTGTGCATGTGTCGTCATGTGTCTTATTGTGCACTGGGGTGGGCTTAGAGCAAAGAGAGGCTCTTATGTGTAACGTGCGAGTTTGTATGTGCGTGTGTGTTAGTGAGTGTGCAGGGGGGATATATGGGGCCCTCAAATCCCCTGCAATCTCCTTTGAGATGTGTGTGGATGTCTACCTGCTGCATGACAATTGACCACCTTTGTGCAGCTCATACACTGTGGTGTGTCTGTTTTTACCTCTCCTGACTTTACACCTCTAGCTTTGACAAAACATTAGCCTCTCCCTCCGATTAACACTCTTTTTTTGGACATCTCGGCTGTTTATTAGATACTTTTAACTGGAGTGCAATATAAAATGTGTGGGTACAGAAAGGTGATGAGGTTTGAACTGCAGTTGGATGGCGTACTCTTAGCCCTCTGACACCCCGTACAATTTCACATAGAAATATGCAAACATGCACATATGTATTTGAGTATTTAAAATACTTTAACTACTGAGGAATATCACTATTTAAGTGTGAACAGAACTAGACCGATCCTAACACCTGACATTTTCACCTCATTCCTTTGCTCTGCATTGCTATAACTGATCTCATCTTGCTCTTTCCTGCTCGAACCCACCTTTCTTTTCCCGCTTGTGGTCTTCCTCTTTCCATTTCACTGCTGCATCCCTCCCTCTCCCACATTTTGCCCTCCTCCTCACTCCCCTTTATCCCTCTCTCTCAATAAGGGAGTGATAGATGCAGGTTGTCAGGTGTCGCTGGACTGACGCCACAGAAACAGCAGCTGCCAGAGCCACTTCCTCCATGCTGCGCCACGCACACACATGGACACAGATACACACACACACACAGACATACTCACACACACACCAGCACACACATACCTCTAATTCCTTCCTACATCTATGTGCCCAGTCCCTCCTCCCTCTTCTCTCCTCTCTCTCTCTCAATCCTTGTTTTAAGTTGTTGTTTATCCAAACTGGGGTGCACTCCTCTCCTCTCCTCTCCTCTCTTCTCCTCTCCCACCCCATGCTCTCTTCCCTGTCCAGCTGGAGGTGTTTTTTTGGTGATTACCTGCGGTTTTATTGGCTAATGGGTTGAAACATACCAATATGTCTGCCGCTGCCCATCTGAGGCCGGCCCTGCTTTCCAGCCAAGATACACGCACTGACACACACACACACACACACACACACACACA
>JAOXYL010000001.1:20096062-20106698 GCA_028564955.1 Terapon puta | reverse complement strand
ACACACACACACACACACACACACACACACAACTGTGCATAAACACAGGCATATGTGGGGATCTGCACTCATTTACATGGACGAGCGTAGGCCCACACACAGGCACACGGGGCAACGCACATCCACACTATCTATGGATGAATTTGGCTTGTGTGCTAGCCAAAGATAATGTCATGACCCATTTGTTCCAGTGGCTCCAAGACTGCTCAGCCTCCATCCAAACAAACAGTAACAGTAGTACTGTAGCAGAAACACTGATGAAAAAAAATGAGTTCAGAAAATGGCCTTGCATTATTAGATTTTTTCAATAGATTATAGTAGTGTGAAACTTAACTGAAATTTGCTGGTGTATTTTGGGTAGACTACCAGCAATTTCTTAACATTGGCATCCAGGAAATGTTATGAAATTGTGACTAATAGTGGAATATCACACCATTTTGCAGACCATCGTATTTTGTCGCAAGCTTCCGTGACAACAGCCCTGTGACCAGCTTCAAAGTCCTGACCCATAACCTCTGACTGTGGCCTCCATGATCTGCAACAGGCCTACTACAGGACCAGGGAGGATTACAAATAGAATGAAAATGAGGCAGCAAGAGAAAGGAGGACAGAGCATTGCTTTAAATCTACTCAAGGTCATACTCTGAGGAGGCTCTACAATCAACACAGTCATATCTATATGTTTGCTGGGCTCTTATATTTAATCTGGCACTGAGTCCTCACCTATGTGACCCTTAACAAGCTCTCCAAATGAAATGAGACATGTGCAATTGGTTAACTATTAGACAATGCAGAGACAACAGATTAATTAAGGGTTAAATCTGAACAGAAAGTGAGTACAAAGTCATCTGAGTGACACTCTGTTCATCTGTCAGTGTCCACGTGTGAACGTGCTTCTATGAATTTGTGCTTGTGTGTGTGCAGGTCTCTGCCTTTATCTTTGTATTTCTGTGCTCCAATCTCTTTGTCAGGATTGCATCCTGTTCTGATCTCATCCTTAAATAAACACACATAGGTCATTTCTAGGTAGTGGTGACCATCTAGTGGATGTAAGATTTCCACCCTGTCACATCTCCCTGTCTTCTCTCTCTGGGGCTTTACTGTGAAAGCTGCTTATCAGAGGCAAAAGAAAGCAACGACAGATAGGTGGACGGATGGAAAGGCAGATAGATGAATCCTGTCTGATATGACTGACTGACTGACTGACTCAATGGATCGATGGTGGCCTGCTGGCTGGCTGACTGGTGGCTTGGTTATTGCACTGGTGTACCGTCTGACACACAGACTGTCCTGCTGTCCGATGAGGACTGCTTGTCAAAAAAAAAAAAAAAAAACATCACTAAAGATGATTACTTATAAACAAATTCTTCAAAAGTTTATCACTTGCTGCTCAGCTCAGCAGCTCAAAAGCACCATGGTGGTGGTGCTAACATAAAATTCAATGACTTTCTCCTCGTATCACGTACTTTGAAGTGCTTCATGGACCTATGGTGAAGCCAAAGCCAACAATATAATGATCTTGCACGTATCTACTACAGTTGTGCTTGAAAGAACAGTGTGAAAACTATCATAAAACTTCTGCATTCATTAATGAGGTTGTAGATTTTGTGTGCTATATTTGTGAAATTCAATACACCGTATATTGGATTTTTCCCCACATTTTCATCAAGTTATGTGAAGCTAGGATGGTTGTGTGGGTGGATTAAAGAACAAATGGCTGACCTATTGTCTTGCTTCATAGCTAATTGGTTGTGCTCACAAGGGTAGATGAAGGACATGATGGTGATGGGTTGTGTATGAGAGGTTGTGTATGAAGTGAATATCCACACAAATGGAGAGGGTAGCCTAAATACCTGTGCACTTCCTGGGTGACTTCTAGCCCTAACAAGAGACAAGCAGAGGATTACTGGGCCTAATTCCTGGTACTCTTCTCATCATGTGGATTATTGCTCTATCCCTTCTCTCCTCTACCCCTTAACCTGAACTCCTGACCCGCAGACATAACCTCTGACCTTCCTCTGACACCACGTTATCTCCTAGACAACAGGCTTATATCGAACACACATCCTGTGAACCATAAGCAGCTAGAGCGCAAACATTACTTGGAAATTACTCTTTGCTGTTGTTGAAGAAGAGGTCAAGGTTGAGGGTGAAAGGGCAGCGTGTCTGCGAGCTGGTGTTCATGCAAAAACTGATTGGATGCCCATGTGTGAGTGTGTGTATGCATGCATGGCAGAAAGTGGAATTGTGAAGGACAGAGGAAAAAATAGAAAGGTGTCCTGGTGGCTCACTTAGCAGACAAAGGAGAGTACATGTACCATATAAAAATATGGGTTCACATCTGGCCTGGGGCTTTCATCATATGTCCTGGATCTAGTCTAATGGCTCAAGTGTGTGCATGTGTGTCAGATATGGAGCTTTATTTCTATCTTTATTCAAGAGGGTCTTTTCATTTGAGAGGATGACTTATTGATTTCAAGTTTAGATTTTGTAATATTTTCCATCACAACCCTGTCCTTGTACTCAAATAGGCCCAGCATTCTCTTATATTTGCTTTGCCTCTGCTCAAACTGTGTGCTTACACTCAGTCATATTGTGTCCTGGACAGATTTCCTAAGCTCCAGCGTAAGCCCTTCTCCTCGTACTTAGGCTGCTTCTGTGTGCTTGGCCATTTTTATGCAACAACCTTAACAAAATCCTCCAACCAATTGAATGTCGGTTATGGTGTTGACCAATGAAACGATCAAGGTCTTGCTGCCGGCGTGTTCGAGTTAGAACGTCCCAAACGGGCAGTAGCTCTTTAACTGGGTCCCTCCACTCCCACCCTCCACACTTTTATCATATGTACTTCAATTTCACTTGTGGAATAAAAGTGCAGTTATTGTATGTACTGGTGCCTGTTCCCTTTAACCATAATAGATACATATACAGCGTGATTAGCTCTTATATTCTATAGCACATTAGCTACAGGAGAAAACGATGTCACCTTCATGACTGAGGAGATTGCAGGCCAAGATATATCACCAAAGTTACCTCCAGTAAGTTTTCAATTGTAATGATGTTTTTAAAGAGCCCATTCGGTCCAATACGAAAACACTTGTCACACTGAACTTCGGACCTTGTGCCTCCTCCATCCAACCCTGTACTGTGTTCTCTTGTTCTGATATGTTTATGACCTTTCATGCAATTTATCAGCTTCATAAAAGCAATTTTTGAAGAATTTTCAAGGTCCAAACATATCAGTTATTGAAATGTTTGCAGTTATAAACAAATATTAAATATATAACTCTGACAAAGAGGCTGAGGTAAGGATAGAGCCACTAACACATGATAAACATAAGACAGAAAAAGACCATTAAAGCCTGTGCTAGTAGAGCTGATTGTAGACAGGCAACACAGAAAGACAATTATCGAGAGAAAGTTGCAATGGAAGCCAACCTTGGATGGTGCGTTTGAAGAAGGCCTTGCAGGCCTCACAGGATGCCACTCCATAGTGGTACCCTGATGCAATGTCCCCGCACACCAGACACAGCCTCTTGGGCATCGAATTCAACATGTACTCGCACTTAATCTGTGAATCTTCCCCAATAGTTGATGAACAGTCCTCATAGCGCTTTGATCCGGGGCCGCCAGCAGGACCCAGGGGTCCCGCATTGGAGCCGTAAAGGCTCGGGGAGTCCAAGCCATTGGGGTGGCCGTTCATCGTGGACGAATAGGAGCCTGAGGCGTCACTGGAGCCACCAGGAGAGTGATGGTTTAGGCTGTCAGTCAGGGAGGCAGGACTAGACGGCTCAGTCTTTATATAAGAGGACGGACAGTTGGACTCAAGGTGGCGCTCCTTACTGGACATTCTGCAGAGAAGCCTGAGGGAGTGAGACAGGTACACATAGAAGAAGAGAAACAAAGTGTTACAAAAAATGTCATGTGTAAAATGATTTATATTTACAAAGAAAAGAGAGAAAACCAAGAAAGGGAAGGTTTAGAGGAAAGGCAGAAGGAAGAAAAATAGACACAGTTAAGGCGATGTTCAATAACAGAAATTCATTTTTTTAAAGTCCAATTACAGCAATCATTTGTTCTAATGTTGTTGTATTTCCTCACTGTCATTTCTTATGATGGATTTATACTTGTTTCACTGAACCTGGCAAGTTCTATAAATGACACACACAATGTTCGCACAAATCCATCCATCACATTTCTATTCTGAAGGGAAATGACAGAGAGTTGTGCAGAGGAAGAAAGAAAGGAAGAGGAGATTGAGAGAGTGGGATATCTAAATACAAAAAATAAATATAGCATGGTTCATTAGGGGGGGCCGTGTGAAAACGGAGTAGCAGAGAAGAGTCTACACACAGTCCTACAAACACATACACATACTCGGGCCCGACGGTCATCCGTCATTCTCCAGTCAATAGCAGCTTGTTCTACATGAAGGTAATCAGTAAGCAGCCTCTCTGCTGTTCAATCATCCCAAAGACAGCCTCACACATACGTGATGCTCACACACACACACACACACAAATAGATGGTCAAATTCAAGCCTGACAGTGTAAAACGAGTTGGGAGGAAGCCCTGTAAAAACAACTCTTCTAATCAGTGCTGAAGTAAAACTGTATTACTCTTGTCGTCTCTTGTTCTTCACTGCTGTCTCTACCTTCCTCTATCCTGCTTCCCTTCCCTTTCTCCCTCTCTCCTCTCCTGCTTTTCCTTCCTCCTCTCCCGAAGGAGTCTGTCTGGTGTCTTGTTAATGGCAGCTGTAATTAACAGCTATCTTCTCTCTGTCCATATCTCTCCATCCTTCCCTTTGTCTACCTTACTATCTATCTGCCTGTCTCCGTATCACTTCCTATTCACTGCCATCTCTCTGTCTCTCTCTCTCTTTCTCTCACCATCTCTTCCCACTCTCTCTTTCTCTTCCTCTTTGCATTACCACTCTCTATTCCTCTAACCCTGCCCACCCTCCAGTCTCTCCCTTTTCATTGTTAAAAGCAGAAAGCACAAAAGGGGTTTTTAATTAAGGCAGGATGCTGCTAAACGAGGGGCTTCTAAAGTCCAGTCGGCCTGTAAAAGATCCCTGTTCTACAGGGACCCATAAAACACAGACAGCGCCTTGACGGAGAATGGAGAGCCGGTCGGGAGAGGGAAGAGCGGGCGGGGGGAGGTGTGGGGATGGATGGATACAGACAAGAAAAACAGGTAGGCAGAGTGATAATAGCCGAATGACAGACAGCGATTTCAGATGTGAATTGTTTAGTTCATAATGTGCAGCAGAGCTTTACTGTGTCTGATGAGCATCAGTTTGAAACAAAGCTGTCGTCTTCTTTAAGCCAAACTTACACAGGTACTGTGAGGCAAAAACACTCCTGTCCCAGAAATTTGAGCTTTTTTAGTCAATTTTTACTTTCATAAAGTGACATGACATTTATAATGTACAATACTTTGGCCTTTCGTCCTCCTTTTTCATCACATATTTCATTCCCACCACCACTTCTTACCTGCCCTCCACTGCAAGTCCCTCTAATTCAGTGACTTCATTAATCGTGGCTTTGTGGTATTCACCAATGTCTATAAATCCATTTATCTGATGCTAAGGTAGGCCTTCACTTTGGAACGTGAGAAAGGTTTGGACGCAAATCACGAAAGGGGAAAGGAGGTAAAGGAGATAGAGTCAATGGGAAAGATATGAAAGGAGAAACAGAAATGCATATATGGTAGCTAGAATAAGCAAGGAGGAAATAAATGTAAATGTGGGAAGGAGTGATAGGATGATGGCAGATCGCACGGGGTTGTCTGCGTTCCAGCGTGAGGAAAAAAACACAGTGGAGATAGAAAAAGAGAGCAGACCCATTTAAGCAGATGATGTGATGGTGATGATTTAATCTCTCCTTTTTCACTCTTTATGCTCTTTTGTGCCCCCTCCCTTCGACCGTCAATCCCTCTGAGTACCATTAAGTGAAAGAGTTTAAGTGCCAAAAGATCTCAGGCACTTTTTTCCCTCTCTCTCTCTCTTAAATTCTCATCTATCTCTCTTTTCCTTCTCTCTTTTCCACTGCTCCCCTATCTTTAGTCTCTCTCTTTCTCTCTCTCTTTGCCTCTATCATCCCTTTCTTTTCTGCATGCTCCCTTGCTCTCTCTCTCTCTCTCTCTCTGCTTATAAATGAAAAATAATGGCAGTCGAAGGGGGAGGAATAAAAAGAATAAAAAAGAAGACATGCGTGTAGAGGAGAGGAGAAGAGGAAAGAAGATTAAGAAATCACAGCCAGTGCGCTGCGCCGAGCGAGAGGTTGAATGCATTTATGTATGTATGTTATCAGTATAATTATGGCGCTATGTAACGACGGCTCAGTGCTGAAAGAGCAGTCTTATTGTGCCTGTCTGCTCTTCAGATGAGCGGGGAGAGGGAGGGAAGGGGCTGGGTCTCATTTTTTTTATCAATTCTTTATGTTTTTAGGTGTTTAAGGAGATTCAAATAAAGAGGAAAAGGCTTGAGTGTGTTTCTTTTTGCCTTTTGTGTTCCCACAAGGGGCTGAGAGACGTCAGCACTGTAATGAGATGATTACAGTAAATCGTAAAGAGTAACAGTAATCAGATTTGAATATAAGCTCTTCTGCTTAATGCTGTTAAAAAGGGCTTTTCGATTGAATTTTCCTCCTGTTATTTTGTACGTTTTCATGCACTTCAGTGGAATATTATTTTCACATTGTAATATTATCACAAAAACTAAATCTCAGTGTCAAATAAAGAAATCTCTGCATGTGTGATGATGAATAAAGCATAAATTATTTGTGACAATAAATCCTGTAAAGCTTTTTTTTAACAAATCAACTGAACTTTCGCCAATTATTTTAGACTCAGTTACCAACGTGGACGGCCATTATTTTTTGTTACAAACTTTTTTCCAGCTCAAATGTAACAATTAACTCACCCGATAGATTTTAAATTCACCACACATACAATGTTTTTGACACCAACTACACATAAAACTGTTTCACAAACAGCCAGAACAGGGGGACAAAAGTGTACGTTTAGTTCCTGCAGACATCAAATATTCAGCAGGCCTATTTACCTGTCCCTTACAGAGGCAAAACACACACACACACACACACACACACACACCAGAAAGATTACCACCTTCCCTTGTCTCCATTCCGAGCTCGATCCCTGTCATTTTCTCTTTCTGTTCATTCCTATTTCTTCTTTTTTTATTTCTCTTCTTGAAGGTACAGTGACTCATGAAAGAGAGATAAGTATATGGACGCGTGGAGAGGGGGAGAGAGAGAGAGAGAGAGAGAGAGAGGGAGAGGGAAAGAGAGAGTGGTGAAGAAGAAGAGAACGATGTCTAAAAATGAAGGAAAAGGAAAAAGGAGCAGAAGAACCTTTTTTTCTGAGTGTTTTGAAGGAAGGTGGGCCACTTTAGTATGACAAGCTGTCATTAGAGCGGTGGGCTGATGCAGCGCCCTGACAACTGGCGGGGACAAACATACAATCATCGTATTAGAGCAACTACTCTCTGCCTCAGTCTGTGTCCCTGTGCTGTTCGCCGTGTGCTCCTCCAGCCTGCGTTCCCGTGTGCGCCGCACTCTTTCATTATATACAATCTTTGTACAACTCCCTCGCTAGATGGCGGCCATAAACACGAACTGATCCTCAAACAACTCCAAACTGTTTTTGTCCCGCCCAGGAGAGGAGAGGAGAGAAGAGGATGGAGCGATGAACAGAGGTTTAAAATGACATCGCTCACGTTGTTGCCCTGCTGAACCCTACTGTTATCATAACAAATGAAAATGATGGTCAAATAACTAAAATATGACTAATAATTTAAAAATGTTGAGCTGTTAAGAAAGGTATCTAAGTTTTAAGCCATCGTTAGACCTTAAATTGAATTCTAATACAAAAACTGCTTTACAAATGTAAAAAATGTCATTCTGTTCAGATTGGACAAAATGCACTATGCTGCACTCTGACGAACCTGTAAACAAGTAAGTGTAGAAGTATGAAGCATGTGAATGCCTTGACAGTATTCTCAAAACCAAATTCCCATGGAAAGAGATATAAAAATGAGTAGGGAAGGATAAGAGGAGAGAGGAAAGAGAAGTGGTAGCAATAGAGACAGAGAGGGGAGAAGTGCTGACAATGTAGCTACCACGGGTTGGCTAATACCTTTCCATCACACCAAGCATTGTGCTCTCGTTGCTGATAAGAACACACAGTCCAATAAGCAAAAAGAAAAAAAAAAAGAGAGAGGGGGAAAACCTTACACAATTCTATCTAGATGATACCGGCAATGCTTTGGGAAAATGAAGGAAGGATGGAATACAGAAAAGAAAATACATTGAATTAAAGAATGGAGAAAGGAGGAGAATAGGAGCAAAAAAATGCATTTACATTTCCATAGTCAAATGAATAGAACGATTTCATCAATGGACTGAATTGCTTTTTCAGCCCTCACACTTGTCTGTTTATTTTTCTTTCTTTACTCTATTTCTGTGTCTATTTTACTCCTCCTTCAACACTCTCCTATCTGTGGAGGGTCGCTGAACTGCTTGTCGGCTTGTTAAGTCTGATACATGCGCTGGTGAGTATGCACGCGTACAAACAAAAAACACATGTGACTTGACTTGTCAGCGGGATACATCGGTTCAAGACGTTAAAGGATTACAGCAAAAACACTTTTTTTTGGAGGTGGAAGGAAAGGACACAAAGACACTGAGAAACTGTATTAGAAAGAAAAAAAGAAAAAACGTTTCTGTATGTCAGAGTTAGGTAGTGACTGAAGGTGTATTTTAACTATTTACCAGTATATTTGTTTGTTTTTAAAGACAGAGAAACAGAGAGAGAAAATAATCCTATGTAGTGTCGGTGTGTGCCTGCATTAGTGTGTGTGTGTATTGGAGTTTAGCTCCATAGACTCACAGTGTGTCGATGATTATAGTTGTTTTCAGGGAGAAAAATGAATAAAATAAGAAATAAAAACTCACGCAGCGATAGTCAATCTAAACCACTCTCCCTCCTACTGAGCTCTCTCTCTGTCGTCGTTTCAACCTCTCACACACAGACTTGCTCTATCATTGCTTCCCTGTCTTTTTCGTGCGTCCACACCCTGTCACACACATACACACACACACACACACACCACCTTGCACCCCACACAAATACGCACGCGCGCGCACAAACACACCAGGGAGCAGATCAATTGTTACAGTGTTAGTCGGGCAGGAAACCTGTAATTCACTTCATTGGCTGCAGAATAAACCCCTGATTACATACAATCAATGTGATAATGGCTAAAACACATTCTGCCCAATGGGCTGTCAGGCAGTAAAGACCGGCAGAGGAGAGGAAATGTGAGTGTGTGTGTCTATATTCCTGAGCGTATGTGTCTGTGACCGTGTGTGTTTAGGCAGTACGACTCCTTCTAGATATGAATTTGAATGTAACAAACCTGGACCGGGGAGCGCCGTCTCTGTGCATGGCTATCCACAAACACATACACAGGTGTGAAATGAATTGGGTAAGACTTACAGAGGCACACTAGAGGGGCTAAAGCTGTTATGATGCATCCTGGGGTCTATAAAGTTTACACACACACATACACACACACATAGACTCTCTAGATGTGAATGGATAAACAGTGGGGGACAGCACACACGGGGCAGGCTCTGCCAAACACGATTGATTGAAGAATTATGTGCTTTCCAAACTGCAGACTGCAAACTGTACAGGAATGTCATGTTGAGTGTGGCGGTATCAATGCTCTTCATGTGCCGCCAACACGGTGCCGTTGTCGTCTGTTCCCTGCATTTCACTTCTCATACAAGGTGTGTTCAAATTTTTTAAGGGAATTCCTTTTCCTCTCAAAGTCTGCCCCAGTCTGTGTAAAGGATGATTTAGATTTGAGAGTCTGACTGTGTCTGTGTAGTTATTTAAATGAAAAGATATGAAGAGGTTAAGCTTACTCAAAAACGTTAAGGCACTGCTAACCCTGTGTGTGTGTGTGTGTGTGTGTGTGTGTGCGTGTCTTTCTGCGTGTGTGTGTGTGTTTCTGTGTGTGTGTCAGATGGGAATCTTGATGATTTAGGTCATTTTCTTGCGGAGCAGGAGCTGATAAGTGTGTTGCTGCCAGGCACTATCTTTGTCACCATGTCTCTCTCTCTCTCTCTCTCTCTCTCTCTCTCTTTCTCCCTCCTTACCTCCCGTTTTGTTTCTCTCTCTCTCTTTGCCACTCTCTCTCTTTCTGTCTCCTTTATCTACTGTGTGTCGTTGTAATTGTAAGGATGGTTGTCTACTGTAACAACAGTGCTTCAGTTCATCCAGTATGTGTCGCACAATCAGGAGCACACTTAACAGTCTGTGTTTAAGAATGTATTTACTAAATAATCAAATACATACATTACTGTAAATTAGATGTCTCAGTCCTATTTTAGGACTTGGCAGACTAAATTGCATACCATGTACTTGTAGTGACCTCCAGCCTTTTACTGGAAAGGCTAGAGAGTGGAAATCAATGAAATTACTGATGGCATTTTTGCTAAAACTTCTACAGAAGAAACTATGAGTGGGATTGCTAATCCTCCCATTCTAAAAATATAATGACTAAAAAATACATAAATATTCAATTAGTTAAAATGATATGCAC
>JAOXYL010000001.1:20072546-20087575 GCA_028564955.1 Terapon puta | reverse complement strand
GTGTGTGTGTGTGTAAAAGTAGGGAGATCGTGGGTGTCTTTCTGATGCTCAGTGGCTCGCTCATGTGTTGCTGGCCCATCTGTGAACAGAATGACCATGACACAGTATGTGTGTGTGTGTCCACGTGTGTGTGCGTGACATGGTGATGCAGTGATTGATGAGACAGTTGCCATTCTTGCTAATGCAAAACGCACCTATCCCTGAAGGGAGCAAATGCCACAACACACACACAGACACACACACACACCACACACACACACACACCACACACACACACATACACACGTAACAAGGGCGGCAACCGCCCTACCTAATTACCCCTCTAGTCAGGGCAGTGTGATGTCTTCCACTCATATGTGCAATAAATATCCACAGACACTTCTCAATGTAGTTTCATAAACACAGTTGCACTGGTGACATACACACAGATAAATGTTGTTGTTTTCTTTCTTACATCTTAACAATAAAACCGTGACTCTTGAGTGTTCTTTTTTCTTCATTATTCGGCTCCAAGGTGATAAAAGGGGGTGAAAAATGACTGCTGACACTGTTAGTTACTCAAGATGAAAATGTCAGATATTTGTTAAAAATTCTAATTTAATATGTGCATGCGCGATATAATGACGATTTATTTGCAAAACATTGAGCCTGACAAATATTTTCATGTATTGGGCAGAGACATTATCATTATTAGATAATCTTGCATACATCTACACATACAAACGTGCGTGACGATGTTCCTGCATGTGCATCAGGGCAGGTGGGGTTCGGCGCAGCCCTTTGTGTGTCTGAGTTCTGAGTGGATGTGGATGTGTGTGTGCGTTAGCTTTAGCGACGGGAGCTGTTAGCGGGGCAGGCGGCAGATGGGCTGTCGGCCTTAATAGGGACTGAGCGGGTGCAGAAAGGTGACAGCTCCACGAGGGAGGGGTGCGTGGGGAGGGAGCGGAGGAGTGTGTGTGTGTGTGTGTGTGTGTATGTGTGTGTGTATGTGTGGGGGGGTGGAAAGCGCAGGAAGGCAGGGATAAAGGGGAAATGAATTATCTGCGGAGGTCAAGAAAAGTGCGGATCAGCTGCGTTGAACAACGCACCTTCTGAGGGCAAGAAGAGTTTATAATGTTTAATTTATGTAATATATACATTGGGATGTATGTATATATTTATACACTCTTACAAACAAAAAAGTTTCACCTAGTGATTTCTGTGTACAGCGGCAAAAGCCAAAAGCACCAAACACTTGTCCTAAACCCATCAAATTATTTCTACAATTGCACGTATTGAAAAATAAAAAATAATTGTTTCTGAAGATGGAAAGCTGCTGCCAACTTCAAACAGCAGCACATCACATCTGAAAAGGTTTCAAACTGTGATAGAAGCTTTGGGAATTTCTGTAATCTAAAATCTATTAAGTGTTCTGTCTCTGACATCTTGTAAGATATGTTCTTTAGTTTGTTTATGTTTATATGTTCTATGTATCTATGTCAAGAAAACAAACTGCACTGCTAGTTTTCACAATATCAAAAGTAAAACTGAAGCGATTTAACTGAATAAATAAAAACAGACGGAAAGAAAGAAGGGCCTTACCCACAGTTGACTTTTTCTTTTACGGTCACATGTGCACAACAACGTGTGTGAATTGGACTGTTCATGTTCACAGTTTGCTGTCAAAGCTGAATCGTTGGGACAATTTTAGGGGCAAAGAAACAGGAACATTGTCGAGCTGTTTGTTCTGTTGTAACAAAAACCTGCAAAATAAACTGCTTTGCTCAACAGATTTGTCAGAGGCATTTTCCTTTCCTCACAAACAACACATTAAATTTATAATAAACATTTCTTCTCATGCATTTGACAGAGGCAGGCACATATTACGTACCAATTTATTTGCATTAAGAGGGTAAGTTCCGCTTGTTTGTTTTTATAATAAAAGAAATCAGTGACAACTTGAGACCAAAAGTAAGAAACAGATGAAAAATCATTACTTACAAAGTAGAACCAAATGGTTTTCTTTTTTGCAAGTTCCTATGTAATTGCGACCGCACTCTTTCTTGTGGTGGTAAACTAAAAAATTCAAAAAACGTTTTAAAAAATGGCTTTCTATTCGTGTATCGCAGTGATCCCATGAGTGTTGTTACAAAGCCCTCTCAACTGCTGATCAATCACAATACTCTGATTCAAAAAAGGTGCGTTTTATTTAGCATAGAGATGTTGAATATATTTCATAAAGTTAGTAAATTACACCACAGAAAAAGAAAAAAAAAGACAAAAGAGAGAGGTGGAGTGGTGGGCTGGCCTGTCATTCTCTCCCCATCAGGCACACACATGAAGCATGATGGGAGGATGAGAGGAGGAATATTTCACTGTCAGTCGGAAGGCGGCATGGTCATTCATTTCTCTCCCTCTCCCTTAGTATCTATCCATGTCGCCTTTTACTGTATCTCCCCCCTTTTGTCTTTTTCCAACCCCACTCCCCCAACCCCCTTACACAGTATCGAAACAATGACAATTTAATCATACGATACAAGGCCTGGGCATGTAGAGGGGGAGAACTATGCAACCAGCCAATCTATAGGGCTCTCCCCACGGACACAAGAGGGGCAGAGAGAGAAACAGCAAAAAGTGCAAAAGACAGACAAGATGTTTGAACCTGCATCATTCTCTCGATCCTCTTTAACTCATGCACATACACTCCTGGACACTGGCGCACACACTCACACACACACACACACACACACACAGACACACACACACTCACACACACGCGGCACCTCTCCATCTAAATCTGTTCTATTGTGGCCCAGTCTCCGCTGTCTCCTCCCATTAGGAGTGAAAGGCAGCATTAGAAGCGCTGAGCACGACACGACTGGTGCAGGCGCGCGTGCACGAACACACACACACACACACACACACGTGTGTACATACACTGATCGCTCTGAAGCGCAGCTCAATAGTTTACCTGGTGAACAGCTGAAATCACATTTTAGTTACTCCTTTAGTAACTCCTCTGCTAAAAATAATACAGCCACGGTGGAAATAGAAATTCCAAATATAAACAATTGAGAAATGTTCAACGTTCCCTAAAACCAAAATTTTCACAGAAAAATCACAAGACCTCATGCTCTTCACAGCAAAAGCTCAAATCTGCACAGATGCACGATCTTTTTTTCTTCCAACCTACTCTGCCACATGAAGTAGGAATGTCATAAAAGTAGGCTGATCGGGGCAACGAAAAAAATCTGAACGTAGCAGTGCGCGAGACCAATTCTCAGTCAAAGCATAAATGATTTGATCAATTGAGCTAACGGTAATACTAAACGAACGCACATTTTGATGTATGGATGGCGGAACATGAGGGACGAGATGATGAGCGGCGTGGAGAGGGGCGAGCGTAAGAGATGAGAAGAGATGAACGGCGTTGTCTCTCACTATATATCACTCTTTCTCTCTTCTTTCAATCAGTGCGTGGTATTCAATCACACTCACAGACACACACGTTTAGCTTCACCGCTAAGTGGTGAAATGGCTAATTGCGGTGAGTGTGTGTGTGTGTGTGTGTGTGACACAGCTGGTACAGTCTCTCTTGCTGCTCTTACAACACATAAAGGCCGGCACTGACACATACTCGCCCTCTCACTCACACACATGCGTACACACACACACATGAATTGAGTACAAATGAGAGAAATTTGCATCATCAAGGCTTTACAAACGTGCGTGTGTGTGTGTCTTTGTGCAGGTGCATTTGTACGTGTCTGAATTTGTAACAGAATTTTTGACACAATTTGGTTACTTTTTTAGCTGCCAATGAACAAAAAAATGTGTGAGGGTGTGTGTTCGTGTGCACACTTGTGTGCGTGCGTATGTGCATTCATGCGTACACGTGTGTCCAGCGGACCCCTAAGTGCTGGTGTCAGACAAAAGCAGCCCCCCCACCCCTCCCTCGCCACCACCCTTCCTTTTTCTTCCCACCTCTCACTCTGTCTGTCTCTCTCATTGCATCTCTCTCTTTACGGGACTAAATTACCACTGGAATGCAGAGACCCTTCACTTGAGAGAGAGGCCGCCGTATGCATGAGTGTGTATGTGTGTGTGTGTGTGTGTTTGTGTTTCTGTTTGCTTGTGCGTGGTGGCTCAGACAATGCAAAAAAACTGACAGACAACGACTGCCGTAGGGACAGACGGACAGGCACACACGCAAAAAAAGAGGAACAACACCTCCTCATACAGGCCACCAATAGGTCACACGCACGCACGCAAAATGTGGACAAGCAGGCACGAACCCATGCATGACAACAAACAGATGCAAATGCATGCGCACACACACACACACACACACGCGCAGCCAACAAATCAGTACAGCCCATATTGACATGCTTTGACAGATGAATTAAGTAAATGATTTTATAAGGAGATTAAAAGGATTTTAATTTACGCAATCTCTCTTTGGTCCCCCCCCGTCCCTCCCTCCAGTCAGCTTTACCTCTCTCTCCCTCTCTCTCCCTCTCTCTCTCTCTGTCTCCCTTTACTGCTTTCTCTCCCTCATGGCCTGAGAAAAGGAGTGCACGAGAGACTGACAAAAGGAAAGAGAAAAAGGCAGAGAGAAATACAATAAATGTTCTTAATTTTCTTAAGACTGAATGTAAGCTGTATTTTCCTTTCATTTTCATTAATTCCACAGATTATGATCTTTTCACCATTTTTAAACAACAGCAAAGGTGCATTATCATTACCTTTTTCAAACTGTGTTATTTAAGTTTCCGTTAACAAACAGCCCAGCACGGTCAAACTAACAGAGTGCGAGCAGGTCGGCCTTTGAGTTTCAAGAATTTGATTTTCCTCATAAATGACATTGTGACTCCAGGTAAATCTGAAAAAATTAATCGTAATGAAATCATTCAGGTCAAAATATTGCTCTAAAATGAACCGAAACAATGTAATCTGTCTATTGTAATTGCTTTTATTGCTGCTTTTTGCAACACTCAAAGACTTGAGAAGAGCGCAATCTGAAGCTCCTAAATCTGTTCAAACAGCAAATAATTATCTCTATAACGTAATGACCACAGTTTTTTTTTGGCATGTATGAATTTAGCATAAAGAATTTTAACATTTTCATCAAGGGCACAGTTTGATAGACTTCATTTGATTTAACAGAAATTTACATTTTTTTCTCATAATCACAAACTATGTATTTGTATAACAGTTTCCGTGCAAGTAAAAAAAAAAAAAGGGAACTGAACCAAATGAAAGTAATTCTGACTTATGAAATCATTAATGCTGCCTTGTGTTTCTCCTTGTCTCTCACTCTGCAAACGTTTGACTGAATGATCTACACGGCCGCTCTGCATTTCTCACCATCCGTCTCCTTCACACCCACTGGCAAAAAACACCAAATTCACTAAAGTCACTGTAGGAAATATGTCTTAATGATATGCAAATAGTATGTATATGGTGGCATGAGGGGAATGCAATTATGTTAACAGCTTAAGCGGTACTTGTTGTTATTATTATTATTATTATCGGTACGATCATCATTATCCCTAATATTTTAATTAGTGTAGGAAAGCAGTGCCTGAGAGCAAAGGAGGGGAAGCCTGAGCAGAGAAAAGGCAACGATGGATGGATTGATGGATGGATGGATGAAGAAGCGGATAGACGGACAGATGCAAAAGTGGACCAGAGGGTTTTCTAAAATATGTGAGTGCGCTCCCACCTTAAGTGCCCTTGCAGAGACACACACAGAAACGCAGCTCATTCTACTGCTAAATATCTGAGACGAAAGTGTGTTTTTCCAACAGTGTAATTCACTTTTCGGGTCTAATTCACAATTTAAAAACAGAGTTT
Organism: Terapon puta; assembly: GCA_028564955.1. NCBI lineage: Eukaryota > Metazoa > Chordata > Actinopteri > Centrarchiformes > Terapontidae > Terapon > Terapon puta. The sequence goes on along the minus strand of JAOXYL010000001.1, from coordinate 20,081,740 downwards.
TACATTTTAAATCTGAATTGCTGTTGGTTTTTAAAATACACCACCCTGTTTTGCAGTTGAGGACCAGCGCACAGATCACAGATGCAGAGTCCTTACAGTCAAAAATGGCCTGAATTCAGATTGCTCTGCATGTGCAGTTATTTTATTTAGAAAAGGAAATCAATGTGCATAAAATGAAAGGTTGTTTCAAAACCTCAAACTCACGAAAGCAGATTTATAACATTATACTTCTATTAAAAAAATAATCCCCTCTGATATTTATCAATAATGTTTAAATAAACATAAAATTAAAATGACAAATCACTTATTACGCATTTACAAATCTCTATTATTTGCTGCAAATCAAATCAAAACTGAAAAAACTACCAAAAATCAGTTTCTTGACACGTTCAGGAGTATGATTTTGCCAGCTGCCCCGTTCACTTGAAAATGCTCCTCTCTATTCTACATACTGTGTAAGAGAGCGGGTCTCTGCCTTAAAAAAACACACACTCTCAAGCACACTCAAAAATGTCAATCTTCTTTAAAAATCAGTAGTCAGTAATGTCATGTCCAGGAAAGACATTCATATATCATCCTGATCCTGCTTCTGCTTGGACTTTGTCATTTCAGTTCTGCACCTCCGACTTTCTACGGTAAAGAGACTTTAACTGAGGCTGTGATTCAGTTATTCTAATTAATTTACTATAAAGCCACAACAAGGTAAAAAAAAATATGGATATTTACTATTAAATCCTGGCATTAATTAATAGCATTGCAGATTTGGCAGTATTGGTGCCACCACTGAGTTCATACCATGCAAAGGGAATGCAGTTCACTACATTCATCACTTCAGATAAATCTGTTTTACTGTGTAATTTTTGAAAAGGTGTGCGTATATCAGTATATTTACTACGCTTTGATCTAGGAGTTTGTTTGCCCAGTTGTGTATTTTCAGAAAACACCCTTTATATGTTACGCACACCATGAAACACACACTCGCTGCTGTCCGTTCCGCCAATCAGTTAATCTGCATTTTGAACAGCATTTTCAAGACACACCAAAAAGAGCAAAGCATTGGCAAAAGGAGCAGCTCAGCGGCACTCGCTCTATGTGTGTGTGTGTGTGTGTGTGTGTGTGTGTGTGTGTAACTGTCTCTAATTCCTGTGCGGGGCCACACGCTGAGTTGCCCGTCTGAAATTCTACCTCCTCTGGCATTTAAGAGCGCCGCTCTCCCCCTCTCCTCCTCCCTCCTCTCTTATGGGCCCTTTTCCTCCCGTCTCTCCACGTTATTCCTGTAACCTCAATGCCCTGTTACCTCGCAGATTCTCCGCTTGGACGAACACACATATAAAACCACACGAGCACAAGAGCAAACACATGCACACGCATACACACATGCAGACAAACCCTGACTGAGTTGGTGATATGTCCTGAGAACAATTTGACTTCAAGTAAAACAATCTCTTAAGAACAGAGAAAGTGAAGAAGAAACTGTGTCTGTATGTCATTAATGAGTGTGTGTGTGTGTGTGTGTGTGTGTGTGTGTGTGTGTGTGTGAGTGTGTGTGTGTGTGTGTGTGCAGGTGTGTTTGTGTGTATGCCTCACTCCCAGGTGGAGCGACAGAAATTCCGCTCCTCTACCCACTGAGTAAGAGCTGCTGTCCGGATACTGCAGGCACACACACACTCACGCACACACACACATACACATACACACAGAGTCAACGCGTGCTACCTGACAGCAGAAACAACCTTGACATGGTACCGGCCACCTCCGCTGCATACCGGCACATACACACACACACAAACATTCACTCAGTCAGACTCTCTCAGACACACACACACACACACACACTCAGTGAAAGACAATGACAATGACAAGTTGGATGATGAATAAAAGGAGAAGATAAAAAGGTAAAATTTACCTACTCTTGTTCAGAGTGCATTAAAAAACACTCGGATAACGGGTGTCCTACCGAATCCATCGGCGATACCGGGTCATTGTCATGTCAACCTCCTCCAGAGAAAAAAAAAACAAGAAAATTAAAAAAATCAAAGTTTTAATATCTCTCCTCTCTCTCCTCCTCTTCTTTCTCCAGTCTCCCTCTCTCTTGGTCCGTCCTTCCGCTTGGAGGGAGCAATACAATTACCAAGCTCTGCGCTGCCTGCACTGATCGGCTCTGCGTGTGTGTAGAAGTGAGGGAGCTACAGAGTGTGTGTGAGAGTGTGTGTATGTGAGAGCCGGGGAGAGGGGGCTTTAGGTACACACACAGCCAGCCAGCCAGGCAGTTGGGACGGAAAGCTGTGCCGCTGTCCTAATCAACGACTTAAAGCCCCGATAGCAGCTCATGAATATTAAGCAGCGTTTTGCATATGCAGTCCCTCAGGCCCCGCTTCTGCCACGATTGGTGGAGGCTTGACCAATGGATGTGGGCAGGGGCGGGGTAAGGGGTGGAGACGAGGAGGGAGAGCCAGAGAGAGAGCGAGCGGAGCAGGTGGAGAGGGAGGGATCAGACAAAGAGCGATATAGGGGAAGAGAGAGTGAGGGAGGGATGAAGGAAAGAAGGCAGCGGAGAGGAGAAAGAGACAGGTGAGGGAAAGATTTAAAGCAAGGCATCCCGCTCTCCCTCCTTCTCTCGCTCTTTGTCTCTTTACTGGCCCAGTCGCTCTGTCTCTGTGTCTCAGACCAAGTCTTTTCAAAAGTGTCTCTCCAATAACTCTCTATTTCTCTCATCACCACCGGACATGGCAATTCCAGCAAAAGACTGTAATGTAAAGACAGAGAGAAGGTGGTGGTAGGGAAGGAATAAATGTTGTCCTCCTTTGTTTTTGAAAGTTGAAAAAGAATAAAAATCTTTAAAGGTCAGGCTAAACATTTGAGTTGCACCACATTTCAGGTTCATTTTATGTAATTGCAGATTTGAGTCAGCTCAGCAGCAACAAAAAAAAATGACCTAATCAGACCCAGAGACCTGCAGGATCAAAAGACAGAGTGTAAGCTTGACAACTAAACCCTAAGCCTAAATAATATGTCACACCGCACGTGCACACATGTACACACACACACACACACACACACACACAGAGTACATCAGAGCCCGTAACAGCTCAGCAGTAAACTACGGGATTATGGCAATTCCGAGGCCCTTGTCCTTTGTTGTGGAATGATTTGGGAATGATTGGGACAAGGCTCTCCCTGCTGCTCGCTGTTTTATCGAGCTCCCTGCCATCTCGGCGCCAGCGGGCCACGTATTCCCAGAATCTCCAATATTTCTCGCAACTTGGAATGTGGGTATTGTCGGCGCAAGAGGGATTCTCCAGCTCGCTGCTCCTCGGCCTCAGAGAGAGGAGCAAACAGAGGAAGGGGAGCGCGGCGCGAGAGGGAAGACTCTTTTCTCTAAAAACGGAAACCTACGGGGAGGCTCAGATCCGCTTCGCCGCAATGATGGCAATACTCTCTTTTTCTTCCTTCCTTTCTAAATTTCTTCCCTTTTCCATGTGACTTTTCCCAACGCTCTGGTTGGAGCGGGGTGGGGGGGTAGGGGGTGGGGGGTGTGGAGGAGAGAGGGGACATGGAGGGAAACAAATCGGAGGGTTGAAAGGAGGGGGATGCAAAGATGAAAGAGAGTGGTTGTGATTAGCAGCTTTGGAAGAGAACAGATAATAAAACATTTCCTGAAACCAATCTCTGCTTTGATGTATGCGTGTGTGAAAGCATGTGTGCAACAGTAACTACATCCTCTCTCTCTTATTTTCACACACACACACACACACACAAACACAGAGTCAATTGTTTAACACCTCAGCTTTGCTCGCTGACAGTAAAATGTCTGCATATTTACTGATGTGAATATTGTTGCTAGGGTTAGTGTGCCATGATGAAGTTATCCGTAGGATCTATGTTGCTTTTTAAGGCCTTTTCATGAATAAAGACATATCATAGTTAGTTTATAATTAACTTTTAGGGAGTAATGTAGACAACAGAGAAAGGTGACACGCGTGAGGTCTTCGAGCCCCCAAAACACAAACGCACACTGACACAAAATGCCTGCACATTCGCAGATTTGCCGTTTGCACAGAGGTTCATGTATACACATGTACATACAGATGCTGGGAGGTTCAGGTACAAAAGCACACACACAGACACACACAGAGTTATGATGTATCCAGGGGCTTATAAGCATCGACAAAGATGAGTGTGAATCAATGCTGCCGTCACTACTGGGCAAACAAATCCTTTACCAAAACCTCTGTCTCTAACACACATATACACAAACACACACAAACACATCTGCCATCTCTGTATCTGTTAAGACACAGACAGTTTTGCTCAACATAACACATACTGAAAATATTTATGATCTGTTGGTGGGAAAATAATTAAAAAAAAGATTACTGGGAGCGAAACAATGAGAGAAGAAAATAAAAAAAACATTTGAAAAAAAACAGTGATTTCAGTTACACAGAGATAAATTAAACAGTCCATCTGTGATGAACTGATCGTGTTCATGGAGGCGTATTTCTTTGTTGCAGTTTACTTTAGTAAATACTCAATGGCACTTTTCTCAGCAGTTCCACATTCAGTAATTTATGCATTTATGCAGTTTGTGTCCCAAAGTGATTTTAGGACAATAACAGGCAGTTTTAGTACAAGCAACAACCTATTTATTTTAGTAAAAAGCACAAGAATAAAATATCAGGTTTTATTCTGCATATGTGCAGTGAGTGATGCTTTTAAAAGCTTTTCTGTATTCTGTAAATATGGAAAAATTGTGACAGTGAGATGCTCAAGTCCTATACCGTGCACACAAAATCATGAACAAAACTGTGTTCTTTAAAATCTGTTGACACACATATGTTTCACGCATGAACACAAAGCTCGTGAGTTTGCTATGTGAAGTGTGTAGTTACAAATTTTGGGTGATTTTTGTTCAACCCTCATACAGTCTTAACTCCTCTTTCTGCCGCGATCCTCTTATTTTCTCTCTGACCCTAACACCCGCCCCCACTGCTCTGACTATTGATTGGTTCTTAGTCAATGTGTATGTTGACAGTGACCCCTTTAGGCCACTTCTCTCTCGCTGGACAAACCTGACTGTGCTCAACCCTCTTAAACACAAAGCTTTTACAGTAAAAGGCAGGAAATACCCTGTCTGTTCATGTGAGTGTGTATCTGTGAGTGGTGGCTCAGCCACAATCACACTCTATGCTGTGTAGAAGACTGTGAATAAAAGACATACATGTGATAACCCCCACTCCACACCTAGCCTGTCAACATGTAAAGAGGTTCAATGATAATTAATAATTGTGCATGTGTAAATGGGCATATTTGCATCACCTCTGTCGTTCACTTATACTCTGTGCACTGCTGATGTCTCGCTTGTCTTTTGTGTGTGTGTCTGTATCTGTGTGAGTGTGTGGTTCGACCCTGTGGCGGCAGCCTGTTGACATCTGTGGAAGAATTATCCATTGCAACTCTCACTGACATCAATCAAACCACTCAATAGGCCACAGCAAGTTCATTCAGGGCAGAGTGTGTGCGCTTACTGTGTGTGTCTGTGCTGATTCAAACTGTCTTTAACAAATTCCAGAGGTGGTCACTTAAGCAGCTGACCTCAGGCCAACCGTTTACACACACACACACACACACACACCAGATGATAATTAAACAGCACTTGGTGTGTTGTCTTACTGATATTTAATGATAATTACATTCAATTACTACAACTTGTAGTCATGAACTTTAAATTTATTGTGATGGTCTGAACTGCAAAGTAAAGATGAGGTGCAATACTGGAAAAAAACAGTTTGAAAATATTGCAAAACACAAAACACTGAACTTCGCTGCTGTAAGAGAGAGCTGGAACCAGGAGAAGAACAGAGAGAGAGAGTGCGAGCGAGTGAGAGATTGTAGTTCATGACTAGCCAACAGAGGGAGCTCTGGACTCTGGTCAGTTTACAGCCAGCTGCACAGAGGCTTACTAGCTGTGTGTTTGTGTGTGTGTGTGTGTGTGTGTGTGTGTGCAGGGATGTGTGTGTTTACATCTACATAGCATGCAAGATTTAATCATCATAAATTAGAAAATCATACCAATAATAAAAATTCATATATGACATCCAATTACTTCAAATAACCTCAAACCCACTCACATACTCACACACACACACACACACACACACACACACACACACACACGCACGCACACACACACACACACACACAGTTACACTGCCAGCAGGGATGGGGAGAGATGGAGCTAAGTTATCTGATAGCTCTGTCAGCAGGTACAGCAGAACACAGTGTGGAAACGGCCAATTTGACCACAGACCCCCTGCCCGGCCCTCCAACCAGCTACCCACTGAACCCAGAGAAAAAAAAAGAGGAAAAAAGAGGGAGGGTGAGTTAGAGAGGGTGTTTGTGAGAAAAAGAGAGAGAGCAAGAATCTTAAAGCAAAGGAGGAAAAGTGAGACGGAGACCTGAAACGACGTCTCTGTCACCAAACTGTCCTTGTGACTCTCTATTGGTGTAATCGTACAAATAGAGATGTTTCACAGTCACAGGCTGTTATTAGATAAACACTGCACTTTAGCTGCACTTCATCTCAGCCTGTGTGAGCAAGTAAGTGTCTTTATCCATGTTTCCAAGTATGTTGCTATGTAATATAAGCAATATACTTTCAGGCTTTTTAGATGAAACCTTTTTGACCCCCTGAGGAAAACAACTGCAGAAAGACTGAGCAGCAATAAAGAAGTCAAATATGAGAAAGAATGAAAATAATATTCATTAAACATACATAAATTCATTCATTGCTTTTTGCAGCTGCAATTCAGGTTTATATGTGGTGATAAGTTTAAACACAACCCAAATATTAATGTCTTTTCTTAATTCTTGACCTAAACTTTCTCAACCCTCAACTGTGACAGTAAACTCAGAACTAAATGTCCACTTCAGAATGCAACAAAAGTATGAACTAAAAATGCCCCGACTTTAAAGACATTACCTTAAATTAAGATATGGGTGCGTGTGCTGTCTGTACACTAAGACTTATCATGGGCCAAATAAAATGTTGCATACATGAAGGTCATGTATAATGTTCACATACACACTGCAGCTGAATGGAGGTTTATTTAGGGTGAACATGCTTAAACTAACACACTAACACACTTACATACTGTACAAATCAGTATAGTGGTTCAATCATGACTTTGGTTAAAACACTTACTTACTTGTGTGTGTGTGTGTGTGTGTGTGTGTGTGGGCACCTAAGGGAGGGGAAGGGGCAGTGATGGTGATCAAGGCCAAGGAGAGAACACCAGCTGCTGGGAAAAGCTGCTGGGTTTAGGGGGCTTTCTGGAGCCTGTCACCAAAACTCTGCCTGGGTAACCTTTGGAGGAGGGTATGTGGAAGTTACACACACACACACACACACACACAAAAGAAGAAATCACACAACCACAATTATATATCATTCAAAGATAAACTGTATAATACAGTGCAGTTAAACGGGTCAGTTGTTTTTAGTTTTAAAAAGGCTGCCACAGATAAAAAGAAAAAAAAACTGTAAACATTATTTACAACAGACCTGAGACAGACGCACACTCACACATGCACTCAGATACACGTGTTTATAATCTTACGGGATGTATGCAGTGACTTCTTTAGAACAGAGAGCCATGTGACAGCCCTGTTATTCCATACAAAGGTCAGGAAGGATTCACAGCTAGGAAGACAGAGGTGTGTGCGGCAGAGAAAGAGAGAGAGAGAGAGAGAGACTATGTGGAGAAGCCAGAGGAGAGAGGAAGCAGGTGTGTAATAAGGTGACAAAAAGAGGGTGAGAAAGAGAGTCATATGGAGAAGGTGACCTCAGCGTTTAAAAAAAGGGGGCATTAACCTCCCCTAAACTTTTCACATGCTTTTGCTGTTTGGTCCGTTACATTTAAGTGCACACAAGCACAGATACACACACACACACCTCAAACAACATGTCCTTGTTTTCCTTTACAGGAAAATGCATTTTCTACAAATGTCATACTGTGCTCTCAAGATGTTATTTGTCTTGATGAAATTAAGTCTAAATGTGATGCTGTGGTTTTAATGGCTAAATCAGAAAATGCATTGATGCACAAAATCAAAATTAAGAAACATATGGCAGCGAAATATACTGGTATCATGACGCAAGAGCCTTTCACAAAATTAAATTCACTCCCTATATTCCATAAATTTGTTTACTTAATTTGTAAAAGGACATATAAAGAAATGTAAACGCTGAAGATATTCCTGTTATGTTTATAAATGATGAATGAATGCTTTAAATAAAGAAAAAAAAAAGAAAAAGAAAAAACAAAACAAAAAAAGGGCACCCCATGGAAATTGGATGATGCCTGTCCAAGAAGTTTCCCCTGGCTACAGGACTGGGTCAGCTGCGGTCACCATCCTGTCAGTGGTCAGATTGAGGGTTGGCTATACCGCACCTCTTCAAAGAGTGAAAGGAGTGACCTCATCAAGCAGGGACAGGGAAGAGGGGAAGGCTTTGGGCTGGACTGGGGTGTAACCTCATCAAACGTGGACAGACAGGGCAGACATGATAGATGTCAACACTGAAGACGTGTGTTAGTGCGTCTGTGTGTGTGTGTGTGTGTGTGTGTGTCTGCACATAATTTCCATTCAGTCATTGTTCATGTGCTCACATGCTGTGCGAGTAGACAGAAACATGCGTGTGTCCCGCTCCAGCCCGGGTGAGAATTCCACTCCAACTTTAATTCCACATTAAAGGTGTCTCCGTCAACATCTCTCTGTCTGTGTGTCAGCGGAGAGAGGTACAGTCTTTCACTGCAACACTCAATTGTATCTATACATCCACCTGATTTTAAGGACACATCTTCAGTTTGTTTATTAATGTTGATGTCTTCTGGACAGATGCAAAGACGATAGATTTGTCCTCTGTCTGTCTATTTACGTCTAACAATAAAACATAAATATTTGAATAATTTTATAATCACAGCACCATTTTCTTGCATTCTCTTGACCTTATGATCTCTCTAAACCTTACTGTCACCACTGCACACTCTCTCCCTCCCTCTCTTCCTCCTTCTTCTCATCCTCGGGTTTTGATATATTCCCAGGGATAAATTAGAACCGGGATGTAATTATATACAGAGTGAGTTTTGCCTGGGTAAGAAAGCAGTGTGTGTGTGTGTGTGTGTGTGTGTGTG
>JAOXYL010000001.1:20013212-20025688 GCA_028564955.1 Terapon puta | reverse complement strand
CTCTCTCTCTCTCTCTCTCTCTCTCTCTCTCTCACACACACACACACACACACACACACACACACACACACACAAATAACCCTCACACACTCTTGGTCTCACTTGCCAGTGCACACTACTCCTCACATACACACGTACTGGGAAAGAGATGCTGAGTGTGAGAATGGTGGGATGCAGCTGAGAATGGCCTGTCTGTGGCACAAGAAAACCTACAATGATTTACTGTTCTCTTGTTGCTTTTATGTTTAAAGCTATTTAGTTTTCATTAGGTTTCTCTCTCTATATGTCTCAGTTCTGCTCTGGAGTGAGAGAGGTTTTCTCCAGACGGACGTTGTTGGTGCCAAAAATTGCACATTAGCAAATAGCACAACGCAAGTTAATTAAGTTTGTAAAAGGTCCAAGTCCACTGTGTGCTGGAAAGAAGGAGGGGGGTGGGGGGGTTGGGGGGAGTGAGCACGATATCTGCTCTCACGTTACCGGTAAGCTCTGGCTTATTAAATATTATACCCAAGATGACATGGATAAACTGTAAGTGTCTTTTGACAAAATCATCTTAAACTAGTAAACAGGGTACCCTCTGTAGCCTTTTATGGACCCTTCAACCACATCTTAGGAATGTAATGTTGATCATGCAATAACAGGTGGCCGAATAAGGAGGGGAAATTCTGACCCCCTGGCTTTATTCACATGCTCATTGCATGTGAACGGCCTACTTGGTTCTTACTTGGTTTTTCACTGGCTCCTGCCCATGTCCAATTCGTAAATGAGAAACATTACAAATTCTCTATATTAGTACAAAACACCTTGTAAGTATCCAGCTTATCTAGAAGCTGTCTTTTTAATGGCATAAAGAGTATTATGTAAACTACCATCTTTGTAGAAGTATCACATGTCGAAGGTGAGAAAGGATCATTTTTAGTTGATGGTTGAGAAAATATTGGTGCTCCCATACAGCAAAATGATGTCCGAACATGAATTAATCAATTAGATCCTGAATAAAACTAAACTCATTTGTGATTAGAATAATCTTGGTGCTTTGGCGTTTCTTCAAATAGGTTAATAAATAAAATGATTTAAAGCTGATATAAATGCATAGTTTAACGAGAAATTTATAAAACTCAGTAATTCTTAGTCATCTTATTTAACCAGAGCAGAGACAAACAATATGGTCATGGTGCTAGTCTACCTTATAGGTGTCTTCTTTTGTAGAAGGGGCATTCATCCCCCTTTACCTCTTCCTGTTTCAATGCCACCTTTGACAGTCAACACACACAATAAAAAGACAGAATTATCAACATGAACACAGGCACTGCCCCGTTATCACATATGGGGACTATTTGTGTTGTGCAAAAGTTAATGAAAAAAGGTCTGACCCTTGTCAGTATCAACACACTTTCCTCTGCTCATGAAATATTGTTCACTTCACCTGAGGTAGCCTGGAATTTTTTACCAAAATACATCTGAAAGGCAACATATTTCTGATTCTCCTGTCCAACATCCATGGCTGACATTGATAAATATCATAAATGAGGGAAAATGGTTATTCAGGCTCGTTGACCTCAATTACTTAATGCCTCCTCTACTCATTTATGCTCTATGTCAAACATGTACTTGACAGGTACTTAGATGTTAATTCATGTGATTGGTGGGTATGATCCGGTTTCAATGAAAATACTTTGGCTGGCACATGATACTCATCGAAGGAGAAGACCACCATTGACCATCAGTGCTTTGGATTACCACTTGCACACAAACACACACACACACACATACACACAAGTACAAGCATGCACCAGACAGCCACTTTGGACCCTGTGACCAAAAGACATTTAACAGGGAGTCTGATTGAATTAAGGGAGTCATGTCTTCTAATCGCCAGATTGAAGGTATCGCTGTATTTGTATTCGCTGGTGTTATTAATAGCACCCAAGAGGCAACCAGACACCGCAAAGTGGGGTGACAAACAGATCCCTGAACTATTAATAGGGGGAGATGGAAAAAATATGATCAACAAGCAGAGAGAGAGAGAATGAGAGAGGAAAGTCCTGACACCAATACTTAGGGTCAAGAACAAGATGGTGGTGCATTGACGGCGTGCTCTCAGAGTTTCAGTTCACAGCCAATCAAATGGTCATCTCCTCCATCATAGCTGCAGACATGCTGTTGTTGTTATCTGTCAGATTTAACGGCCCTGTCAGTTTTGTTACAGATTCGAATGGATGTTATGGACAGAGTGGAGACAGAGGCAGAGCAGGAGAAGTGGAGGACTGCCAAGACTGCAAGGATGTGAAGACGACTACTAGTGTCAGTTCTTCAAAAATCGCTGCTTTGGAAACCAGCTTCACACTGATGTTAAGCAAAATGGTTAGCTGGAGCTGGAGGGAACTGCCTCGTGAGGTTAAAGGTCAAGAGTCTGATTTCCACGGCAGTTGAACTGCCTTTAACGCTGAACTGCTGCATGCTCACTCACTGTGAACCTCTCCAAGCAAGAGTGCCGGCTGAGGACCTGAATGTCACTTGAATCCTGTTTTGTTAGTTTTCAAAATCACCTGGTGATGATGCATGACAAACAAATACAGCTTGGTGATGATGACAAACAACACGAGCATTTATGATGGCGCTCACAATCTCTAACCTCACTATCTACTGTATCCCACTTAAATGAAAATGAAGACAAACATTTAAGTTATTACACAAGTCAAATGTTTTAAACATCAAGTATTGCACATCTAGGTTCAGCTATTCTGAGGATTACTGCTCTTTTAATAGGTTTCTTTTATTTTAGCGTTCCAATACGTTGTTTAAATGTATACAGTTTTAAAAAAGAGTCTGTCGCTGCTCTCTGGCTGCTTGTAATGTTATTATAACCATGACCAAATGAACCCCCCCAAAAAAAATCCTTTAATTCGATATTGGTTTATGTGTGAGAAAATGTTCTAAAGTGTTGGTTTAAGTTGATTTGAGTTTGGCTCCAGGTGGCTGTGGAAAATATTCCCTCACAGAGGGGTGGTAACTGTTTCTCGCTGTAGACAGAGGAGCCTGTGATTATCAGTTTCAAACAGACAAACAGCTCAAACTAGGGCAGGATACACACACACACACACACACACACACACACACACACACACACATGCACACACACATACACACCTAAAAAAAAACACACACACAATCATAAACACACATACACACACACACATACTCACACACACAAACACACATCACTAAGTATGAAAGGTTGGACAGTTTTCTATACTCTCCTTTCTTACCATTTCTATTTTAATCAGAAGGCAGGTGGTCTGGTGGATGATTACTGAGAGAGAAAGACGGGGGAGCGAGGAGGGCTGTATCAGATCAGTATCAACTGTGAAGCACTTGAGAAGGCACAGTCCCACCTCTCTCTCTCTCTCCCTCTCTTTATTCCATCCCATTACCACAGACCATCCTGCGACCTCTGACCTGTGCACTTTCTGCCTGCATTAGCTGCATCTAACTTACTCAGTCTAAAGCTGAGGAGGCAAACGTCAGCTTTGCTGGAGGTGCTCACTCACACCTGATCAAAAGGAAAGGAAGTGTATTTACATAGGAAACCTGTTCCTAATCATTACTCAGGAAACATGCTTGTCTCTATTATTGTAAAAGACTGATTGACAGGCAAGTGTTTAAATATTATGCCCCACGAGTGTCACCATGTTAAGAGTTCAGCTAAGCAGACATTTGCAGTTTTCCAGTGAACATGTTATAAGCTAAGAAGTTGTGAAGCAACACAGTCACTCAAGCTGCCCAATTTGTGTGAGTTAGAGGGGATGCAGGAGTTAGTGAAGAAGCAGGAATTGAAGCAAAAGCTTAGTTCAGAAGACAGTTTTGGCATTGCCCTGCAGTCTGTGTACTGTTCTCAGTGGGAAACAGGCCAGAGCACTTTTTTGGGTGTGATAAATTGTTATATAAATTGTTTTATTGAAAATACTGTATGATTATCCACATAAGTTGGTGTCTGGCACACACAAGGCAACGTGTGCTTCCTAAGAACACCACTCACACTAAGGATTGCTTCTTTAGGCCATGGTCACATAGGTCCACATGCCCTTGAGGAATTCACATATTCCACTAAAATATGGTCACCTTTGTCTAACTCCATGCATGATACCTATCACCGTTCCAGGGAAAAATAAAACTAAACAAACTTCCCATTCTTTGAATGGATGTGGCTAAAGTAAACATTCACACACTAGCAATTTCTGCTGGGCAGGGCTCTGGCCTTTGTGCAGACTATGAAGGCTTTCATTTTCTGGATATTTTTAATTTTTGCTGCTGCACAACACACAACACAGAGAGAGGGAGCAAGACAGAGAATGAAGAAGGATAGAGAGGGATTGGCGGGGCTGCTCATAATTTGTTTAACAGTTAGAAATGCTAAAACAAAGCCAGTATAAAACAGTCGAGTGGATTTCTTATGCGCGTACCATACCCAGTCAGTCAGTTAAAAAGACGGTATGCTGTATATGAGACCTGAGTGTGATGTAACATTATAACCACGACATGAAAACGGAAAGGAGGGGCCCGCTCTTCAATGCAGCACTTTTGGTTATTCAGCTTGTTAAGTTATAGCAACTCTTGATAATGTTGTCTATGAAGGACAAAAAACAGCTTCAACAGACTTTACTTCTAGTTTATGTGATACCTTAAAAATCCTTCATTATAATCACACTGTGCTATGCTTTTGAAAAAAAAGATGATCATGAGGCAGGAGGTATTTCTTTGCGACTGAATCTATGAGTAACACCAGGCAATGTCCTATCTATCTTTAGTAATTCCATGAATACGGTGCTGAGGGGCAAAACATGCTGTCCTCCTGCTAATGAAGCTTTCAGCCCTGCGCCACAACCACACAATGACAGCTGGCAGGGGAGGGGCAGGAACTACACGCCATGAAATAAGAGGGGGTAAAAATTGATTAGCAATTTTCATTTGCGCTAAGCTAAACAAAAGAAGGCTGCGGCCCTACTCTGCATATCATCATGGGGTGGGAGAGGAGGAGGGTAGGTAGTGTTGATGGCGTTGGGGTGGGGTGGGAAGTGATCTTTCAGAGCTCAAGGCGTCTATTGTTTAGTTAGAGAGGATGTGGGTGTGGAGGGAGCAAAGAGGGATTCGGGACGAGGACGGGGAAAGAGTGACAAGAGGGGAGACAGGAGGGAAGCTGCGGACAGAAGAAAAGGAAGAGGGGAGAAAGTGAAGGAGAGAAGGAGCAGAGGGATGTGGAGGCAGGTGGGGGGAGGAGGTAATAAAAGAGAGGGGTGGGCGAATTGGAACGGGAACAGGGAGGGAAACACTGAGGGACAGAGAGAGGGGAAACAACATGGAAAGGGTTAAAAAAAAGAGTTTTGAGAGTGACAAGGAGAGACCAAATGCAAGAGGTGAAAAGAGAGATGCAAGGGTATGAAATGAGACATATTTGCCACTATTTCATTAATTCATTTGACAGGACAATGCACAATAAATACAGCATATTGTTCCCGAAGTAGGTTAAATGTGGATTCGCATCTGTGATCTTGGGGTTGGGGGCTGCTGGTGATGTACAATTGGGAAATGAGGAAAAAATGAAGGGGCAAAAAGGTAATGGGGTGAGGGGAAGTCGGAAAGAGCAGAGGGAGTAAAAACAAAAGCCCTGGGAGAGAAGTTCGTGACCAATTCTGAAAATTAAAGGAGGGACAGTCACAACGAAAAACAAAAGCAACGTGGAAGAGGGGGGAGGAAACACCACCACCACCACCTGCATCACTTTTATTATCATTAGTAAAGCCACAGAATACAGAGGCTGTGACAATAGAGAAATTTGCCAACACTGAGGAAAAAAACTGCTGCATGTGTGCAGTACTGTGGCCAAGCCATGTTGTTGTATGGGCAGTTTTCTTGAAGGGTTTCTTGGCATGACCAGGATACATGATGGTTTATTAACAGTGACACTAATGCACCTCTGTGTGTGTGTGTGCGTATGTGTGCGAGCGTGCGTATGTACTTTCAGCAGGTTGTCATTAATTTTTAAACATGGGCACACACACATACACAAATACACACACACACAGTAATGAATGCAAAAAAGGCGAGAAAAATAGCAGCTGGTAAGTGAGTGAGAGGGGGAAAAAAATCAACAACTTTTAACCAAAACACTGTACACAACTCTAAATTTAATTTTCTGCAAGATTAAGCACAATAATGACTAGCTTTATAAAAACCCATAACTAATGGCTTCCAATGAGCCAATCTATAGGCATTGATCTGCTCAGTATCTCATACACTTGCAGTGAGAAGCCTATAAATGAAGGAGGGAAGAGGGAGAAAGACAAAAAGAAGGGTTGAGGAGCACTATAGGGAAAAAAAGATGAGAGCAGAGGGGTGGTGAAAGGGGGGGGGGGGGGGGGGGCGGGAAAAAGGGGGGGGAAGGAGGGGGGGAGGGATGAGGGGCAAAAGAAGAGAAAAAAGTACAGAAGTATAGAGAAAAGGTAAAGAGAACAGAGGAAGAGGAGAGAGGAGGCTGTGCAGGGGAAACCATACAGGCCTTGTTTGGCTATAAAGTAGGTGCTATCCTCTGCATAGCTTCATACTGAGCTGCAAGGTTTTAATATAACAAATCAAAGATGTTGGCTTCTGCATCATGTGTGATGTAGAATCCATTTTTTAAAGAATACAATATGGACTAAAAGTTAGAATATGTTGGCTGTAGTAGCTTCAGTTTTAACTATTCTTCATATTGGCTCTGGAGAGTCCCTGATGGAAGTCCAACGCTTAGTCCCTGTTGTTTCTGCTTACTGGTTGAAGATGTCAGCATCACCCTAAGGCCATATTCTGGACATTGCAGTGAATAAGTTCTGTAACTTTTTGAGACTGACAAGCCAACATTCGAGCAAGGTGTGTGGTAAAAAAACCTCTTCTGTCATTCTTTGCAACTTCCTTCACACCTGGTGCATGCAATCCAGGGCAACACCACGACCGCCTTTGAGGACCGTCAGTCTGAATGCGCGTGCCGCTATCCCAGTATGAATGATTATCTTGTCCTGGACATCTATGACAGACTTTTTTCAGTGCGTTTTTTTGGAACAGGCAGAAACATACCAATACTGTGTGCATATGTTTGTGGATTTGACAGCGCAGTTGTTATTAAATACACAAACAGGGAAATTAAACAAGCACAACACTGATATTTATTCTAGTCATTGCCATATGTCACAGTTCTTTAACATGATAATAACTACCATCTATTTAAACTAATTCCATAATGACAGCAGTATCTTGTGTAGTAAGCAGAAAGGTGCAACTAAACAAGAGCAACCCAGCTGCAGTCACAATAAAAACGATCATTATATATTTTAAAGGTTATTAGAGCAATTAGCTATCTAGTGGTATTCTACATTGCTAATCCTACACTTGACAGCTTTTTAGAGGCTCACTGACTAAGAACTAAAGGTGGTGGCATGTGAGGATGAGGAGGAGGGGGGAGTGAAATGAAACAATCCTCTGCTGAGAACGCACAGAAGCTTAAATCCGGAGAGGGCTGCTTGCGTTAATCCCCATGGATTAAGCTTCTAAATACTCCTATTCAAGCCAATTAATTCATGCATATATCTGTCTCCAGCTCTTTTCATGTCATTTAAGATGATGGAGGGCGACTTCCTGGGAAATCAGGAGGAGGGTGGATATGTATCTACATTAATGCACGCAGGGCTCTCTTCAGGACCATGCGGCTACATACATCCTGATGCGGCACGCACACACGCACACACATGCACACGCACAACACCGCAGAGGTATACATTGAGAGTTTAATGGAGAAATGGAGGTGGGAGGGTGGGGATTGAAAGGGGCCTCCAAAAGTTGACGGACGTATTCTGACAGCTGAATACTAATCATGAGATCAACCTCTGGCTAAATCTACAGGATCTCACTGGGGCTTCTGGCTGGGAGAAGCATAAAAAGGATTAGCAGTAAATACAGAAGGCTTATAGAGAACAGAGAGACATCAGTGGACAGACTCAACAACTTGAAACAAAAGGTTGAGAAGAAGACAGAGCTAAGGATTCTGAGGATGGCAGGAAGGAGTGAGACAGTTGACAGTTGACAAACAGATTGAGCTAAATTGAATGCAGTATGTTGGCTTCTCAAAGAGAATAAAATAAGTAATGTAAAAACACTGGGAGTAAGAGGGAAAAAAAAGACAGAGAGGAAAAAGGTCAGATGCATTGTTGCAGTTGCTTTCAGCTGTAAATGAAAAATCATGACCAGTTAAGCTTGAAACTGCAACAATGGATCATTGGATCTGTGTGTACAGCAGATTGATGACTACACATGTGAAGGTTGCTAATAAACAAATCTAACACAGAGAGAAAAAAGAAAGAACAAACTCATTTAACCCCCTTGGCACATTCTTACATGAATATATTTCCTGTTTGCAGTGATGTCACTAATGATATGCTGCCCCTAATGACATCATCAGGGCCTGAAGTGGACTGCAGTCTGTAGTGTTTCAGTAGCCCCAAGTCTCTTGTTACCAATCTGTGTGTGTGTATGTGTGCGTGTGTGTGTACAAGCAGGCTGGCAGGCAGCAACCGCTGCACAGAGTATTAATAGGAACTCACATCACCCAGAAAGGCTTCCAGATAAATAGAAGCTCACATCAGGCCTGCATCTACGATCAGATTACATCTCCCAGACGATATCCAAGGATCGGGGGTAATGGTATACAGTAATCTGATTACCAAAAAAAGTAACTTCAGACTGACAAAAAAACCCCAGCAATGTTGAAATTAAAATTCTATATTTTCTATACAGATTATACAACCCGAAGGTGGGCAATACTCAGACCAGATATAACTAGATATAAGATATAACTAATGGGTAAAGCTCAGGCCCAAACTGCTTAACAGACTCAGCAACCAGGACCCAAGTGCGGCCAGAGTTATATAGCCAAAACATAAACACAAACACAGTCACAAACATGTGAGATTAATAAGATGCGTCACTGGCTTCCCACTGACAGCAGATATTAGTGCTGGTGGGAGTGGCTGACCAGTTCCCGACATCCGCCAACAGCTGCAGAATCAGCACCCTGTAGCCTCAAAGTGCGGCTCGGAGAAATACTATCATACAAAATTGAGGTACTGGTGTGAGTAGCTAGCTGTGCTCAGGGTCCATCTCGCCCTGACTCTGATTTATTAATCAACATGTCTGCTGTCCCACTTATCACATATACACACCATATTTACGTTCTGTCCTTTCATAGGCATTACATACACTTGGGAATTTTGGAAATCTCACTCAATGGGACTCAGCAGCATTGCTGATGTTTACCAACACAGCAGGTCAGTGTCCCTTCTCTCTGCACCTCTGCACTGTCCGAGATTAGGAAAACCAGCAGGATGCCATGAGTAATACAAAATAATGAAGTTCCACATCAATAAACCCTCTGGTGAAATTCATGTTCTGCCCTGGACCAATCAGAGACCAACTCCACCTCTGACTTCAATGACAGCAAACACAGAGAAAAAATACAAATTCCACAAAAGAAAGGCCCAGCTAGCACCTAGGCGTGAACCACTGTGCTGATGATAAACCTAGGAATAATAAACATGGCCTAAGACAAATACATCATTGGTAATATATCTGCTATCAAAGTTAGCAAAAAAGTTTTTTTTTCCTAACAATTACAAATGAAAAGTCAGTTTCATCATCCTGACATGTAATACACATGTTCTTCTGTGGAAATGAAAAATATTAGATGGCCAAACTGCTAAACTAATCAACCAAAGGGATGTTCAGCTTATCAGAGTATCGCAAGTTGTTTCTGTCTTGGTCATTGAAACAGAAAAGCAGCTTGTAAGTATGATCTGATAGCACTGCTCCTCTTACCTGATGTTCTTCAACTCAGGTAACTGCTGTGAGGTGTGCTCAGTCAGTCTTTAGCCAGAAATAACTGTAGCTTGGAAACGCTTGTCAGATTTATACTGCAACAAGTGAAAAAAAAAATAGGACACACATGGCTGGGCACACAGTACGAGACTGACCAGTAGCATCTCAAGAGTGAAGACCTGAACACCTTTTAAGAACGCTCACATGAGCTGAAATCATCAAACTCTCAGTCTTGAAACTTTGCATCTCTCTTACTCTCAGTCCCAGGCTGTGTCTTTCCTTATTCTCACATTCTCCCTTTCTTTTAACTGTCTCTCTGCCTCTCTTTTCACTCTGATCTGACATCAGCCTCTCTGATTGGCCGACCCAGCTTGTGCACTAACCAGTGACACGCTTTAATTATTGAGCGACTGACCTCAATTGGTTGGCTGGAACAGCCTAAAACACATCATGGCACACTCAAACACACTGCATGGCATGCACACACACATACACACACCATGCCCATACACTTACACAGTCTCACTACATACTGCACACTTACATGCTCACCCTGGGGACAGTTTCTAAAGTCTAAATATATATACTGTGGACAACATCAGCTCAGCCTGTTACTCCTCTCAGTTCATTGATGCTAAGAGCATTAGTTATGATAAGAATCATGCAGGAAAACAGACCTTTATCATGTGCTGTAATACTATATGCAATAATATGTGTATAAAAATAGCATGAACCCATTTCCTCTAAGATATATTTAAAGATATAGTTGTTTTCTATTATTACTGATATGGCTACTTCCAGAAACACAAATGCAGAATTCTTCTTTAGTAAAACTGTCGGATAAAATGTATCAAAACAGTTTCAATGTATGATGATGTGTTTACCAGTACAAAATCAGGTGAATAAAAACATGTATGTGAGTGAGCAATTTATTACATAATTTACTTGCTGTAGTGTTAAACTGCTGAATGAAGTTCTGATAACAGAGAAAGAAAAAATGGTATTGAAATGAATAATTTATGCTAACAGACAGCAGCTCATGAGAGCTGTCAAGCGTAACATTAATGGCTATCACAGTTCATCTGATGGCAATATATTGTATAAACTATATATATATATATATATATATATATATATATATATATATATGAATACATATATATATCCTCCAAGCATTTCCTTTAAAGGTACAAGAAGTTAAAATATTCTGTATAATTTACGATACAACACTGATGTTGATTGGGAACATGAATCCTGTGATATGCCTTTCATAACTGGTACTGTGAGAAAGAGAAATGATATAGATCTTTTGGTATTCCATCTATGTACTTAGTATGCTATAATTTAATTTCTAAATATATACCGGAGAGTTTGATCTCTGTCACACTTGTCTCCCTAAAAATGATCAAACACAGTAGATGATACTGGACATGTGATATCCACATTGCTTCATAAGACATGATGCAACCAGGGCATTTTTAGACCAGGGTGTGTTGGTATCCCACCTAATGTTAAATGCCTTTCCACTGGTCGCACCTCACCAGAAACGATGAAAAGGGAGAGTATTTCACCTGCCTGCCAACCTCATGATGTCAACCGCTTGACACCGAAAGCAATAAAATGGCACACGTCTTCAGTAATGGCATTCATCTCGACAACGCCTTGGGAAACATGAGTGACATGTTGACTCTCATTATATTTTGATGAGTGTAACCCAACTGGGCTCCATGGCATGCTGTGTGGCTTGTGGCCTATGATTAGTTACAAATAGTTCAATGGGTCACGCCGCTTGGCCTTCATCCCAAGACCTCACAGGGGTTGAACGTTCATCCCCCAAAACCACAAGCCAACTTCGGTAGTTGAATTCAAATTAGTCTGGCAGGTAGGCAGCATTTTCCAAAGTATGTATTCATCTTTAAATCTCTAATAAATAAAAGGATAACTACTGGTGACTGAATGTCACAGACTGCTTGTCAATTTATAAAATTTCACTGTATTTAAGCCTCTTTTCATTGGAAAAAACAATACAAATACAACAATGTGGGATTAGGTTGACTTGTTCCCCAAGTCAGAGTTCAGAGTTTAATGTTGACTCACCGCGGCCTTTTTCTACATAGTTACAGGTGGTTTCTGTTTTACTACATGATGCACTGTCTTAAAGAGATTACAGAGATACACTCAGAAGCACTTCTCATACTGTAAGCTCTCAAAAACACTTCAAATTGTTGAAAAATATTGCAGATTTCACACACAACTAAAGCACTAATCCGTGCACTCGCTAGCACACGCTCTCTCTCTCTCTCACACACACACATGCAAAAAAAAGAGTGCAGTCAAACAGAGTTCTCAACATGGAGCTTCATGCATGCGTGCGTGTGTCTATGAAGTTTGGCACTGTGTTTCTTTGGTCCATACGGCGTTTTGTATTTGCCATAATCCCCTGTCAGCAACACTTAGGCAGGCAGACAATAGCAGAGAAGATCGGCGGCCAAACCCCCTTCACTGTATGCTTGGCAGGTCAGCGTGCAAGCAGCAGGTTACACACACACACACACACACACACACACACACACACA
>JAOXYL010000001.1:19998939-20011972 GCA_028564955.1 Terapon puta | reverse complement strand
GAAGAGAAGAGAAGAGAAGAGAAGAGAAGAGAAGAGAAGAGAAGAGAAGAGAAGAGAAGAGAAATGTCTTCACAAGACGAGAGGGGAGAAGAGAAGGGGAGGGTAAAAAAAAAAAGAGGAAGTCTAAGTATTCCCCAAAGCCTTGCTGTCTTTTCTGAAAAATGGTCCCTGCAGGCCCGATCCAGAAAGAGGCAACACAAACAAACACAGAGAGCAGAAACAAACATCTATTTATGGAGGAGGGGGGTCCAGTTTCCCAACCACATTTGCTAGCAGCTTTTTTGACAATGTTACCAATTCAGCAGTTTAAGAGTAACAACTAGAGGACGGGAGAGGGGGAACAAGTCGTGGCTCAGATAAATCAAGTGTCCTCCAAATGTGACTGACATGAGTTTCACAGTTTTAAACTGGCATATGAACCAATGCAGAGCAAAACATTGATCGCAAATGTTCACATGTGGCTCATCATGCGCTTCCCCTTAAAAAATCTGGGAATAATATAAGGTATATATGAATTATTTTCACTACATCCCAAAAATAGGTCACACACTGCTCTATATCGTGGCAGTCCCCTCACTCTCTCAAAGCACAACAAGTTAACAGCACTGCCTCGAAACTAAAAAGTTCAGGTTTTATCGCGTTGAGCCGATGGTATCATTTAGTATTACTAAGATAATACATTTACAAGTGATGTATATGGGTGTGGTTATGTTTGTAGGCTCATGTTTCCAACAAAAATAATATGTGTGTGCATAAATCAATGTGATGAATTAAAGTAAAAAATAATGAATAAGTTCATTGAAATTATTAATAGTTTTCAAATACAAGATTATTTATTTGACATATTTTTTGAATATTTCTGAATATCACTGTGCAGCTGTTCTGCCTTTTTAAAAAATAAAATCAGGAGTTGTGGTCTGGCTGTTGTGCAAAGTTGATGTAACAATCCGATCACAGTCGTGTTCTTTGCTCTCCTGTTTCCCCAAGGAGGAAACGTTGACAGAGACGGAGAAAATCACGAGTCATTCTGTCCACAACCGTGCAGTCCTCCTACTGGCCATGATACTAATGCTCTGATAAAGAAGCAGCAATTGATTTGCAATTGAAATGCGCCATGTCAGCAGTGGCTTATCACACCTGGGATCCATCAGGCTAATTTTATTTAAAGACCGACCGCCACACTGAAACTTTATTCAGACACAGTCCATCAGGATTACAACATGTGGCACAACTTTTCTCTAGCTTTAAATTTGCAATCTGTTTTGGCCATTCTGCCTTCAGAGTGATGTCAGAGGTTGTTTCCAGTTACTACGTATATACAGCATGAACTGATGAAAAACTTAATGTTATGAATTATGTGTTTATTCAGTATTCATGTGTTACCAAAGACTAACTCAGAAGTTTGCTTTTCTGTTTCATAACATGGCTGTTTGGGTTAAAACATGAACGTGCCACCAAGATCCCAACTAGTTTGTTTTTTTTTTAACACTTTTTCCATTTTTTTGTGTGGAAAAACTAGAAGGTGGGAAACAGGAATTGATTTGGCAGATTTTCCCACGACTGTATCACAATCCTACACCTATTCCTTATGCCCTTTTAAGTACATGCTTTTTGGCAAAACACCTACTGCACTTGTAATAAAAGGCAGGTACATTAATGAGTCTGACTGTACTACACATCATGTTCCTAAATTTGTAAGGGGGGAGATGTGATGGCTGGAACAGACGCCATATGACATAACATTCGACGCAACAATGCTAGACTTCTGACGAGGGATGGGAGAAAGCGAAGGAACGATGAAGGAGAACGAGGAGATGAGAAACGGAAAATGCAGGAGACGGAGGGGGTGAAGGAAAGGACGGGGACGCTGGGGAAGATGATAAAAGCAGGGACACAGAGGGAGAGGGTGGAAGGGCAAGGACAGGGGTGAAGGGTGTAACTCACTCCTGTCCCCATCACCAGCGCCCAGTCCTAATTTACCCAGAACAATCAATCAGATCAGGAGGCAGACACTGATAGAGGACTACGATGCAACAGGATCCACCGCGTACACAGACACGCACCCACACACACACCAACACACACAGCGAGAGAGACGGAGGACTTGCATGCAACAGGATCTATTCACACACACGTACTTTTATGCTGACTAGGGGGGAAAAAAAGTTTGCAGCTCATATCTGTAGCCTCTGCACTGACTTCTACCAACTAGGCTGTACTGTGTACCAAAGTCACCGCGGCTGTGTGGGGTCACGGCGGGGGGGTCAGGGCCCGTGAGACGCAGCGAGCGCAGAGGGAGCAGAGCGGGAGCGGGGGAGCAAGAGGGTGAGGGAGAAAGGAGGGGAGAGGGAGGAGAGCGACGGCCAACAATAGGAAGAGGGAGAGAAAAGAGCAAAAAAAAAAAGAATCAGAGGACAGAAACGGCGGCGAACAAGAGGACAAAGTGATCGTGCCCTGCCATGCTCTCAGAGAAAGATGAATGCACCAACACAGAGAGAGAGAGAGAAAATAAAAGTGCGAGAAGGGGGAAAAAAAAGCAGCGGAGGACTGACATCAGCGCGGGCGCAGAAAAGACTGTGAGCGCGCACAGACGAGAGGAGCAGGGAGATCAGCGCGAATGCAGAAGTTTGTCTGTTCCTCCTCAAGCGCACGCTCTTAAATCACACCTCACCTCCACATACACATACACACTTTTAATTTATTGTTTTGCATCACACTGGGCTGTTGTTGGGTATACATATGAAGTGTTTTTTTACTGTGTTCATCATAAAACCTGTAGAGGCCGTGGGTCGGGTAACGGAGCGTCTACATATCGAAGGGTACTCGAATGAGACACTGAGCCTCAAAGCTCTCCCAGTGGTTGGTTGGAGAAATGGATGGATGAAAGTTTCTATATGAAAAAAAAAAAAAAACTGAACACAGTCTAGGTTTTAATGAGCCTGTTACCACTGATAAACATTTGCATTAATTAAATTCCTCCTTTATTATGACATTTACATTTTGGGGGAATTCAGCTTTTGTCAGGCAGGGCTTTTGTTGTCCTGAACAGGATACATTTACTGAGTTGCCTTTAGGAAGATCAAATCTTTACAAATCAAAGACGTCCCAGGAGCCTCTTGTTTATGGAGCAATCTCACAGAACTAGGCCACACCGACATTAATATTTGTTCTGTAAGCAATTTATGGGTGAAGGACTAATTCATTCCAAATAAATATATTTAAAATCTGACAATACGGTATTCATATTTAACTTAGTATATCATATTTTACAAATTCAACCAGGTATTAGAGGAATCTGTTTATGCATACAAAATCTCATCAGGTGTTAAGCATTCCTGCAGAACATAATTTCTGCTGTGATAAGAAATAAGACAGAAAGTTTCTTGTTAGATTTAAGATGAAAGAGATTTACAGATTTCAAAAGTGGTCAAGAAAAATATTTTTATTGGACCTCAAGATCTGACAGACTCATTTTAGTAAGAATAAGCTTAATTGTAGCTTTATTGTGTCCACTTCTCTTCATATCATCATCATATTACACTTTATGTAATTCTATGTACTGAGCAAAACACTAAAATGTAGTCGTTCACATGCAAATTCAGATTTATCAGTGATGTGTTTATTTCAATCAAGAAGGCACTTTCACGTTTTTCATGGGTTTGCCTGGATGTTCTTTCACAACGGGGAAGATCATGCATCGTATTATCTTTACTCCCTGGTAATAATATAATGTAGATGCCAGGAGAATATATTTCTACAGGGACCAACATCATGAATCTCAAGCCCATAAAATCGAGCTGATTGAATTTATGACTAATTTATTTGACTTAAGACTAATTGGAGCAATGCTTTATTTATCCTGTAAATTATCCCAAAGCGCCTCTCTGTTTGTGTGAGTGCATGATAGAAACAGACAGGGAGAGACGGAGGGGTGGAGGACATGTGAGATCTACACTATCTATTTTAAATGATGACACATTTAATTTAGGCCCTGCAAAAGAAATTAAAGAGCATAGCTGTTATTAATGAAGATGGAGCATAATGAGAGAAGGCTACACAATGAAACACACGCACAAACACACCGACACACTGATCGTTTCCGAAAGAAATGTTCCTTACTCTGAACCTTAACTTTATGATAACAGACCGTTTTTCTTTTAAAATGGTGTTGGGTATTTGTCTTACATTTAACTGATATAGTGAGATAATGATAAGTAGATAACAGTGTAGGTGCCCAATCAGCTAATACGTATGTGGGTGCATATGACTTGTTGTTGTGTTCTGCATTTATAAAACTTTTTTGCTTCTCCCTATTATTACTATGTTACTTGTTATGGTAACCTTGATGGAGGCCCCAAGATGAAACAGGTCAACTTCTTTATACTACAAGTTCTAAATACTACAAGTGTCACTGCAGTGTTAAGTACTATAAATGACTGAATATTGAGAACTACTGCAAGAAAATCAGCATGAATGGAAATCTTGTCCGAATGTGTCTTCTTGTTTTCGGATTCACAGTAAAGCTCTTCTTATCTGCTCCAGTGGCCATTCGTTACAGTTCAGACTTGTTTCTTCTCATTTAAAGAGTGTCAAATACACAAATTATGTGCTCTGCTTGGCAAAATCTTGTCAAGCCATGGGAACGTCTGCCCAACACATCACGTAAGGTTTGAAATTTGCTCAGCACGGCAAGGAAGATTCAATTCAGGCCAAAGCCGAACCTGAAGTCACAAGGTTTTGATGTGGCAGCGATGTGAGACTCAAAGTCATGTTTCCCTCCACAGCGTTCAAGTCATTGAGGTTGTAAATTGACTGAACAGAAAAACAGGCTGTGGTCTTAGTCTTAATTTTGTTACAGGTTTGCCAATCTCATGCCATTAAATGCATAGCCTGCATAGCACTTCTATTGATTAACAAATGACAACGGCGTCAATGTGTCGCAATGTGCACTTGAGGTCAGGGACTTATTGCCTTATTTCAATTCTTACTTTTCTCTACCCCTCCCTCTCTCTCTCTCTCAGATCCATTCCCCCTTTCTATCTTTCCCTCGTAGTCTCTCCTCCCTCCCTCTAAATAGATATTGAAGTTTTCTATTTAAGGCAGATGCTGTTTAACTTCCTTGGGGTGGGAAGTGAAAGGCAGGCAGAGGGCCATCCATCTCGCTATCCACCTGCTGACATCTTTAAATGCTATCGACACCCACTGCCAGCATTAACATGCAAAACTGCACTGCACGTTTGATTTCATTAGCTCATTGTGCGCAGGGTTTTCTCTTGCCCTGTCGGTGGGATTCTGGCTTCAATTATTGGATTGGATGCAGAATTGGCAAATTTTCCGTCTTGTCAGAGAAATGCCATTTCTACACTGCACTACGTACATTTTCATGATGACTTAATTATAATACATCCAATACGCCATGTCCTTATCTAGTGGTGGATTCAAGCAGTCTGGAATTTTCAAATAATGCATTAGTTTTTTTTTGTTTTGTTTTTTTTCTTCTTTCTCGAGACTGTAAAACAACATAAGAGATATGTCAAAGAGGGGAAATAAACCCAGGAAGTCAGCAATTCATCATTGTGCCTTAGGTAGCAATAAGTAGCATAATATCAGTATAATAACATCTAGCACCTTTTTGTTTATAGACAGAATTCCACTTGGTGAAGTGAGTGGTGCAAATATACAAGCACCAAATTGTGCCCACTTTAAGGTTTGTCCTTTTTTTTAACAAATCCTCCTCAGAACATGACAACAAATGCAAGCATGTTGAAGTATGGTGGTCTCCATGAACAGGTGATTTTTTTTTTGGTATCATCAGCTGACAACAGCATAGCTTGTGGGGTGCCGCAGGGTTTCACTCTAGGATCACTGCTGCTCTGATATCTTCTCAGTGGGAAACATTATTAGCAGATATGGTTTTGCAGCAACAGATGATATATAGATGTGTAGGTCAATGTGTTTGAATGAAATCGGCCTTGTTAATAGATAAACTGTAATTATAAGATTAACTGTGTGTCATAGAATAGTTTTTTGGCTTGCGATTTTTCCTCCACTCTCCCACTGACCTAGGTTCCTACTAATGTCTGACTAATGTTTAATACTACAGTCTGCACTCTGACAGGCCTACAGTGGTTAAATACATCAGCAAATTTGGGATTTTAACATTTGGTAGGGTATAGGATATAAGTAGGTTTGTCACCTTTTATTGCATGTAATGAGGCTACTAACCTCTGACTGTGATCTTAACCAGCTACAGTATTTTTCTTTGGTCTGAGAGGAAAGCCAATCATAGACATTCATGCTCTGTGTTCAGGTGCACTGTTTTTGAGCTTTTGTGTTGCTATTATATAGCATTTTCATATCTTATCTTGTGTAAAGTGTATATGTAACAGTTGATTATTACATTTTTTTAAGTTTCCTTTTATTTCGTATTAGACTCTAATTTTACTGCTTACATGTCCTTCCAGAACTACCTATGATTAAAACAATGAGTCTCTCTCTCCCTCTCTGCCACACACTCTCTTTCTCTCTCTCACTCTCTCTCTCACCACACACACGCACACACACACACACACAGCCATACGCTCTGCACGGAGAAAGACACTGAAGGCTTGGAAGCAGAGTACTGTATCTTTGCTGCCACCTAATGCAGATATCACACACGCCGTCTCCCAGCACCAGGAGGCTTTACTCCTACTTTGTCTCCAGCTCAGGCTTTGGCTTTTTTAATCCTGCCGTGTGGGGTTTCAAACACACTCACAGGTCCCGGGCTCTTCAGCACTGTGGCAGGCCTTAGGTGGCACGGGATTTTGTTTTCCAGGGGTGGCAGTGTGTGAGGCGTTTGTGATATGCTAATTTAATCATTTTTGTCCACTCCTCCCCTTCCTTCTTTCCATTTTGTACCTATCAATCTAATCACTTCATCGGGATTCCTGGAGCAGGTGGATAGAGAGAGGTGGGGGAGAGGGGGAGACGCAGAGAGAAACAAATAGGTAGATAGAGGAAAAGAGAGCGAGAGAGAAGAGTCTCTGGCTGCGCAAATACCACAACAGCAGCCTTTTCATCTATGAGCGCAGGCAGCCCCCCACTCTCCACACACACGCACGCACGCACACACATACACGCACGCACACACACACACGCACACACAGACACACACACCTCCCAAATGCTTTTAATTTTAGTGATGGTTCACTTTAATTATTATGAAAATTAAATCAAATGTAATCGGCGGATTAATGCGACCGATGAGATAATTCAGCCGCATGGTGATGAGAGCAGGGTGGATCGTCTATAAATCTCCACCAAAACGCTCAGGAGGAGGCAGGCGGGAGGCATCCAGCAAGCAAGGCGTGCAGCGGGGTGTAAAGTCAGGTTACCTTCTCATCTTATTTACTCATCACTGTTTAGCTGTTTTTTTTTCACTGGCCTGTAGAAATATTTTGGACGCAAATGAGCAGTAACTGTGATGCCTTAGCTGCACTACCTCAGTGTCCTTTGAAGTGAAAAGATAGATACACACGTGCAGATATACACATCTTTTTCTGGATCAAATGTGAACTTAGAACCTGTTACTTTTGACGAATTCCACTCAGTTGAAATGAAACCCTGCAGACGGCCGACGTGTAGCGCATGGTGTTGTAAACCATAAATAAAACCCCATTTAAATTCAACTTCTAATCAGCAGGTACAGTTGTGTAAATTTTGCCGCCATGTGACAAAGGACGCTTTAATTATCAGTCTGGGTTTTGTCTGTGCATTCTGCATACACTGTACAATACAACACACATATTTTGAGGTAAAAAGGGGGCGGCAAAGTAAAGTGAATGGATGTAAGGGTGTGATCAGGGCATCTACGGTGGGAGTGGTGTGAGCTATTTTAAATGCCGTTAAGCCGTGGCTGGCGACTGATCACCTATAGGCACATTTGTAGTAATGATGCATAAGAGAACATCCGTGCTGAGCTGTACGCATCTGTTATTTATGAGAGCTGTCCGGGCAGGACTGATGACAGCCTGCCCGCAACAGACAGACAGTTTGACTCGAGCTGATTTGTTTATGGGCTGACAGATTTGTTACTGTCCATTTAGCTGGTTAGAAGGGTTTTTAAGTTTGTTTCAGAGATAAAAAGACAAGATCGTAATTCATGTAGCCCACAACACCTGTTAAAGCACCTGTTTAAGGATTTGTGAAAACTGAGACAATATGGAGACAGCCATGGGTAATGTTGGCGTGGATATGGGTTCTGCATTTTTCTTACAAACTTACAACAAAGACATGATGCAAGAACGCCCACTTAAACATGACTTCTGTTAACACGGGATCAAACAGCATTTAGGAAAAGAAAAACATTAATAAAAACTTTGAGGATTCCCAATGACAAAGAGCCACAGTAGCTAAATGTCTGTATTTGACATCAAATGGATAATCAAGCAGGCTACCAGTTTTATTTTTAGACTGAACGCTCTCAGTTGGGAGATGTAACATGGTGACAGGAGTATGTGACAAGTGGCGCAAATTAAATGCATTTTTAGTGCTGATCACTTTTGGTATAATGATTTCCTGAACTAAGGTTTGAATTTTCTTTCTTTTGTCACGTCTCTTCCACTCCATCCAACTCTCTTCCTTCCACCCATCCTCCTTCTGTCTCTCATTTCTCAGAACTTTATATTCCCCTCCTTGTTTTATTTCATCTCTTGTCTTTCCTTTCTTGCTCCTGTTCACACCCTCGCCACTTCACTCGTTCCCCTTCCTCCTCATCCCCTTCTCTCCCTCCCTTAATCACAGAGTGTGAGGGAATTGATAACCGTCTATTACCATATGTTGCTCCATGATTAATGTTCTCCGGTCTTTCTCGTTGTTTCTCATTCATAGCTCATGTCATGGCCCATAAACTAATACCTAAAAGAGATCTGCCAGATGATTTCCACTCTAAAAAAGAGGGCAAGAGAGAGAGAGACACACTCAGAGGGAAAGATACTGCTCCTGATACTTAAGTCTAGTAAAGGGCATGAGGAGGGGGTTGTTAGCAGCAACGTAGGAAAGTCAAAGATGAAACAAGGGGAAGAGGGAGAGTTCTTCGTGCTTTGGCACTGATTGAAATATTTAGTTCCATTTTGTCTGGCAGAGCAGGTGTCAGCGTTATGCCAAATGGAGTTATTAAGGGCATAAATCTAAGGCAAGAGCTGATTTGTCGCACCCATCGTGGCATATTTATTAGGTACCACCATTCTGTTATGAATCTATTGATAACAAGTGACATGTATTGTGATATGGGGATGAGCCTCATGCTTCCATCACGGAGCACAACATGGAAAGGTACCATTACCCCACCAGCATGAGTTACATTTGATGTAATTAAATGTTTGTTGTTAATTAAATTTTTCCACCCAACAAAGATAAATTCATTTAAGTACGTTTCCATCAATAAATGTAAACATGCTCTACCCAGCTGTATTACTTAAGTTTGTCAAAAAACCCAAAACCAACATTTCAACTATGCTAGTAGATATAATGTATCACAATGATATACATTTTGACTAAAATAAAAGTCTGGATCAATGTCACAGTTTTCTTTTTAGGCAAACAATCTGCACAGTATGTTACAAAAAAGAGAGAGTTGTAAACCAAAGAGATGCCCTCACAGATTCAGTCACATGTGCACATACTATGTGTGAGGCAGCTATGGGATAGTGTATTTTAGCTTAGTAAACCCTGGCAAGCTCAGATCAGATTCCAGATGGTGCACACTTTAACAAATGAACACTCAGACGGACACACACATACTCATACACACACACCCACACAACTGTGGGTTTCCACCCAAATTTGGCAAAGATAGAAATAACATACTGTAGTCTAGGTTTGGATGACATAAAAACTAACCTCAACTTTCTTCAGAGGTCTAATCGCACCTCTTCTGGTCCTACTGCAAGTTTTAATGGAATCTTTACATCTCTGACATTTTCTTGTCTGGTCACACACAGAAAGTGCAGATGAAACAAACACCTCTGACACAGGTGCGCAGACCTGCTTCCTGTCTGTTCACACTGGACGACCCTTGTAATCCGCCTGTGGTTATGGCTGTCTTCTGTCCTCATTTTGTCTTCTGCCTCATGCATACAGACGTGCACACACACAGTGTAATAAATACAAAGTGACACACTATCACAGGAATGTGAATCCATAATTGATAAGGTCATAAATTTTCTGTTTATTCTTGCTGACCAGTATACTCTGGACAGTCGCGTACAATATGCACCTGTCCTCGAGTTTCTTGCAGCTAAGAAGATGAGAGGAAAGTTATGACATCTCAGTGTGAGCACAATGGTCATTTATTGATTTATTTATCATTAACTGATATATATATTATCTCATTTAATAACAACAGCGTGGATTTGCGTCAGAGTTTGATCAATACTCATGAGCAAGCAGCACGTTGAATACTTTAACATGTTGCTGGCAAACTCGACTCATATGACGCAGATGCAGCTTACGTCACAGCGTCGTCAGCAAATCTGTCTTTTAATCGAATGAGTTTTTCTTAAATTGTTGCTCGATCGTAAAAACAGCTCCTTGCTAAGCTCTCGCAGAAGCCTCTTCTAATGAAATGATCTTATGAAAAATTCCTTTAGCTGTCCCACAGAAGACGTTTAACATTCATATTGCACTCAGTCATGTCATTGGGAATTAGAGTCCATAAGAGTCATCTGATAGCTTTCCTTGACTCTCTCGCAGGGATTCTTCAATCAGAATTCCCAATGAGGGTACAAATAAAACAGTTGTTCACAAGGGCATTATTCTGTAAACCAGGTGCGTAATATAAATGTTTGAGGCAAATCCTATTTTGCATCACACTCTGGTTTTCAGTTTAAATGAGCGAGTGAATTTCCCAACTGAGCTCATCCCTCTTGCGGGATCCCAGAGGGTTAAACTGAAATTCAATCACTGAAGACAATCCGGGTGTAATTAAGCTACTTCTAATTTAACTGTCGGTCAGGAAATTATAATAATATTAGCCTTTACTTACAATGAAACTCAATTAAAAAAAAGAAAAGTAAAACGAGCTGGCGACATTAGATGCTAAGATGAGCAGCCAAAGTGGAGAAGATGAGAAGAGCGGTACATTTAACAAGGAAACAAACCGAGCAGAAAAATGTGGAGTAACCAACTCTAAACAAGCAGTAAAAGAAAAACAGACGAGAGAAAGGGAAAATGAGACGGTGTGAGTCAAGTGTGCATAATAATGTGCACGGCACTCAAGTCTATATTTAAATGGTGCCATCGAGCTGCTTGTTGAAAACAGAAGCAGCTGAGTTGACTGGCTTGTCTGTACGTACCAGTGAAGGGCCACGCATACATTATTCTGGAGTTGAGATCATTTGTCGACAATTAGCCACAACAGGCTACAGTGAGAGGCTGATTAGCATGTTGGTACAAGTCAGCCACAGGAATAGAGACACAGGGGCTTTGAAACTGACATGAATTCGACATCGCTCCATACTGTCATATTTTCTCTTTCCCCATTCATTGTCTTGCACTCTTCTTTAAGGCTAAATTAATATTCATGCAGAGCCAAATGATGAATATGGATGTGCAGACAAACTGACTTGTTTCTGTGACGATAACAAGAAAAAAGAAAAAAAAAGAAAAGAAGAGGGAACACAGAACACAGTCCCTTGAGAAACAACGTGTGTGGATTTTCAGTTTAGTTGTCTGTAGTTTTTCTAGTCAAGGGAACCCAGTGTATGGATTCCTCCCTGTGCACCCTCTTTGTGCCAAAAAAAACGCTGGGTTTTTAAATACTTTAAATATTTTGGTACCAGAGAAAGTTCATTTTAATTATGTGTAAGGTGCCTGTATTGCTCAGTGTGTCATAAAGTGGCTTTTAATCTGATAAAATGTTACATTTTTTCAAATCTTTCAAATCTAAAATCATTGATCCTCAGCTGATTTTGGGAAGACAAAATCACAGTGAGAGCCTCTCCAGGTCTTCAAATGCGGATTTTCAGTCTAACTGACCTCCCTGCAGAAGACAACACGGTGATCTGGATTCAGTTCAGTAAGCAAAAAAAATAAATAAAACAAAACAAAACAAAAAAAAAAAAACAACAAACAAAAAGAAAAAAACTCATCCCCCCCAAAAACCATGCATTACAAGTGTCCTGAATGTCTTTTGAGATGACACAAGTGTGTATTTTCTGGCCTAAATAAGGTCAACGGTATCTTGACAACAAATGGCTAATGATTCTTTAGCAACATCTGACAACAGGATCCAATGTTCAAGAAGAGGAAACAATAAATTCTCAGCACCAGAGTGAGGATGTTTACAGAAAAAATGGATCACCATAGAGAACCACCACAACAAGGGCATATAAAGCCGTAAAAACAGCTAATTCCCAGGAGGACAGCACAAGTAACATACACTGCAAACACACACACACTGTCACATTTTCGCACAGATAAACATGAAGATGTAAAAACTAAAGAAGAAAATCCTCTTTGAGGCGCGATTTAAAAGTGTAGTGGTGACAAATTACGTAGACTAGCACAAAGGTGGTTATGATGCCAGTGTGTAAAGGCTGAGCTGCACTAAGGCCCTGTGATGGTCAGATAAACTGTGATGTTTATTCTGGTCGAATTAACTGCACAAAGCGTCTTAAAGGGCCTGTCATGGCGGGTGTTTTAAGCTACCACTACCTTCTCTCTTCTCACTAGACCTTCCCTTTAAACAAAATACAGCCTTTTCCTCACAGCTAAGTCAGCCAAGTAGCCAATCCAATGCCTGGTGAGATGTCAGCTCAGGGATCAAGCCAGCGGGGGGGCTGGAGGGACGAGAGGTGTAAAAAATGTGGCACCGCAGCATGACTGATTTCATAGAAAAACAAAAAGTCTGATGGTGCAGTCTGTGAATCTGTGCTCCGCTATGACTCGCTCCTTCAGTGTACATCCTGTGACACAAACACATTAGACTTTATGCAAATACACCAGCGGGGATCAAATTTGATCATTTTCCACGGAGCAATCCTGCCACTTC
>JAOXYL010000001.1:19972295-19986418 GCA_028564955.1 Terapon puta | reverse complement strand
CTGAACTTTCAAATCCCAGCAGACTGATGCGAGCTCATGCTGACACACAGAAACATGTCATTGTTTATATGTAATATGTTTAAATATGCTTTAATATGTTTTCTTTCCTATGATCTGTGTTTTCTTCTTGTCCTTTGAGATTTGACATCTGAAACCTCACAACAGGACAACATTTTATGACCAGCAGATTACAAAACAAAAGGCACAGAAGGTCTGTGTGGTGCTGGTTTTGGGCCTTGTAAAAGTTCTAGAGTTTCTCAAAGGCACAGGTTGGTGTAACATCTTCCACTGCACACTGTGGTGTGCTTCACTGCAGACTAGTTGTTGCTGAACGTGTGCGGCCTTGCAGGTGTCATAAAGAGAGTAGGTGGTTGGACTTAAAATAATCTTTTGTGCCATGGGTCATTTTGGATTTTTTAACAGTAATGGGCTATGATACTTATAAAAAATGTGTGTGTGTGTGTGTGTGTGTGTGTGTGTGTGTGTGTGTGTGTGTGTGTGTGTGTGTGTGTATCTGTCTGTCTGTGTGTGCACACGATAGAGAGCGCATGTGACGGATGGGGTTGTGAGGAAACGTAATGACACACTCCAGTGGTCCAGAGAGGGGCAGAAGCGCAGCCTCATTGATAACTGGATAATTATGTACTCTATCATCATGTTATTGTGTGCGTGCATGCACATTTTATTTTTGGAGTGCATGCTCACGTACTGTAAGTTAATTTTCCTATATTGTCATGACACGATTTTTCTTATCTACAGTATATGGCTCAATATGTAGGTGTTTGTTGCATGTGCTAATTAACAGATACATTGTGTGTGTTTGACTGCTGTGCACTGATCTCTATGTGGATGTAACTCTGATGTGTATTTGCATACACACACACACACACACACACACTATGTCACATGCTTTTATACTGCACCAAGTGCAACCTGCATGATTGTGTATGACAGCAGTGAAGTGGGACGTTAAATTGCTGTGTTATGTTAGCACACTGTGTAACATACACACACCTCCTCTCTCTGTCTGACACACACAAACACATCACTCTTGCACAAACACGCACAGAGGAGGTGTATATTATAGGAACCTCCTTACAGTGAAAAGACATGACATCAATTTCACTTCAAATGACTGTTGTCATCATCCGTTTTTCATCTCCCCATCATCTGAATCTCCATCATCTCTCTGCTTTACCCGGCTCACGTATTAGAGATATATCAAATAAATACACAAATATATATATTTGTGTGTGTGTATATACACACATCTATATATATATATATATATATATATATACATGTATATATGTGTGTGTGTGTGTGTGTGTGTGTGTGTGTGTGTGTGTGTATACTTAAGCACATGAATACATGGTATTATTTGGTATTACTGCTACTTTTTTGTACCAGCAAAGCAAACGTATACAGGAGATGCTCATGCAGTCGCCGCAGACATACACATACACTCCAGGCCTCCATCCTGTCATAGAGCTAAGCCCCCAGCGTGTCCCACTCTCCCATTGAGAATGTTTTGGACTTTCCGCTGTTATGTGGTTTTCCCAGTGATGTGGGTTTGTGTGCCTTTGTGTCTTATTTGTTCCCCGGTGAGTTGAGGGGATGGAAGCTGAAGGAGGCCGTCCGATTGGGCTGCCACTAATCCCTTAACAACACGGCTGACCGCGATCGGCCATGACCATACAGAAGGGGATGGAGTCAGCAGGTGGGAGGAGGGGTGATTGAATGGTTGGAGATATGCAGCAATGGGCAGGTGGGAAGAGCGAGTTTGCAAGGAAGGAAAAGTGTCTTTCTGGTTGACGGGCTGAATGGTTGAAAATGATCATAAGCAGATTTTCACAGAAAAAACTCAATGTGAATGTAAATGGTGTCCTATTAGACCTATTATATTAAACCTATGATTTAAAAGAGACTTAAAATGATTGAGCTCAAACTCACATAAACATAAATACTACTAATAGCAGCATTGTGCTTATTTATGCCTTTGATTGTTTGTTTGTTCATGGCACTGTGTGCGTGTGTGTGTGTGTTTTTGTGTGGTAATCGCCACAGGGATGATTGTCCTCATAACTGTAAGGATGAAACCCTAATTAGAGGAAGCATACTGCAGACTTTCTCTTCTCTCTCTCTCTCTCTCTCTCTCTCTCTCTCTCTCTCTCTCTCTCAGGCTCATTCTCTCTCTCCCCCTCTTGCCTGCAGACCTTCTTGTCATTTCAGACAAAGGTGGGCGCTCTCTGCTCTCCTAAAATCTCCTCTGAAAGCAGTGCTCTGATATCAGATGCTGTGTAAAAGGCCTAAAGCCAGAGCAACCATACACACACACACACACACACTGCATCGCCAGAGCTGTTTATGTCGATGCTCATTGGCAGATTTTGTAAGGCATTAATGCAAAATACTGACTGCTTTAATGTTTAAACAAATCTACTTGTAATATATATTTTATTTAAGAGAGATTAAAACTTGTATCAATGATGCATTAGCTGGTTCACTCACTCTCATCTATCTTAAAGCCAGACAAAACACATGTTTGTAAAGGTCTATGTGAATGCTTCACAGCTGTGGTTCACACAGGGGTCAACACAAGGCCAGAGTCTGGAAGTGTCAGAAACTAAGGCTGCTCTGCTCTTTGCTCTGTATCTTTCTGCCCATCCGACATCAATCAGTGGCATGATCTTTTGCGATGGAGTTGTGTGTGCTTTCAGTGTTGCCGTCAAACCTTTCCTGAAAAAAAGATGGGATGGCAAAGATGACGCAATTACATAACCTTGTTTAAGATCAGTCCAAATGTTTTTTGAACTTTCAAATTTGTCTTTACAGTGTCCTATAAACTTTTGAAATTTTGGCTCAGTAATATTTGGTGAACAGTCGGATCAGATGAGTGATATTGGAGGACGTGTGTGAAACACTGTCACCATGTGACATAGACTTGGTCTTAGTGCTCAAAGAGCCCAAACTCCAAGCAGGTACAACAAGGCAAAAGTAAAGCAGACAAAGTTTAACAAAAAAAATGTAATTTTTTTATTTAGATTTAATCAATTAAAATCTTTCATTTGTTTTAGTTCTCAGTCATAAACATTTACCTATTTAAGTCACATGTTTTTTTTTTTTCTCAATATAATGCATTCTTCACTGACAGATTCAGTGACAACATTATTGAAATTCTACAGCGACCATCCCGGCCGCACCAGAGGCATTAGCATGATCCACCAGGAAGTGCCCTTTCTTTCCATTGAGGCTGTGTGCATGGGTCACATCACAGATAGAGTTGTGGCTCCATCCATCATGTGGGTTATAGTTAGCCGCCTATGCTAATGTCTGACCCAATGAAAAGTTTACTGAGAGACGGACAAGGACATTGGGGTGGACTCTTGTCATCGCATGCCGTAAACACACACACGCACACACCACACACACACACCCTTTCTCTCTCTCTCCCTCTCTCTCTCTCTCTCTCTCTCTCTCTCTCTCTCTCTCTCCCACAAACACACACTCACACACACACACACACACACTCAGCAGCACTGGGGTGCTGTCATATTTCACAGTACCCGGTAGTGTGGGGTGAGTTATGGCCATGTCACACTATAGAGGGACTGTGTGAGTGTGTGTGTGTGTGTGTGGTATGTGTTTATGTGGCTGCACATTAATGTGGGTATGTGTTTACACTGTGTGTGTGTGTGTATCTCAGGTCCACTCCTCATACGTTTATTTATAAAACGCCCCCTCACTCCAAATCAGTGATGTCCAGAATGCCGCTGCATGTGTAAATGACAAAATGATTTATAGAAATATTCCCAAAATAAAGTCCTGCACACCAGGTGGGAATATGGAATACCCCCAACAGCACGGCTGCTCAATGGGAGACACACAATAAATGCGTGTATACACATATACAGTGCACAGGTTTATGCACACGGGCTCATAGATGCACAGCCACAGACACGGCGTGGCACACGTAGGGACAGAGAGGACGTCGCTCTGGTAAAACAACTCTGTAGATTTATTACCTGTAAACTAGAAGATGGACAGATGGATGGATGAAAGGATGGATCAATGGAAGGGCAGAATAAAAAAATAAATAAAAGAGGGGATTAAGACAGACGGAGAGGGATGGAAGGACAGGAGGACAAACATGATGGATGCACAGACAGATAGATGGAGGAAGAAGACAGTGGAGAGAGGACGGCGCTCAGATAAAACTCTTTTAGGGATTTATGGCCTGTGAAACGGTAGACGGACAGAGGGAGGCACGGAAAGAAGGATTTAAGGAAATGAGGACAAATATGTGGGAAGAGAGGAAGAAAATAAATGGTTGGATGGACAGATGGATAGGAAGTTGGCCCAAACAAAGGGAGGCCAGGGCAGCGATAGGCAGAGGGAAGGAAATGAAAAGAGGGGAAGAAAGGAGTGGAGAGCGAACAGAAGAGTCCTGAACTCCTTTACAGACAGTAGTAAGAATATAAGAAATCCTGAAGTGGTCTTTGCTTCTTTGTGTGACATGATTCCTGGAGGAATTGTCAAAGCATGAAATGAGTCTTACGCTGGGAATTGTCTCATTTTGACTGGAAATGGTGTTATCGTTCTGTGCTGGTAATTATGCTCTCTGAGGGAGCTGGCATAGACAGAAAGAGACAGAAAGAGCAGAGGAGAAAGACACACTTTGATCTTTTGTGAGCATGATGGGTTGAGCTGAAAGAAATAAAATGTGTGTGTGTGTGTGTGTGTGTGCGAAGGGGCGCATGTGTGTGCATACGCGTGAGTGGTTACTGTACATGCCAGCTGGTCTTGGGGACTAATGGTAGCTGTGATATTAGTTCATGAGCGGTTTCCTGTGATGCTTATTTTCATGAGAAATGCTGAGATCATTGGTCACGTACGAGCAGCATCCTGAGCAATGGTCCATACCAGTGACTGAAAGGTTTGGAGAGGCCACTGGGGTCAATTTATTTCCCAAAACGTTCATGTTTATGGGACTTGGAACAAATAAAACAGGCTGAATTTGTAATTTGAGAGTTTCAGACTAGTGTCTAACAGACTTACAGATGAAAGTTACCGGTTAAACGTCAACCAAAAAGGCCCTTTCTGACATTTGATCTCTTTAGAATAATATCTCTGGTTTTATTTTTGTGAGCTCAGCCTTTCTGTGTTTATAATTTCCCGTCCTACAGTCTTGTCAGTCAATCATCTGGATCCATTTAGCATCCCATCTTTCCCTTTTTCCCCTTCCCCCTGTCTCAGTACCAGTCTCTCTAGCTTTACTTTGTTTTGTAGTGCCATGCCGCCATGTGTTGTGTGGTGTAAATGGGTTGTGTTAAACACTGTTCTGTCCCTGGTGAGTGTTAACAGTGTGGAGAGAGAGGCTGATAATCTTTAAACAGGGCATCTGCTGGCATCTGCTTTATCTTTATTGTTCCCCGGACACCCAGCGGAAAAATATACAGACGGGGAGGCAGATAGACACACAAACACTTTGTATATGCATTATGTGCAGTTCACGACACACACACACACACACAAATATTTGCATGCACAAAGGTTAATTTTGTATGCACAACTGACACAATTCATGTGAACACAAACACACACAAAAAAAACTTTAAGGTAGTGGAGGAACCAAGAATGATTAATTGAGTCACTGAATGTGTTGGTACAGTGTTCTCTGAGTCTGTGACAGGGTGAGCAGTGTGAATCTAAAGACAGTAAAGCAGAAGAACATCAAGACTGGAGTTAAGATGAAGTTTACTCTGTTTGTTTGTTAGTGAGAGGCAAAAAAGCAATAGGAATATGGAGCAAGGGAAATGGTCACAGCACGACAGACAGTGTTCAACTTGTCATAGCAGAAAAAAGGTCCCTCACAGCGCATCTGCATTATTTAAGTGTCATCGCTGTATGACAGTGAAGCAGCATACATGTTTTACATGTCACGTTACTCAAGTCAAAAAAGGCCTAACAGACAATGGGCCAAGTTGAAGTGGCAGGATCTGTATTAAGGGAGCTGACTGGGGAATTAGGGGCATTTACTTGTTTTGGTCACCAAGGACAACTTTGGAGCTGACATACTATATTACTTTGACCTCAGAGACTGTGTGAAGTATCTTTTGGTAAAACTTTCTGTGAGCGCACACACTTAGTAATGTGACCACAACATCATACATACGGA
Organism: Terapon puta; assembly: GCA_028564955.1. Lineage (NCBI taxonomy): Eukaryota > Metazoa > Chordata > Actinopteri > Centrarchiformes > Terapontidae > Terapon > Terapon puta. The sequence goes on along the minus strand of JAOXYL010000001.1, from coordinate 19,980,240 downwards.
GATGTGTGGAGGGACAAAAAGAGGAAGGGAAGTGCTGGAAGCGTGATGAAGTCAGACATGGGAAGATGATGTGATTGGGTTGCAGCGGGGATTGAGATCACACAGGGGGAAGAGGGAGATGAATGGAGGGGTAGATGGAGAGGAAAGGGGAGGAGCGACAGAAAAACAAGGGGAAGCTGGGTTTTCCACAGGGGGCCCAAGGGCTGGCAGGCACCTGAGTCACACCTCCACCGTGTGTGTGTGTGTGTGTGTGTGTGTGTGTGTGCGTGTATGTGTGTGTCCTTCTGTCTGATTCTGTGATTAATGAAGACATGTCAGTGTGGTAATCCTCTCTAATAAGCACCAGCAGAGCAGCCCTCATCTATGTGTGTACACGTGTGTCTGTGTATATGTACTTACTGTGTGTGTGTTAATGTGGATTTCTCAACTTGTGTGAACAGATTTGTGTGACTTCAACTCCTTGACTGGATTGATTATTAATTATTCACTGTGCTGCACGTGCTGTATCTGTATAAGTGTGACAGAGAACTCTTGTAATATCCTTACAAGCAGCGTGCATCTGTGAGTAAGTTTGTGTGTGTGTGTGTGTGTGTGTGTGTGACAGAGAGAGAGAGAGAGAGAGTGTGTGTGTGTGTGTGTGTGGGTTATCTAATGTCATTCTTTATAAGTATACCCAGATGTTGATACTGGAATGGCTCTTTAATTACCATTTAAACAGCAGGGGCTGTATGCGTGTGTGTGCGACACAGCCTGTGTGTATACGTGTGTGTGTTTGTGTGTGTGTGTGTGTGTGATGTTGACAGCGAAACTACTGTTTAATTACCATTTAAACTGCGAGAGCTGAGTGGATCATTTAAAGACAGAAGAGCTCCAGCCAGCTAAATGAGGAAAACAACACCATTACAGACACACAAACACACACACACACACACACACACACACACACACACACACACACACACACACACACACACACACACACACACATATATACACACAGAATGAAACCACACAGACAACAAGACTATTAAGGCCTAATGAACGATGCTCCTGTGATGTGTAGCTGTTCTTTAAATAATAATAAGTGCTTCGGTTTATGTAGTTGCACTGTAAATAATCTTTCTCTCTCACGTATACACACACACATACTAACCACCTTTTTATCATTAATAATAGGGTGAGTAAAATTTGTTTCTTTGTGTGTTTCGGCCCCTTGCCTATATGCATGTATGCAACCATCTGTGAATGTACTTCAGTCAGTCACCCTGTTAATCAGTCAGTCTGCTCCAGAGGCAGGTGGCCAGTCAGTCACCCCAACAGCGACCCATCCAGTCTGCTTGTGTTTTAAATGATACAATTAGTCAGTCAGCCAGTCAAACAGTAAATTATGATCAGCCATTGCTTTGCTGTCTCAGCCTTTAGTTAAAGTACCATCACGGTGAGGTGATTAAAACATTCAAATTGCTTGCTGAACTAATTTTTACAGGAGTAAGGGACAAGGATGGACTGGGCCCGTCATAGAGACAGTATTGACACAGAACGTGTGTGTGTGTGTGTGTGTGTGTGTGTGTCACAAGAGTCAAAAGGTAGAAAGTTTTACTCAAATTGTCAATAAAACTGGCAGAACAGGTCAGTATATAAACTTAGGAAGGAAAAATTAGTGTGTAATTCCATTGTGGAAATGCACTGTAAATGTTATTATTTTGAAGGGAAACTTATACAAGCTGTAGATTTATCATCGACAACGAGGTCGTATTTCATAAAAGCGTCTTCTATGAAAACCTATAATAAAAACTTAAGCAAGCAGAAAAAAATAATATAATAAAAAGTGCATATAAACTCTTTGGTTCTTTATTATTTCTTCAGGCAGGTTGATGGCCAATCACCATCAATGATTAAAATAGAAATACTGTAATGAAAGCAGTATAAGAGATTAATTATACCAAAAGGGCAATTATGGATGATAATAACAAATTATTTTTACAATGCCGTGGCAGGTACAAATGATGGCGCGGATGATTCCTTACACAAAGGTAGTTAAATAATTACAGTGTAACAGTGAGAATGATAGGAGTGATCATATTTGTGACAGACAGGCTGCGTCGCACTGAGAGTATTATGATAATGATATTAATGATGGATCTTTGCAAATGTGTGTGTGTGCAGAAGAGTTCAGTGGGAGATGTCTCACCTCACACTGGGTCTCTCAGCCCGATGCCATCTGTTCTGCCAGCGCACACACAAATGCACTCAGAAAATCATACGCACACACACGCACAGCGCACACGCTCTTATGATCACTGGGAACAGAAAATAGGCACACGAACAGTCTTATGCAAGAAGATGTTTGTATGCAAAGGCCAGTGCTGACAAAAATAAGTGTTCTGTGCAAGCAGACACACACATAAAAAAACGCACATACACTCACACACACTCCCTCTCACACTCCCGGCCCGTTGGTAATCCTGGCTCTACCCAGAATGCTCAGCTCTGAGGGTTCAGCCAAAGGGAAACCAGCGTGTTGTCAGCCTACTGGACATACAAGAGATCAGGGACATGCGAGTGTGTGTGTACTGAATGGGTTTGCTGTGTCCACTGTGTGTCTAACACCAAATCTCAACACATTAAAGTGAATGAAAATTGATGATGAAAATAACGATATGAATACAATTTTAAAGGTATTTTGGTTTGTTTCAATCTGACGTCACATATTTTCAACACTATGGGTTGTAATTTCCTGACCTCTGTCATGTTTTACCATCTCTCTTCTTCTCTCCCCATCTGCCGCCCCCTTTATTTCTTGTCATTGTCAAATATCAGGTCAAGTAAAGTGGAAAAGAAAAGGGGGGAAAAAGTTTTTAAGAGATGATATATCAGAGGCCTTATCTGTCACCGTGTTTTCTCACTCTGACACACATACAGGAGTTTGGGTAAAATATGTGCGTGGGTTTTCTGGCGATGCCTAGACTGCATATGACCAACTCACACAGACACACACACAATTACACGTACACACATGAAATGTGTGCATCCATGTGGTGTTGCCTGGACGGTGTACGAGCAGCATATCTGTCAGTGTGTGACAGGTTGACAGCTCAAGCTCCCAGCACTTTGTCCACTATCATCACGTCAAGAAACACACACATAAACACACGTACTCAAACACACACACACACGCAGCCACAGACGGTGATGACATCAAAATGGGCCACAATGGCCACTTTAATAGTTTAATACTCAGTTTCAAAATTTACATCTTTGTGCAGAAAGACAAAAATGCAAAGATTCCTGACATTTTTAAAAGAAAAACATCCACATTGCTTAGTTTGAAAAAATTTAAAGCTTTTTCAATTTAAAGCTTAAACATGTTTGGTACAAAAAAAACACTTAATCACTTGTTTCTTTTTTTTGTTGACTTGAAAAATGTCATTCAGGTGAGAATTTTCTCAGTTAGGAGACAGGTGCTGTAAAACTGGAGCATTATGAGTTTGAAAGCCTCACGGCTTTTAAGTGCATGCCACGGCCTCTCCCCTTCCTACATTTCCTGTCACTCTCCACTCAACACTATCTGTCACCACAGAAATGCTGTAAATTGCCTTTAGAAAACAACAATAATTAAAATTAATTAATGATATCAGATTCAATAGGATATCAAAAAGCAGCAGGCACTTTCAAGAGTTTTATACAGATTCTGTTCAATGTCAGTCCAAAGTTATCAGCACTTAGCTGAGCCTGACTTACAGGCTCATAGCGATGCACAATATGCCGGCGCCACATGAGCACCAGTAGTATTATCTCACCATAATAGCTGCATTTAATGATACACACGCGCGCCTCAAGTCTCCTTCTTATGTCTGGAGATGGAGTTCAGCACTTACAAAACCAAGCCAGGTCAGGCCAGATAATTTGAGTCGCTCACGGATCACGGCTTTAGCACATTTCATACAATTAAGGATTGTGGATTTGAAGCAGACTAAACAATGGGCCCAAATTAAATTTTGAGTTTCGGAGTGAAAGACGCTTTCGCCGCTCTGAAAATACAATCAAACAGAATGAGAATACAGACGTAGTCTCCTAACAGGATTGCTGGGCATACCCACTCACAATAAGGCATCTTTCTCTCTTTCTTTCTCCCTGATATTCTATTACTGTCTGTCTATCTCCTCTTCCTCACACTTCCAGACTCAATGGACATACAGCTGTGGTTTAATCCTACAGTTCTTCTATTTTGAGGGCCTCATTGTATCTCCTTGTGTCAAACGGTGTGAAAGACCAGCAGCAGAAATACAAAGCAGAACAATTACAGCTTCAGCCACAAGAGAGACAGAGACACAGAGACAAATAAAGGAGGGATGAAGACCAGAAGAAAGCAAGAATGAGTGAATTGAATTTTTCTTTTTCCAAGCAGACTAATATGAACTAAATTCTTTAGCTGGTCAACAGCCTGCTCAGTGTCATCGCTTAAGTTTTTGGGTGTGGTAATGGGAAGGTTTTTGAAGAACATGGTTTGTAAATAAAACACATGCTAACAGTAGGAATATAAGACAAAAAAGCTGTTTGGAGGGGGTGAAACATGAAAAGAGAAGATAATAGGAGAAGAGACAACATGAGAGAGAGAGAATGAAGGAATAAAATTGAACTATTTCTCATAGTTTTATATGAGGACAGAGATGTTATGTGACGAGGTATCACTACAGGGGCGGGTAGAGAGACACAACTTTGTAATACTTCACTGCTGAGGTCTGGAAGCACATATACACACATGTACACACGGGGAAGGGAAGCAAATTGGATTTTTAAATATCGTGGGCCGAACACAAGGAAATAAGACATTTCATCGAAAGTTTGTCTTTAAAAGTAAAACAGAGAACGAAAGAGAAGAGACTCAACAGGGTCAAGGGAGGACAGGCCGAGGAAACAAAGGAAAGAAACAGACAGAGAGACAAAAGAGAGATTACACAGAGACATGGATTGAAAGTGAAGAAGACAGAGAGAGAGAGGGGGAGAAAAGAGACGTTCAACAAAGTTACAGGAAGACAGGGAATAAAGGGTGAGGGGAAGATATTGAATGAAACAAAAAGAGACGTTGGACAGCTCTTCCGCCCAGTAAGTGAAAGACTTCAAACCACAGTGGATGAGAGAGCTGCACTTTATGGGGCTATTCTCTCTGCATTAGCATTAGCTATAGCTCTCAGACTGACAACCCGGCGCTCTGTTCTCAAGGTCAGGAAGGGCACACACTACCACGGGCCACAACTACACACACACACACACACTCACACACACACACACACACACTCCGTCATAGATTCCATTCAACACACACTCAGGCATTCTTATGCACAGACAGGTCCAAACACACAGGCGCACACAGACACAAATACACACTGACATACACAGAGATGCACCAACACATCGAAGAGGAAATTGTCCAAACTGAAGAATGCAAGCTGTTGAAGGCCTCAACACAAATTAAAGGTAGCTTACCCAGATGTTTATTGTTAGGTGATTCATTGACAGTCGTTACATGAACGGATAAAAGGTGACTGTTTAGCTATTAAACACCTTTTTTTTTTTAATTGTTACTTAATCAGGTAGTCTCAGTGGGATTAAGATCTCTTTTCCAAGAGAGGCCTGGGAAAAAGAAACACACACAGAAAACACAACCAGCAAAACAGAAATGACACAACTGCACAATAACAAGGAATTACAAATGTTACAACAATGATTAAAAAAAAGCTTGCACTTTATTTTATTTAAAACCTGCATAATACCTTAGGCTTGTTCTTCCAATATTTGTGCATACATGAAGGTTATATAAGTTTAAATATGTACTGGAATTTCAGTCCGTTTTTAAACTGTTTGACTTTCAATAATCTGGGCAATTCATTTTGTGCACAAGATCCCATTTGGTTTGTTAATAAGGAATCACTGCTGAGTGAGGATATTTGTTACTGCATGAGATTATTCCTGCAAGCAAACATGGTTGTTTCTATCTAACCCTGGTTAGTCCATTTAACACTAGCACACCTGAACCAAAATTCAACACTTCTCCTATTTTTCACTTTCTGATAATTTTTCTCTAATTTCTGAGAATGACTTATTGGAATTTTAGAAAATGAAGTTCATTTACCTGTAGATTGCTTTCTAAAAGTTATATTAATGCAAGAAATTAGTATTAATTACATAAACTTGTTTGAGAAGTACTTTAATAAGCCTTTTTAAAAACTATATGACTTGCCCTTTTAAGTGCCATTCTGGCTGCAGGAATGACAAGTGTCCAAAATGATTTATTGTAATGGATGTTATGGAACATATTAAGCAGACTCGGTCATATTAGTTCTCAGAACCGTTTAAGTAAGGAAGCAAACTCACTCATATGCACGTAACAATCTATAGTATGAGACTAACAGATTCACAGATGCACAAAGTACATGTACAAAGTTGACATGACCACAAACACATGGTGGTCACATATGTGTGTGTTCCTTATCAAAAGATTAATTGAAGCAGCATTACTCGGTACTCTGGGGTAACTGGTATTAATGCAGCGCATAATTACAGCTCAAACTTATTGATTGTGTGTGAACAGACGCTCCATCCATTCAAGATCTGTGGTGCATCCAAGCAGAAAAAGAAAAACAAGCAAACGTACTAAACACGTTGCCAACATGGCTGCTGTGGTGTGTCACTGCCAGGTGAGTACTGCACAGCTACTGGCTAATCAGCAGAGCCTCATTATGACATTATTTATGCAGGCAGCATCAGATGTGTTTAGTATTAACTTGGTCTGGCCTGCTGCTAATGAAGACTAACTCATCTATATCTTCTCTTGTTTTCATGTACAGAGTAAGACTAAATCTAAGACTCTCATAGAAGTGCTGTGCTATTTGGCAAAGTTAGGATTTCCTGTCTAATTCAGCAAAAAAAATAATAATTGAGGCTTATTTTCTATAACTGACTGTATTAGATAATAATTAGAAACTTCACATCTCTGAGTGTAATCTTTCTTAAATGGATAACTGATCCGCCTTGAGCTGTAAAATCTGATCTCATATTTTCCTCCAGTCAGCATTCATCTTTTGGGACACGAAAGGTTTCTGCAAGAGCACAAACACACACAGAGAAAGACAGAGAACAAAAACAAAGAGGAAGAGCGAGCGCTGGGGCAATCTGTGATGTGATTTTTTGATAACCATAATCATAATCTGCCTAGGGCGATCCAATTCCTGAGATAGTTTATGGGGTAGGGAGGGCTATCAGAATTAGAATGAGATGAGCATAAATGGCTATTTATCCCTTGTGTGTGTGTATGTGTGTGTGTGTGTGCCTGTCTGTCATGAATGGCTATTTATGTGGATTAACGGATTGGTGAGGCCATCTGAAACGCATGAAGCAGGCCTCACAGCATGCCTGAAACACACATACACACACACACACACACACACATACACACATTTTTTAAAAATGTATTTATTTATCAAAGGCTAGTGTGTGTGTGTGTGTGTATGCGTAACCCCAAAAGGTATATGTGTGACGTTATATGCATAGACAACATTTATCTACCCTGAATGTGCATGAGTGTACTTATTCATCTGGCCTGCGTGTGTGCTCTTGAATGTGTTCTTAAATACGTGTCTATATCCTTAAGTGTGTGTGTGTGTGTCTGTCTGTGTGTGTGTGTGTGGGTGTGTGTTAGAGAATGACTGAGTGTTGAGAGAGTGGTAATTACCATTCAGCAGTAGCTAAAGTGACATGTTTGAGGAAGAGATAAGGGGACATAAATTGGCCTGGTATAAAACGGTGATATTTCCTCTACTGCTTTAGAAAAACCCATTTACTCTGCCTCTTTAGCATGTCAAGACCCCTGTCACTACCCTCTCATCCCCTCGGCCAGAAGGACTCATGCATGCACACACACACACACACACACACACACACACAC
>JAOXYL010000001.1:19917154-19931553 GCA_028564955.1 Terapon puta | reverse complement strand
ACACACACACACACACACACACACACAGACACACACACCGCGCACACACACACACATACACAGACATACACTGAGACACGCATACACAGATGGAAACGACCACACTAATGGATCACCCCTGTCTGCACGCAATCCACCACAAATAATGATGAACCACCCCTGCATTAAACTATTTTACACAATGCTCAATTCATTACTTCTCTCTCTCTCTCTCTCTCTCTCTGTCTCTCTCTCTCTCTCTGTGTCTCTCTCTCACTCTCTCTCTCTCTCTCTCTCTGTGGGTATAGGTGAGCTAATAAAGGTATGATATTTCTCCTCTACCGGCACAATCATAGTTTTTATCCATTAGTAGGATATTAGGATGGGGAATGAGGAAAGGTTGGAGGGTGGGGATGGCATGGAGAGGGGAAAAGCGATGGCTTTAAATTGGTTTAAAAGCATTGCCACTGTAAAAAGTAACAGCAGCCCCAGGTATAAGGAGCAAATTTGCATAACTTTGCAAAGGAGACCAGGGCCAGCCTAAGGCCTTTTCAGGCCCTTGGTGAGCTTTTTGGTGGAAAGGCCGCCTCCATATATTTTTTTAACTAACATTTTAGTGTCACACAAATGACATCACCTCAAACTGGAAGTGTTTTAATCATGGAGTTAGCTTTGTGTGTATGATGCAGAATTTTAATTATCTTGATGATAAAAACAAAAATGAGGCCTTGGGCAAAAATGCCCTGAATTAACCTATAAAGAATATTCAATAAAACTTTGATGAAATAATGATAGTAGTTTATTAAACATGAAAACCTTTTTGGAGAAATAAACCACTCACTTTTGTTTTCATCCTTGTCTTATTGTTTAAAATGAACATGATATTTATTTTGAACACATTTGTAGTTACCTTATGATTCACATATCTATCAACATGAAGGCATCTTGCTTTTTAATGAAAGAACTATCCACAGCCCCAGTAAAAGGTATACATCCTGGAATAGGAATAGGAATTTTGAGAAAATTGGAAAACAGAACTGACATTAATATGAGAGTCAGGAGATGGAAAAAATGACCCCAAAAAAGCACTAACAGCTCCAATAATGTTTGTACTTAAAAACAAAAAATTGGGACAGATTCTTTGTCAACACATGGAGCTGGACTTTGTTAAATGATGATCTAAGGTTTGCAAGGTGCCATAAAAAAGTAAGCTGCAAAAAGTGTTTTTTTCCTCATCTGTTATTGTTTTGAGCATGGATGGATGGATGTAGCTGATAATGTGGCTGATAATTATTTTCTCCGTGATGACACGAATGCATTGCTTTTTTTTATTTCTTCTTTAATTTTCTTATTGTACAAGAACTATATAAGGACTATTAAATCAACCAAATGAAACAATTCTACTCATTAACTTGTTTACAAGTGAAATGTTTTCGGACATGGAATCATTTTTGGTTTTCCCCCAAATCATGATGTTGTGTGTTGCCTAAAAAGCATATTGTTGTTTAAAAATATGACAAGAAATGATAGAATGATTTCATAACAGCTGATGCAAACCTCCTTTTTTGTCTAAAATATGTTTTCCAGCCTCACTTTGCTCAGTGTGGGAGAGGCGAGAAGAAAGAGTCATTATGGATTTCAATTAAGTGATCCCTGGGCAGAGAGGGATGCGTCAGTGTGGGGGAATTAATGTGCTGCGGACAGATGTTTAATAATAATGGCCGAACCGGTCCTGCCGAGAAACACACATTCCATCCGCCGCACCCTACTGTGGCTGCAACGAACACACATGCACAGAAACACACACAGACAGGCCCACATACACAGGCACTCGCACATAATCACTCATACGCTGACACACACAATAATGATTCATACACATGCACCGCACAGAGCAATGTGTGACAGTGTCTATCTCTCTCTTTCTCGCTCACACACACACACAGGCGCACACACACACACACACACACACACACACACACTGGTATCACCTCTAGCCTGTGTGTGTGTGAGTGTGTGTGTGTGTGTGTGTGTGTGTGTGTGTGTGTTTTATGACCAGTGCTGGCCACAGCGCATATGGCCCTCATTTAGGAACAATGGGCATGGAGAATGACTGGTTGGATGAGCTTCCTGACTGTGAGAGGTGACTGGAGGCATGTTAAATGACATGCCCCGTATGGAGAGATGGAGCGAGAGACAGAGAAAGAAAGAGGGGGAAGAGCGCTGGTATACACGGGCAATCCTGAAAAAAGGGATTATTGCCTCACTGAGCAACAACAATGTTTTGAGTGAGAAGGGACAGAGGGGTGGGAGTTGGGGGAAGCAGAAAAGTGGAAAGATCAGGGGAAGTACAATGGGAATTTCAAAGCAGATGAAAGGGAAGGAACTTGATGGAAGAGTGTATTACAAGAGTAGAGGGACATGGAGAAGATGATGGTCTGGTTGGGTCTAGCAGTGGGTCATTATACAGTGTGTAAACAGCATGTCGTTTTATGAAGTGCTCTCACTCCCCTTTTTGTGTTGCTCTCTCACAGATACACTCCTGGTGACACCTAATCAGTGTTGTTGCAGGACGAATGGCTTCCAGCCGTCCTCATGGTCTTGTCAAAAACAACAGTTCCCTAAAAATCTCTCCCACTCTCTCTCTCACTCACATGCTGCTGTTCCCATCGTCTTGTCACAACAACATTTCTCCAGTAATTACCAGGGTGGCCGCCCTCCTGCCGCCCCTGGATGGATGGGCTGAGCAACCATGGGTTCGCCCCTCCAGCCATAACTCTACCTAGGACGTCTGCCTAACGCTCTTCGCCACCGTGGTGGCCCTCAGACAGCAAATTGGCCTGAGAGAAAGACAGAGAGACAGAAGGAGATACTTAAACAAGCACACTGCGGGGCTCACAGAGATGCAGGAATGCCGGCACACAGACATGAAAGCACAGAGGCAGACACATGCACACACACTCATTCACTTTCACTATTTTTCGTTTGCCTGTCTCCAAGGAGTCATTTATAATACAGACAGTCTTTTCCTCTGACCATTGGTGAGACAGATATCTTTTGTTGTTCAGATGCACAAGTGCACACGCACACACACACACACACACTCACACACACACACACACACACCCTGCTGCGGTGATCATTTTGACAGGCGAATATGGCTGAGGAGGAGTGGAGGAATGACGAGGAGGGGAAATAAGGAAGGAAGCGTGGCGAGAAATAAACTGATAACTGTATGATGAAGGGAGATAACGTCAGGAAAGGCGGGGAATGGATGGACTGATGGGTGGAAGGAGGGAGGCAGCAGGCAGATCAATACTCAGATCCACAATCTGCATCCAGAGAGCAGGCATCTCTGAAATGTATTTTCTTTCTCTTTTATTTACGCTGTATTTCAGTACAGTAGAATAGATCAAGGAGGAAGCCGAGGAGGAAATTGTGTGTGTTGCATTTTATTGAGTCCATTTGAACTTGTAAGGACACCAAAATCTTTGTTCAGGTTTTGAGCTTATAACGTATTATGGACACTGAATAACTGCAAATAATAAAATAGGCTTTATTTACAGATACTTTCAGTTCTTAAATGATTATGAATATCTGTTAATATAAACGTCTGATCAAGTATTCTTAACTATTGTAAGCTATTAGTGTTTGCACTACTCTGTTTACAAAATACACAATGATACGCCATCTTTTTAGCTCCACTTTTACCAGGATTATCCGTTTAGACAAAAACTTAATTCTAAAGGGTAAAAGAGAAGTTATTTATGTTAAAACACTGAGGGGACCAATAGATATCTTAAACGAAATGAACATGGCTACCTGTCAGAGAGATCGAGATAAAACGCCTTTGTTGGTTAATGATTTAAAAATAAGACACAACAAACAAAGAAAACAAAAAATAACCAGCACTCCACGTTGACTGTTACCTTATATAACTACAGCAGGTGCATTTCTTTATTTATCTAGACAAATACGAACACTTACATAAATTATGCAGTTTTTAAAAGCATCTGTTTAATCACGACAGGTGCGTGAGGTAGCATTACTCACTAGGTTAGCGAAGAAAGTTCCCAGATGCATGAACGCCTCTGCGTCACCCTGGGAAACAGCTGCGTTGTCAGGACAACAGGTAAACTTAGCAGACATGGCGGAGCTGCTGAAAATACAATATGAAGTGAAGTACGAGTTCAGATGGGAATACTTCCGCGGAATCAGGCATGTATCATGCAACACCAGTTAGCTAAGTTAGCCCAGGATGTCAACAAACAATATGCTTCTTTTAGTCAACCTGCGTCTGTGTTTGTGTGTTTTGTGCTAATTTTAGCGCTAAACTGCCAGGTGTTTGTGTCACGTTTTAGCTCGGTGAAAGTACCTGCACAGCAAACATTAGCAGAGTCTGTCTCAAAGTCCCATAGTACAATAGCTATTGTTGTGGACGTCAGTGTGCAGCCTTACCGCGAGATAATGTCGTTATTTTTCCGTGTGTGTGTCTTAGCCAAGCTGAGTTGAGCAGACAGAGAGAAAACCAGTCCGCGACCCGGATTCAGAGCTGGTTCAGAGCCTGCAAGGTGCGGGCTTACCTCAGGTATAATGTGTGTGTGTGTGTGTGTGTGTGTGTGTGTATGTGCTGGTCCAATTTGAATCTGTAAACCAGAAGAATATGGCTTCTTTATATGCCACAGGCAAAAAAAAAGAATACAAGCCTTAATATTTTATATACCAATCTGAGTTTTGCTTTTTCCTCCAGGGGTTGGAAAACATTCGGGCAGGACGCTAAGAGTTAATTTCAAGGGAAGCCCTGATACTAGCTCACTTTCATAATTATCCCACTTCTAGAGCTTTGCAAATGGCCTGGAGGAATAAATGTCGCCTGCACTCTGCGCTCCTTTCACACACAGAGAAATGAATGTCTCTATCTCCATGCTTGTTCCTATACTGTGACCCCGGCACCATTCTGCAGGGTCAGCAGACAAACTTCCAGACAGTAGGTTAATTCAGATTACTTTAGTTAATTGATCAATGCGTTAAGTGGATAATTAGCAACAATTTTAGCAGCCTAAGTGCAACTCCGGGGTTGTGCTATCCCCACTATAAGCATTGATTTTCTGGGCATATGAATGGCCTTTTGGAAATTGATGGCCTCATTGGAGGTAGAGAATCGCAGTGGACTTGCATTTAGAGTATGTTTGAAGATGAATACAAATGTGTGCCGCTGACTAAAGGGGGTGAAAGGCTCATCAGACATGATCGAAAAGCCTAGAAGAGCAGAAATGTTCTCTGTGTGTGTGTGTGTGTGTGTGTGTGTGTGTGTGTGTTTGTAAGCGTAATGTTTCCGTGACCTTTTAATTGATGTCCTTTTACAACCTGGCATTTGTATGCAGAGTACAAAGCCACTCTTTTCTTTATTGTTTTTCTTTTTTTTGAAGACATTGCAGTTTATTATAGTCTGGCAGTAGAAAATTTGGTGATTTAATTACTTAAATAACATTACACACAGAATGCAAATATTTAGCTTTTTGCTATTTAGGTTTTTTTTTCTTCAGATTTCTCGAAGGCTGCTGTGTGTTTCAGATTTGTTTTTTACAGTTTTTTTTTTTTTTTTTGCAAAGAGCATTAACAGACTAGCTAGAAACCAAACAAAGAAATGCACAACTTAATTTCCTCTCATATACAGTATATCTGGACAACTTTTTTCAGCATTTTCCTATATTTAAACTATGTAATACACATCCAATCTTTTCCCCAAAATCACTTTTTTTTCTTACAGCCATCTGCACAAGAAGGCAGTCATTATACAGAAGATATGGCGGGGCTTCACAGCAAGGGCACGTTTCAGACAAATGGTGAAGGTAAGCCAACGCCTGGAACGGCTATAGATATATTGATTATGTTATGATAGCATGCATTAGAATTCAATTGCTAAATTCCTAAGTCCCTGCGTCTGACCTTAAGAGATATAATTCACTCATTACACACTGGGAAATTAGCACTTAGGAAATATGATGCAATATGATAAGAAATTCCATCTATATCGCAACCCCTGGGATGTATATAGAAAGGGTGAGGAGAGGGCTAGAGAGAGGGAAAGAGTAGGAGAGGTTGTGTGTGTGCGTGTGTGTGTTTGTTTGCGCTTTAGTAAAACAAGGCCCCATTTTCAGCATATTGCCTCCAACTGCTTCTTAATTGAACAGATTGTTGATACCGGATCCAATACCCAGCGCTCTCACGTATAATTTTCCCCTGGATTGAGTTTTGTAAACGTATCACAACAAGCTATTTATCATGCCTGTAAATTGACTGTTTGCTAAAGCATAACTGCCAGCCGCCGTTTGGGAGGCGTTCAAGAAATGGAAAGGGAGGGTGGATGGCGGGGGTGGGGTTGAGGGGTGTTGAAATAAACGATGAAGGATGTGTCACAACACACATATGGGCTAAAAAGAGGCTGTTTGGTCTCATTTGGAAACAGACGAGCGCTAATTTGAATCACTCAAAATTGCCACACTGCACTATTTTGAATTAGCCCTGAGAGATTCTCCTCGTCCCCTCCTCTCTCTCTTTCTCTCTGTCTGTCTTTCTTTTGCTCTCTCACTCTTGCAGACCTCATCGTGTGTAACGTGACGTGCGCAAAGCCTCATGTCGGAACATCAAGCTGAATTTACAACCTCCTTTCAAGTCTTTGTCTTCCTTTGCCTTCCTCTACTCCCTCTCTTCCCTGTCGTTATCAAAAAAAAAAAAAAAAAAGATGTGTTGAGATATGAATCCCCTTTATGACCGCTTCTTCAGTTTGCTCCTGAAATGTGCCCCCAGTGGTCGCCCGGCACGCTCAGTGTGCGACGGCTCGTCGAGTGCGCCGCCGAATATTCTCTGGCCTTTTGTTTGTCACTTCTGGCAGTGCTGTCATTGATTATGAAATCCAGAGGAGAGTGTTTGGCCGTCATACATCTCCATTAGCTCGCTGCTCGACTACCATAGATTTTCTTGGCCCTTGTCTGCGTTGGTGTATTAAGAGAGTACCGTCCTCCCCTTGATACAAAGTCTCGCTAACCAGTCTCTCTCTCTCTGTCTCTCTCTCCATCCCCCTGACTTCTTCCCTTGTTCTTCTTGTCTCACTTGCTTTCCCTCTCTTCTCTCCTGCCCCATTCCCCTCCCCTCTACAGTGGCCCTATCTGCACTGCCTCTGTGCAATGTATTATGTATAAAGAGCTCTTTATCTTTGACGCCTGCTGTGGACAGATCAGAGGGCTGGGAGACAAGATGTAACGCCATCTTTCCCTTTGTGTTCACAGGCGGCATATTTTATCATGAAGATGAATTTCTACGAGGAGATGGCGGTCAGGGTAAATATCACCACAGTGTCTTGTTTTAGCAAATGGAGTATCGTGGTGGGGGGACACTCTGTTTCTCTGTGTGTGCTGTGAATTGGAGGCCCCATGAACAGCAGCATGACAGCACTTCATCTCATCACTTCTCATACCTTTTGAACTCATAACTTCTGAAATCTTACATGCTTTCTCACCATTCCTTTGAAATGTGATTTTATACGTCATTTAGGCCTAATAATGACTGATTAGAATCATATATAATACACAACAGAAAACTGATTATTAAAATGACTGACCACTTTGATATTTGGTAAGAGGCCCTCTGAATGAAAGCATCTTCTAGATGCTACCCTTTATATCAACATCGGCCTTTAATCTCAGTTTTAGGAACATTTATTTTATCACTTCTAAATCTCCACAGTGCTCTTGCCTCAAATGTTCCCTCTATCCCCTCAGCAGTTACTACTGTTTAACTCATAAATCATACCACCGCGGCTGTGACTGATGCTTTGGCACTTTTACACAAGGATGCTGCACAGAAACCTTATATTTTTACAATTCCATATAGCCTACTCTTTTGTCTAACAGTTTCATTCTGTCTAAACCATTAAAGGGTTTTATGGGCCCACAAAAAATCCCACTAGTGTTTATTGAAGTGGTGTGTCGATGTCCAGCTGCACAGGGATGGTTGCAATATTTTCATATTGGTGAAAAAAGCCCAGAAAATGAGGGCTTCAAGTTTTACACTTAACAGAAACCCAAACAAATAAAGCTGACCACCCTGTTATTTCAATAAACGCCACATACTGACAGAGACATAGATCCAGGAGTAGTGTTTGACCCAGCTCTTTTGGGTCATGGGGCAAAAGGGTAGGAGTGATGTCACCACGTAGAACAGAGCAGGAGCTTCTGAAGTTGGAGAAAAGGATCCTTTATAACCAATATAAAATAGCCACAGTTTCCTAAAGGAAGCAATGGGAGTTTTAATGGAAAATGAAGATATGTGAATGATGCAGCAAAGTGGCTCAGTGGTTAGAAATTCAATGAGGCACTGGGTTTGAACCCCACAGGGACCAAATGAGTCTTTCTTTTCTGTGCAGTGTGCTTTTTATTGTTTTATTTTATTGTGTGTTTGTCTGGGTTTTCTCTGGCTGCCCTAATATTCTCCCACCAGAGAAGACGTGCATTAAGTTATTAGGAACATATCTGACTCTGACTCAAAAGTGGACTTTGTTCCTGAGCACATCACTGTTGCTGTATGCAAAGACAAATTTATCTAAGCAGATAGATGAAGTTTAAGACTTGACACTTGAAAAGATACAAAACATGCAAAAGTTGGCCAATAAGGTATTGTGAAAAAGCATAGAAAGTAAATAGACCTGTACTTGTCCTTTTTATGACGCCACCTGTTGAAAGATTACTTCTTTTTTTAACTATATATGCAAGACTTTGAGATATATACATTATATAAGGATTTCCTGATCGGCAGGACTGTGAGAGATTCACTACAATCTCGGAAACTCTTCTGGTACTTTGGCCTTTTGGTCAGAAGAGAGCAGTAACATTTATTTATGAAACTGAAATGGAAAAAAGAGTGAAAGAGACACTGTGCAAAAACAAATGATTGAAGGACAAGTGTACTCACAGACAACCTTTTACCAAAGAATTATTCAATGTGTAAATAGGGAGAAAGAGGGAAAGAGAAAAAAGGCGATGCAAAGGGAGACACAATCATCTCAGAATCCCCTTGTGACACTTCCTTTGAATCAATTTAGATTCTTTTCTCTTTTCTTTCTCCTCCTGTTGTCTTTATCACAGCGTGGTAGCTAACAGAGGATAATGTATTAGGGCCGTAATAGAAACCAGTGTTTACATGCCGCACCTCGGATTTGTATTAGATTCAACAGCATCGATTTCACTAGTCAACAAAGGTCAGCAAGAACTCGGGAGGCGGCAATTACTTTATTTAAAATTATCTATTGACTGGCAGATCAATGCTAATTCTCATTTTGCTCTTTGTTGTTTTTCCCCATCCTCCACTTCTCCCCTTCTCTCCTCTTCCCTCTTCTCATAGTGTGATTATTCTTTTACCTGCCATTGTTTTAATCTCCTAATTAGTCTGAAGGACATCCGCCCCCTTGCTTTAAAATGGTCCACTGGTGTGTGTGTGTGTGTGTGTGTGTGCTAGCTAACCTGTAGCCTCCACAATCAATGTGGACTGGTACAGTTAGATGTATGGTGCTGAACTGTGACAGCTGTTTGCCCCCTCTTGGATTGTCTATCATTACAGGACAAAAAAAACTGCACGATTATACGTGTTCTCCCATCTATGTTAATATCTGTGTTCTACATGTATGGTTTTTTGTAGTTTAATGTCTCCTCCAAACTTTAACTAGAGAAGAAGAAATGACAAGACTGTGATTAAACAGCAAATACAATGATAGGACACTAAACGATGATTTCATTTTTGTGATGAAGGGTTATGCTGGTAGTTAAATTTTTGGGTAAAATGAGAAAAAAATGTTTTGATAAAAGAAAACAGACATGCCAATAAATGGGGTTGCTCTTCATTGAAAGTAAGGTAAAGCACCTTTACTGCCTCTGAAGAGCAACCCCATTTATTGTCAGTCACTGAAATAATGCGATATGAAGCAAACTACTTCTGTCATATTTTTTGATAATTAAGCACCTGCCACATTTCCTTATGTTGCTGAAAGACTTCTGAAGAAAAACGTTTTAATCCCTCACAGATCCAGCGGAGATGGAGAGGATTCTTTGTGAGGAAGTATGTACATAATTTCTACGCACGCAAGAGCTATCTGGAGGGACTTTGCAGGAAAAATGAACTTGTCAGGTAAAAAAAACCAAAACAAAACAAATGGTGCTGTATATCAGGCTAACAAATGCACAGTGCAATTGAATCAATGCCTACTCCTCCTTCACTTTCATTTTTCATATGGGTAGTCAGTTTATGTTGCACTGACTCTCCTGTTTAACTCCTGTCCAGCCATGTTATTTTATTCTTGTATTTCTTATTTATATAGTACAGTCTGCAGTAAAGGTGTTGTAGAAATTTGAAAGCGAGGGAAATTGTTGAATACAGTTCTTCACGAGTACTCCT
Source organism: Terapon puta (assembly GCA_028564955.1). Classification (NCBI taxonomy): domain Eukaryota; kingdom Metazoa; phylum Chordata; class Actinopteri; order Centrarchiformes; family Terapontidae; genus Terapon; species Terapon puta. Next base: position 19,921,128 of record JAOXYL010000001.1, on the reverse strand, counting down.
GCCTTTTCCTGTCCCTCTCACTCTCTTTCTTGCTGTGTTTTTGCAGCATTTACCCTTTATGTACTGTGGTATTTTTACCCAGGGACCACTTCAGGACCGCAAAAGGAGTCAGCTGGTGTGCGTCAGTCAAGATGAATTGATTTGATTAGTGTGAAGGCAGTTGGGTAAAAGGTGTATTTGTGTAGCCATAACCTTAAAATGTGTGTGCGTGTGTGAGAGACAGAGAGACATGTAGAGCGAGAGAGAAAGAGAGAGGGAGAGAGAGGTAGGGAGGTGTTGGTAGGATCTGTACTTTCATAGTTGTTGCCTCAGAGGAAGAGAACAGGGACAGGGGAAGAGGAAAGGAAAGGTGAAGGAATGAAAGCGACAGAGAGACAAAGAGATAGAGAAGAAAAAAGAGAGAGAGAAAGAGAGAGAGAGAGAGAGAGACAGAGAGAGAGAAGTCCTCTAAAGCGCTTGAGGCAAAGAGAGAGAGAGAGAAGTGAACGATGTGAAGAAATTAAAAATTAGCCTCTGATTTGAACCGCGGCGCATGCATTAATAAAACATCCTGTGCTCCAGGGCTTACTGCTAGAGATACGCCATCTTTTATTTTTGACAAAAAAAACCATCACGTTTAGCTAATAGTCACATTTTTAATGTTGCTAATATATTTTACCGGAAAATATCTTTAGGCCTCTGCTAAAATTAAATGTAAATTTGTTAAAGTGCTCCTTGGATCACTGACTTCCCCCCTCACTTCCCCACCAGCGTGCCACCTTTCCTCCACGCTCCTTGCCCCTTTTAGAGGTAGGGGGAACTATGCTGTTAAAGTCCATTAAGGAAGTGTTACCACTTTAGTATTATACCACACAAAGACAGACACAAACAACATTTTCAAGTATCCGGACATCATACCAGTGATGAAAGATGTAAAATATTAAAAATATTTAGCTTCTAATAGTTTATTTCATCTATGGCCTGTCTGAAACAGGAGGCAGTTTTAACTACCATGTAAATATTTAGCATATACTGCTCTAATATTGAAAAAATATATACAGGAGCACTTGTTCTGAGCATTTACAGAAGTCAGAGTGAAAATATATTTCTAATCTATAATTAAACCAAAGGTTACACAGTTATAATTGGCAACATGAAAACTAAAAAGTACAGCTAATGTTTATAACTCAGGGAAAAGATAGTAAGTAAAGCCACTCAGAGTGGGCCTCATCACTTTATATTTTGCAGCTCTTAATAGCATAAAATTTTTGGATCCTGTCTAGATACAAAATAAAGTATCATAATAAACACAATTAAACACAAAGGTGGCTTGTAAGATGTGATGCTATTTTATTGGTTTGTTCTTACAGTTTCATTATCAGCTATGTGACATCCCCAGTCTCCTTACACACACACACACACACACACACATACACACACACACACACATACACACACACCGCCCCTCCTCCACAGTGGTTTGGGGTGTTGAGGTCATTTTCTCTCCAGTTAATCACATGTTTATTTAGTGCTGCCGAGGTCACGATCAATTAACGCCGTGCCGACATTTATTTAAAATATCCTTTCTGTGTTAGCCGCTGAGCCCTCAGATCGCTGGCTGCCTGATCACTCACCCCGCACAGGTCCGCTTTTTAATCCACCTGCTCCCTCCTTTCTGTAAGTCTGTCTGTCTGTCCAACACACTGAATAAATTATTCAAAGTTGGACTAATGGTCCCCATTTAGTGCAGGCTGATCGGCTGCGCATGGTAATGATATAGGAGTAATACATAGACTGCTGGACCTCTCTCACTTCTCTCTCTCTCTCTCGGAGTCTCTGTTTCTGTCTCTCTTTCTCTCTCATGACGGATCTCCCCCCTGCACGAAACCATCTGTGTCATTTCATTAGGTACAGCATCCAGCTAATACGCGCTACTTACACTACCCTCTTCTATCCCCTGCCCTCACTCTGCCTCCCTCCCTCATTCTCTGCTTCTCCCCTCGCTCTTTCCCCTTCTCTTTTTCAATCTATTTTACTCTGTATCTTTCTCTCCCACCTCTCTTTCTCGGGCACCGGTTCACTGTGCCTCAGTGTCCATCCTCATTCATCCTTCCTCTCCTTCTGCATAGCCTAATGAAGTCAGGACCCCAACGCAGTCCCCACTCTGCCACAGTTTTCCTTGATACCCCAACAATTTATCACTTTGTCAGGGAGACACTTAAAGTTCCTGGGCTTTAATAAGGGCATGCAGTGGGACGATGGGGGCAATTAGGAAAGCAGAGCAAGCCCGCTTTACATATTTACTAAATGTGCTGGTGTCATCGCCGCCGCCACCAACACGGCCTGTTGACTGCATGAATTATTCCTCTATCTGCAATAAACAGCTGGGTAATTATTACTGCCATAATCAGATGAATAATTCTTTCTGTAATGTTGCAACAATGTGGCAAAATCTTTTTACTTATCATAAAGTCAAGGGACAATTTATGGACTTGGTGTTGCTCGGCTGAGAAGTAGTTTTTTTCTTATTATTCTTCTCCTCTTGTGCAATGCTGTATCTCCTTCTCTTCCACTTTTTTCCCCATCTCTCTTTACTCCAGCCCTCTTCATTCCTCTCTCTCTTGTGTCCCTCTCAAGGACATTCATGAAAGGAGAGCTGCTATGGTGGAGAGAGTGCGGGCCTGCCTGCACGCCTGCCCCGCGATCACTCTCCGCTTCTATGCGTCAGTCTTTCTTTTGCTGCTCGTTCTTTCTGATCCAGTTTGGGTGGAAACAAGTTCACTCCTTCAGTCTGATTGGTTTTGTATATTGTGTGTGTGTGTGTGTGTGTGTGTGTGTGTGTGTGTGTGTGTGTGTGTCCGTGTTAAAATCTGGGCCCTGTGCTCCCCCTGCCTCCTGAGGGAATAACTTTTGAAAGTAAAACAATGGAGAAAAGTAAAAGTAAGAAGTATGGTGTTGAAAATGTTTTTGTCCTTTTGAATATTGGAGATATCGATTGGGGATCGTTTTAACGTTTGTGTCATTGTTTGCTTTCTCACCTCCTCGTGTTTTACTACTTGAGTGAATTAGTTAATCAATCAGTCAGTCACTTGAATGTAAACACTGTTATGAGGGTAGTGAGAGCTCGATACACTGAGCCAGTCGCTGCCTTGAGCTGACTGGCTGACTGGCTGACCACCCCCTCCTTGTCAGCTATTGAATCATTTAATTGGGGCAATTAAAAGAGCCAATCAGGTCAAGCTTCCATTAAATATTTAAAGCTGACCAATTAGCTGCTCTGGTGCTGGCCTGGATGACCGCATGTGTGGCCTGCCGTCCCACAATGCCTCATTCTCTGATATTCCATCAGCCCTTGATGCCCCTTTATGAACCAGGGAGTAAATAATTGAGGAAGAAGTGAGAAATTTAGCTGCATTATATTAGCCATTTAAATAAGTGAACAGTCCAGGGTGAAAATGTCAGTTGGCGTTTCAATTATTTGGAAGTAGTTCAAGTCCACTTGATTAGTGTGTCCCACAGTTCACTAGCCATCAAAAGTAATCTGTAATCTGTTCTTTCATCACATTATATGGCATGCTAAACACATAGTAAGTATCCAGTACTGTAATGTGATTGAGGATATGCAACAATAAAACAATGCTGTTATAAGCCAAATACACACTTGCACCAGGACCCTTACTTAATTGACATTTCAGGTAAATTTGAAATTTGTCTTAAATCATTTGTAGGCTGAAACGGGTTTTGTTTGCAGAATGTTAAAGCCCCATATAAAAAGCTTTTTAGTGGTAAAATAGGATTGGTTGGTGTTGAGATACAATAATGAGCTTAAACAATACAGCAGGTATATATTTTTTCAACAATGATTCCAATTATTATTTATACAGACTCACATTTACATTTTCATTTCCTACCTTCTCACACCAAAGACCACACTCTTTCTTTCTTTCTTTCTTTCTTTCTTTCTTTCTTTCTTTCTTTCTTTCTTTCTTTCTTTC
>JAOXYL010000001.1:19799063-19834655 GCA_028564955.1 Terapon puta | reverse complement strand
GTGTGTGTCTGTCTTCTGTGAATTTTAAGAGGAGAATTGATCTGTTTTATTCTCTAAACTGTATTTGAAATCTCAATCTCAGCCACAGAGGCTTCTTTAATCTGTGGCTGATGTTTTGACTTTTTTGGCAGAAATCAGAGCAAAAGCAAATTCCCAAAGCGTGAGTAAAGTGAAAACAAATCCACCACTATTAATATCAAACTTGCCTCCATATGTTATTTTGTCATCTGAACGAGTTCCCAAAGGAAAATACTTAATTCATTGTTTGACATGGTTTCATTTTAGCTCTGCTCCGTCAGTTGAGTTTCGTGTGTACGTCCCTCATAACTGAAGTAATTTGTTTCAACAACACAGGGTGTTGCAATTATAGCTATGAAACAAGTCATCTACTCCTGTCTTTCATTGAAGAAAATGTACGTGTTTACAATATTACCTTTTGTTTTTGAAGCAAAAGCTTTAGTGGATAAAGCTCAGAAGAAAGCAGTTAAGCAGTTAAGACTAAAATGAAGGTTTATTTTTTCTGTTGAAAGAGCAGATGTAATGATTTCTTAAACTCAAATCAAATGCAGACTTTTTGCTGCCACACTTTACTCACAGATTAAGCTTTGTTTTCCTCTATGTATCTATTAATGTATAAATTCTCATCGATGTTCTGTTGTTGTTGTTGTTGTTGTTGTGATCCATGTTCTCACTGACTGAGCCTGCAGAGTCTTCACTGTAACAACGACCGTAGTCCTACTAACCTGCAGACACAAAGAGCTTAAAGTCTGTAATCTGACCAGTCTTTTCATTAAGCTGACCCGCAGGTTGCTCAGTGTCATGCTTCCAGATTTGTTAGTCAGTCGTGTGTAACTTGCGTGTGTGTATGTGGTGTGTGTGTGTGAGGGAGAGAGAGAGCAACTGGCATATGGGCAGTCGAAGGTTTAGAGGAGGGGGATTAAGTTGGTGTTTACAATTCCACCTTGTAATTTTCTTAGTCTCTGACCAAGTTTGTTTGCTGCACCTCTTTGGGTTGGTCAAAAATATCTTCTCTGCTAAAACCTTTGCTATCGTGTGTGCTTCTAATTTTAGAAATGAGGATGATAGCAGTGACATGCATTATTGCATTTCTCCACGATCAGTGTGCGATGTCTTGCATGGCACAGTAACAAACAGCACAGCATTCCTCTCATGCATTTGAAAAATGTTTAACATGTTTAATTTTCTCTCACAATTTCTGTAGTTTTCTTTTAACACACTTTTAAAGAACAACTTAAAATAAAACAGTAATTTGAACACACTAACTTTGCACAAAAACTATTGTAATTATATTGTAACACCATTTAACATGCCCTTTAACACAAAAACATGAAAAACTAATAGTATATGGTTAGAATTACTTTCTTATGTGGTTTCTCATCTCTTGGAGAGCAGATGAGAGGTGAATCAGAGAGAAAGATTTGCAGGGAGAGAGAAAGTAGAAAAACAGAGAGAGGGAGTAGCGTCTAGGTCAGGGTGCCCTGACTCTGTCAGTGAGGCTGATTTTACGGCATGCTGTCTGGACAGATGCCATCCACTGGTAACCACTGTTTATGTCTGTGTGGGGCTGTGTGTGTCTCTCTGTGAGTGGATGTGTTTCTGGATTTAAGTGTTTGTGTCTGCTCATCTGTGCTCAAATGTCGATGTTTTTGTGTGTGTGGCTTGGACTTGCCAATATTAAGGCAGTGAATTTATTGTCTGGACTTCAACAAGTGTCACCAATGGACGTTCAGTGTATTTTATCTCTTGTCAGAGACAGAGTAGTTTTTACTGTTATTTTTCTTGGACCATGTTGGTCATATTTTTTGTCGTTTTGCTCTAAGCTTAAACTGACACTATTTAATATCCAGTGGTCATAAAAGACTAGTTTATCTGTACTTGCAGCCAAATTTGAAGCTGCATCTAATAGAGGTCAAACTGGCCACAAAATACATTGAAGTTTTGATAAATGATTAATACAAACAAAAAGTTGCTGCCAGCCTGTAAATGTGTAAGTTTCCATACCTTTGCAGAACACCAATGGGGAATTCCTACGCAGGCCAGCTGCGGACCACGCGCTTTGAGGAGGTCCTCCATAACTCCATCGAAGCATCACTGAGGTCGAACACTGTGGTGCCCCGACCTGTCTTCTCACAGCTCTACCTTGAGACAGAGCAGCCTTTGGCACATGATGGTGAGTTGCATGGATGCAAAGAAGAAGGAAGTTAAGCATTTCCTTCTTTCTGAATACTGACATCCACATTGCATCTGGATGAAATTGTCCCTTTTTTTGTATCCAACAGGCCGTACAGAGAATTATGATGAGGACGATGAAGATGGTTCTGAGTCTAACAGCCCCCCAATACCCTATCAGATGAAGCCCCCACCCGAGGGATGCTGCACCACTGATGGTTTGTATATATACACTTCATAATCTCTATGTCTGTATGTCATTGATTATTATTTGCACTATAATAGGACAAAGTAATTCATCATACTCTAACAGGTAATTTTCAACAATAAATGTCTTTTCCTCCTCATAGGCTTCTGTCAGGCAGGCAGGGACCTGCGGCTATCCTCGCTGGCATCAGATCCCTTGGAGGTGCCCCCCGGGTTTATGTTGATTGGGGTGAAGTCCCCCTCCCTCGCTGAGAATCTGCTGGTATGTGCCGTGGATCGCCGTTTCCTACCGGACGAACGGGGCCACAACGCTCTGCTGGGTGAGGCAGGATGCTTACAGGGAAACACAGGACAGCATCATTACTGTTTGATAAGAAGTGAAAATTGATGTAAACAAAGAAGTAGTTCACCATTTATTTTACTGAATTTGCTTTCTTGCCAAGAGTTAAAGCAATGTTAAACTTTTTTTTAAAGATTTGGCAAATATTAAGAGTGGTAACAAGTAGAAACAGCAAACCTTTCTCCAATTTTATAAGATACTGTTTCCTCTACTATGGTTTACTATACGTAACACTAACACTCCTAACTCCTAAGACTTCTCATGTCAAATGATTCCTTTACAGATGAGAAGATGGTGACATATTTAAATGTAACGGAGCCGTATATTTTCTCTATCCCTGTTCCCTCCAGGCTTCTCGGGGAACTGTATGGGCTGTGGTGAGAAAGGCTTTCGTTATTTCACAGAGTTCTCCAACCACATTAATCTGAAGCTTAGCACGCAGCCCAAGAAACAGAAGCACTTGAAGTACCATCTGTACAGAAACAACCAGGGCGTGCTGGTCAAAGGAGCCCCCATCTGCTGGAGGGGACACGGTAAGAGATGCGTATGTGTGTTGTATCTGGCAACTCAGGTAATTCTCCGTTCTGATGAATGATAAATAATACTGTTGTATGAAAAAGAAAACAGGGGTTAGAGTTTAGAGTAACTGCTGTGGATGTGGTATGTGTTATTGCTTTGACATTGCTCTCGGCCAGACTGCAAATGAAAAACTCCGCCACCCTCAGACAACTGTATGGATGAGTTAGTGAACTGAAAGGAAAGGCCTTCACAAATGCATGCATGCTGGAAGGAGTAAGGTCTTAATCATACTCTCTTTGGACTTAATGCCCTAATTTGAAATAAATGTGTATTGCCCTGCACAATACAGATGTTACAGATGGAACAAGTGAAGCTAAAGATTAATCAAAATTGCGGAGATGTATGAGGCTTACCTTTCACCAGCTAACAAGCTTAATTCATGCATTAAGACAGAGGCCTTTATCTTTAAGTCAGGTCCTGTATTGTCACACAAAACTGTGCCATGTATCAATGGGGAAGCTTTGAGTGTTGCTTTCCCATCTGACCAGATGGACAGGTAGTAAAGCCCTTAGGACAGGTGAAAGGTGAGAGCACGAGGTGTACACACAGAGGCTGCAGCCTGGAGGAAACTCCATTAAATTCAAATGGTGTGAAAGGACACCACCTGGTGAAAAGGGCTGTAAGAAAGGAAACTAACCCTTCAGATACTGTGTTCTCTCGGTGTGTCCAGCTTTATCCTGACATTTCTACTTGGTTATTAAGTCTTTAATCGTGTTGTTTTGTAAGGAAAGAGTAAAGCTTAAGAGTTTACAAGAAGATTGATTAATGATTAAACCCTTCTCCTGAAAAAAAGTGGTTTATTCCCATTCAGCAATGGGTGACACTCAACTAACTCTGTGTCTACTAAATACTTGACTATAATTGTTGCCTTCCTATAGAAATCCCACTGTGGCCCTACAAGTAAAAGCAAAAAAATTAAACCTAACACGTTCATGTTTAAGTTTTGTATTGCAAAGCAGAGTCGTGAGTTAAACGAGTGCAGGGTCATCTTCAGCTTCAGCATATTGGACTAATTTCTTTCAAAAAGAAACCTATCGCATGCATTCATTCCTCAAATCCTTCCATACCAGATCACACGAGTCTGAGACGGTCACAGGATTTACCCAGTTTTCCTCAGGTAACCAGTTAGTAAACTTGCTGCTTGGAATGACCTCTGTTATTACTCCAGAGCTCTCTCATACGAGTGGACACACATGAGTCACAATTATTACGATTATTTCAATAACCCTGCTACTGCAAAGTTTCTGTCTCCATGGATATCAGACTTAGTTTGTGTGCCTGTTCGTCTTTCAGATGGCAGGATGAGACAGATGGGGTCCAGCCTCTCCGATGGCCATGTGACCTCAGATGAACAGCCACCAAACATGGCACTGATTCACCCGTCACACCCACCCGGCAGCTACACAGGTAACACACACCGAAAACCGAAAAGAAAACACATCATAGACACACAGAAATGTGGACACACTATAATGTCAAACCCAAGAAGTTTGTGCAGTGCTAATATTGATAATGCATTAATACAACATTAATGGAAGCACAAACAGTTGTAGACAATCATATCTCACCTAAACAAGCAGTCACAAAGAGGTAAAACAATAAATAGTCATCAGTTATCAGTGTTGTTAATCCATCGTCTTTTATCTATCTGTCAACAGCAGGATCACATGTGGACCCAAGTGGTCTGCCACAAATAGCTGACATCTCCCACTCGCTGACAAATGGCAACCATGCTGTTCCCTCCACCGCCCAGCCACCTTTGAATCAGTCAGGGCCTGGGAGACCCTCAGCCACAGGTACAGAGTGTGCATGCTGCTGATTTCAGCTTTATAATCGAGTTGATGTGTATATGGATATGTTTGACATGATCACTTCTTATGCTGAAGGACATAAGATCTGTTTAATAAACCTAAATACTGTGACTGGTACAGTTTTAAATATCACTCCTCAGTATTAAATATGAGACATGTAAACTGGGATGTCAAATTATCAGACTGTTGTAACTCATTATCTAATGTACAGCACCAATATGTGATCACATGCTTGAACCTGATTTCTCACTGTCATCTGGCTACTTGCGTGCATGTAAACGTGGTCAGCTTGTGGCTGTTGTCATTAAGCCCTGCCCTTTAGTTTCTTCACACCTCTGAAAGGGAGAGCTCCCACCACCAGCAGCCCGACCTCAATGTGTGTGTCTGTGTGTGTGTTTGTGTTATAACACCCCTGCTATACAGGAGCCAGCCAGCTGCATTGAGTGTTGGGGGTTGTCCTTTGTCTTTCGGTCTTCCTCCCTCTCCCTCTGTCTGTCACCTCTATTAACTAGGGTTGTAAAATTCCCTCTCTGTCTCGTCTTTTTTCCTGCCTTCTCGCTGAATGAAAAGCTTCCTTCCTGTCAATGTTGTGTTTTTTCATGGCCCTTTTAACAAGTGGACCTTTTATGTGTCTCCCTGTCACTGCATTTCAACAGAACATTGAGGGGAGGAGGAAGAGACAGGTTAATGTATGACTAAAATACAACTGTTTTGCATTACTGTATTGACAGAGGTCCAACCTTCTGTCGATTTGAAGGAATTAGAAAAATAGACAGTACAAGAAATAAAGCAAATTTAACTGGAGAACAACTCTGACAGCAATACACTTTAGCTGGGTATAAAGTAGAAAAAACAGATAACAACATGTTTGAAAATGCATTTAAATGATCGGAATACAAAAATATAAAATTACATCAGAATGTATGGCATGTTTAGTTTAGTCCCTACACAAAGTGTGCACTTTTAAATGCTAATATGCTTTCTTATGTTCTTTTTCTTCCTGAAGGGGCCCATGCAAATGCTGGACCTCCAAAAAAGAGGCACAAGGGCTGGTCCCCCGAATCATCTGCAAACAGCCTGCCAGAGAGCACTGTTAAGACTCCGCCATCTTCATCAGCCTTATCAGCATTATCAGTCTCCTCCACCATCACAAATGGACCCAGATCAGGTAAAAAGATGAAAAAAGACAAAGATAGAAACAGTAACAAAAGAAACACATGAGAATATGATGTGGTTGGAGACATTTGTTTGCTCTGACAAAATAAGACTGTGTTGTTTGCATTGTTTGTGTGTATCTGTGTGTAAATGTCAGTGTGTTTCTGTGCCTTTTCCAGAGACTGCGGCTCCACTGAATTCATCACAGGGCGCCTTAACCCCACTTTCTCCCCTGGGGCTGTCTGTAACAATCCCTGATCAGCTGCTACACACCTGCAGACTGCAACCTGTCATCTTTAAAGGTCAGGTCAACATTATTGTTAGTCATTTATTGTGATAAAATCAACTTTCTTTTTTCCTGCAGCCGCTATACACACACGCACACACACATTCTGCGACGCTTACAGTACATATAAGTTGGAAAATACAAGTGCTGTTTAGGGCACACGATAACCTGACTGACCATCTGATCAGCTGCAGTCATTGCTGATAAGCTGGTGTTTATTGATCATTTTCCATCCAGCTGTCAGCACTGGACTTCCTCAAGCAGGTGAAAAGGTGAGGTCTTCAGTAACCCAACCCAGCAGATGGCCATTTTAGCTCGCCTCCTCAGGCAGGTTAGAGGTCAGCCAACACCCAAGGCTGCTTCTCTTTACCTTTCCCTTCATTCCCTCCCCTCCACTCCTTTGTATCACCGGTCATTTAATCCACCTTCCCTAACCCTTTCCCACATCTACTGTTGTACTTTATTTATGTTCCCAGTCACCTCATCAATGACTGAGTCATTTCCTGGTTTTTCCTTCACTTTATATGATATAGATATGACTGCATTTTCTCACTACTTTATCCTGTAACTGCAGACTTGTATACTGTAAAATTGATAATAAACTGCAGCACACAATAATGATAATATAGGCAATGAGAAGATGGTCTGTTTCTTATCCTATGAACACCATAATATCAGCCCTTAATGCCGTAGACAAAGATTTCAGTCTATTAATGGCAAAGCTACAGCCTACAGAGTTATTCTCAACCACCTGTCCTCATCTGTTTTATCTTTATTTACGCAGGTCATGGCCCACTTCCTCAGCTGACAGGCAATGTCGGTGAAGTGCTTGTTAGTTCACTGCTCCAGAGTTGTTACCTGAGTTCCCAGACGCTCCCCAGAGTCTACCAGCACTATGGACCGTCACCCATTCAGCCATTGTCAACAGAGATGCAGATTCTACTCACAGTCTACTACCTTGTTCAGCTCGGTCAGTTTAAAACCTTTGTCCGTATTAAAGTCTGTCATCATACACATTTCAGTTGGACTGCACAGAGGAAGCAAGTGATTGGTCTTTCATGATATCATTGTTGTGCTTCACAATGGCCACTAGGTGGCAGGCAGGATAAGCAGGATGAGCTGCAGTCTTGGTCAAACTGAAAACATGTTCACATGTTAATGAAACAGTTTGTTTTTTTCTCTTCTACTTACACTATTCTTTGTGTCTCATATATGTTCATCCAAGGCTCTGACCAGGTGCCCCTGATAGAGGACTTGGAGCAGATATTCATGAGGTCATGGAGGGAGTCCCACCTCAGTGAGATCAGACAGTACCAGCAGCCTCAGACACCAGCCACACAAGGGAGGCACTACGGCATAGAGGTAAGACAAGAGTTTAAGAAAAATGAACTAAAAACAGTAAATTAAGAATTCAAAATAGCACTTTAGAAGTAAAATATATTCTCCATGCATTTAGGAGACCTTAAGATATGTGTTTCTCTCTCTCCCTCCGCATCCAGCTTATTATACTGACCTCCTCATCCAGCTTCTTATTGAAACAAATACTAAAAATAGAATAAGACTTGTAAGTATAAATTAACTAAATTATTGTCTTCTATTCTGTCTTCAGACCCCATCCACTCTGCCTGGCCTCCCCCAGCATCTCTCCTTACCTCCCCAGAGCCAACAACCCCTGACCCCCAGTCAGCTTCCTTGGCTCGCCCAGCTGGCAGCATCGTCCTGTGGAGAGGGTGTGGTGGTGTTAGGGGAGCACATCAGATCTTTGGCTCAAGGCATCCAGCAAACATTCAGCAAGTTAATGGATGGGCAGCTTGGGAACACCAACTACGTGGTCATTATTGTCACTGCGCCGGGACAGGAAACACAGTCCTGCGTGGTGGTCACAGGTGGGAGTTTTTGTTTATATATATGTACGTGTGAATCAAGTAAAGTTGTCCTGACAAGTCAACAACAACAAACAAATGAAACAAATAATAAGAGAGATTGTAACGTGTATGTATTCTTTCAGGTAAACATCAGTGTCGTGCCTTGGCAGAGAGTATGTACTCTCCCAGTGAGGGTCTAAAAGAAATCAATCACCAGCTCTCCACTGGCGTTGCCCAGGAACTCATCCACTACTGTAATTCCCTCGGACAAGGTATGTTTCAGACATATAACATAATATGCTATGGACATATTCATGTTATGTTAATGTGTGTGTTTTAGTCATTATAGACCAACATGACATGTGCCTTTCTGTTCCACAGATGGTAATTTGGATTCCCTGCTTGATAGTGCCACTGTGGAAAGCAATGAGCCGTCTCCCTCATCAAGCAGTCACGAATCTGTTGAAGAGAAAAGTGTTAAAACCCTCCACAGTCCCAAAGACACACACAGTCCAAAGGGGTCACACACACAGTGTTCAAAAGACTCACCCAGCCCTAAAGAGAGATCCTCAAGTCCCAAAGACACCTGTTCAGGTGAGAAACAAACATGTTGAAATGTACATTTTATGTGAAAATTTCTGTGTCACTGCTGTGTGAAATGGTGCTTGGATGAGATGCTGAACTACTTTCTTCAGGCAGATCAGGTTTTCCAAATTATATAATTGTTTTGAACTTCAAATTTATACTAAGATTAGAGACATACATTTACTTATGTTTTTTTTTTTAGATTTGCCTTTGACTGCTTGTTATTGGAGAAACAGTGAAAATGTCTTTACACGTTCCTTCCTCCATTTGCAATGAATTGTGCACACTTGAGACCAGCACGATCATTATCAGAAAATGACATGTATGATGTCTGATATTTGCGTCCGTAGAGTACTCTGTGGAGTGGCGGGAAGTGCGTCCCATCCAGCTGGCAGTGGCCCGGAAGTTGCTGTCTCATGTTTGTGCCATAGCGGACTCCAGCACACAGAACCTGGACCTTGGTTCCTTCGACAGGGTCAGTTTCCTCATCCTGGTCCCGCCCTCAGAAGTCACATTTCAGCAGACTGTTCTTCACCTCTGGAGCTCTGGTTAGTTATGTGTTTCTTTCAGTTGTTTTTTTAATTAATTCTTGTGTTTGAAAAGGAAAGACCAGAAGAATAATTTCATTATATGTGTGCGTCTATAATTTGTGGGCTTTTTTTGTTTTTTTTTAGCTGTATAACCCTCATTTTGCCTTTGAATTTTAGGTGTCCTTCAGGAGCTCGGGGGTTTAGACCAGGAGTGTGCATCTCAGCGGGATGTTGAGCGTTACGTGGTCAAGATGGATCAGAGTGCTCAGGCACGAATCGACAGCCTCATCCAGGAAGCACACAGCAACTCCTACACACTCTACATCTTGGTCCATGACCATGCCCATTGGGACATTAACAGGTTTGTGTTTGGTGTGTGTGTGCGTGTGTGAGAGGGAATAAAGCAGAAAGAGAACAGATATGGTGCAGAATGATTACGCTCACTTGTTTTTGTTCCATCAGTGCAACAGACTGGTATAAACACAAGCATCAACAAAGCCATAAGTGTTTTCTCTTCCTCTGAGTCTCTGTTTTGGTCTCCCCTTTCTCATTCAGTGAGTCCTGCAGTAGCGCAGACAGTGGTTTGGGTCTAGTGGACCAGCTGTTAAATTCCAGACAGGTCAGAGACGCTCCAAACATCCTAATACTCCACGTCACCTCCTTCCCCTTCGCTCTGCAGACACAGTATACCCGGATCAGCCCCTACAATGAGATCCACTGGCCTTCTGCATTCAGTAATGTAAGACAGAAGTCTTCTCATGATACACTCTTTAACTTACAGTAATGGCACATTTATGAAGGTTAACACAAGCGATTGATCAGGATTTCAAACTTGAATGTCTCGAATGGGTGCAGACCTGTAAAGTGATTGTTTGTGTGTGCAGGATGTGGACCTGTATCATGAGAGGACGCGGTACTTTGGTGTGTCAGAGCTTTTAGATTCGACTCGTTCAGGGAGCAGCCTGCCTCTGATGCGTTATGATTCCTCCTTTGAAAGCATGGCATCAGCCCTAGAAGAAAGGTATCACCAACACACGCACACTCTTCACTACACACATTCAGTTTTCTGGAGCAAAAGGCCTTCACAGTCTCTCTTTCTCCCAGGTTCCCCAAGCTGCACAGTGCTGTGATCCGTACCACAGTTTTGATCCAACACTACTGTGTAGCTCTGATGGCAGCATCTGGCAAAATCAGTGGCTCCCACAACCTTCACAAACACACCTCTGTGGAGACCCTGGAGATTGTACAATCACTTCTCAATGCTGCTCAGCAATGTCCCGCCCATCACGGTCACATGGTCTTGCTGCGGATCCCCTCCCTGGCTCTGGCAGCATGGGCCCACCGACGCCTGTCCAGAGTCAGGAGACAGCTGGGTCTGGAGGAGAGTTTTGAAATCATACTGGGGAATCCAAACCAAGCTTTGAATATCGGACAGAGCTTCACTGACCAGATAAAGGTAAGGAAGAAGTTCATAATATCAGTAAATACTTGACAAATCATTTTATGGATAGATGACAAGTTGAGAAATAAAAAGACTGTGAAGACTATATGTTATGTTACTTATATTTGTGTCCTGCAGATATGGCTGAAGATCCAGGATGCTGACTGGGTTCCTCAGACATACCTGGAGCTGGAGGCCCTCCCCTGCATCCTCATCCTGTCTGGAGCAGAGCCACTGGGAGAATCACTGCCCCGGTACGCACACTTAGACCTGATCATAGCTGACTTTTAATTTAAAACCTTGAGCCTATAGTTTCACCACCAAGTTTTGACTTCATATATGTTGCAACATTAAAAATGATCACATCGCTACTACTTATATAAAGGTATAAAAGCCAAGTTCTTTGCAGCAGAGCCATATTTGTAACGTGTCTGAACTAATTAATTCTGCCCACAGATCGTTGAAGTACTGCGATCTTAGAGTGATAAGCTGCTCCTACCTTCAGCGAACCACACTCGAACAAGAGCTTGGACTGGCTGCTTATCTGGTGAGGGCGGAGTCGCGACCCCCACACAACCCCGGGCCTGGAAGTGACCTGCTGGAGAGTGATGCAGAGAAACTCAGCAGCACGGACAATGAGGAGGAAGAGGGACAGGAGAACGGTGAGACAAGACTTTTAGACAAGATTTTTAAATGTGTTGAATGTTCACTCACTTTCTGAAGTGATATCTTAACTAATCCAGTTACTCATTTGTTGTTTTTTTAACACTCTCTCTCCCTCTGCATCTGCAGGAGACTCCCCTCTGTCATCCAGCCAGCAGCTCCAGTCATGCCAAGACAGTGCAGATCCCTTCCCTGCCCAAAGCACCACTTCTCCAAATGTCCAGAAAGGGACGATGGACAACACACAATCTCCCCCACAATCACAGACTCAAATACAACCCCAGCCGGCGTCTCACACTTTCACATATCCTCAACCCACACCTCTCCACCAAACCCACCCTCAAGTGCAGAGTTATCCCCAAGTCCAGCCAGTCTCCCAACTGCAGGCACAACTGCAAAGTCAAAACCAGCCGTTATCTCAAACAAATTCCCAACCTCATGCTCAAATACCTCCTCAGCACCAGACCCTACCCCACACACAAATACCCCAGTATCAACCTCAACCGCTCCCCACCGGCCAGTCTCGCCGTCAGCACTCCAAATCCACCTCCTCTGGCTCCTTGTCCCCCCGCGCCTCCTCTCCTCACCTCAGCTGCTCCTGGGCTCGGGGAGTGAGTCGCCCGCCGTCTGTGCTGCTCCCACGCACCCTCTATGACATCATCACAGCCAGTGACAGCAGCGGGCTTCCACGATGTACTTCATTCCTGCCACACATGTCTGTCGCATGGGCAAGCAGTTTCAGGTAAAAGCAGCACACATTTCTATGCACACTACTACATATAGTATAATATTATATATGATATTATATTATATGTATTTATCAAATACACACATGTATATATATATGTGTATATATGTATATATATATATATATATATATATATATATATATATATATATATATGTATAGTTTGACTTTTTAGAGTATGTAACGGAAACCTTAAAGATATGATTGTCTGTTGGTCTCCTTACTGTAACTTTAAACTCTTCTAGTCTTCTAGTCTAACAGAGCAATAAATCCTTGAAAACCCTTCCATGCAAAGTCATCACAAGGGTGTAGTGATCAGAAATTGCCAATTTGCTTTAATTTAGGCAGTCATCCAAGGGTGAGCTAACCTTTTAAGTTGTAATGGTTTGGCTCAATGAGATTTTTGAAAAAAATTAATTAGTTAAAAGTTTTCAAAGTATAGTATCAAAATAATCAAACTCTGAGTAGTAGGCTTAAGGCGAATTAGTTAATCCTGTTTTATGAAAGCATTATTCCATTACAAACAGATTGGATGTGTGAGGAGGTTATTTGCAAAAACAGATAAAATAAATACCATTAAAATACCATTAAAACATTTTTTTCAATAATAATAAAAAAAAATCAAAACCAGTCAATGGAAAAAATACCCAGAAAAACATGATTTAGGAAAAATAATAAAAATACTTTTTCTTGCAAACTTGCCTTTGATATGTAATTTGTACTGTTGATCAGTTTAGTTTCACTTGGATAATGTAATGTAATTTTAACTGATGTCTTTCATGTGTAGGCCTTTGCTGAGTAAAATGATGACATGTACAGAACAGTCACTGTACTATCGGCAGTGGACCGTCCCCCGCGCCTACCACATGGACAGCAGCAATCGTACTGAAGGACGAAGTGACAACTTTCACCCTCGCAGGCTGCTGCTCAGTGGACCCCCACAGGTACTTTCCATCCTAGCTTCTTGCCTTTATTCTGGCTCAAACTCATAATATGATTTATCTTTACAATTATTTCCCTTTGTTTACTCCATGGTGGTCAGGTGGGTAAGACAGGCGCGTACCTGCACTTCCTGGGTATTCTGTCTCGGATGCTGATCAGGCTGATGGAGGTGGATATCTACGATGAAGAAGACATCAACTACAGTCAGTACATTTGCAGTAATTTCTAACCTAAATTATGCAAATTATGGACTCAAAATCAAAATCTCATAGTCTCCCAGCAGTTTCCAACCCCCTTTTCTGTTTATCAGTATTTTGCTATTATTGCTAAGATCATCATCAGGATTTTGTCTGGATGAGTTTAGTATAGATTCTCATCTTGTATGCACCGTGCTGCTAGCTCATGTAATTCATACACATGTAAATGTGTTTTGTATTTAGGTGCCCAGGCGGAGGGGGTGCAGTACCACCCACCCATCGCTCCCTGGCCCAACCCAGACATTATGAGGACGATGCCCTTTGATTACACCATCCACGACCCCAAATATGACGACATCAGCTCTGTCTACAGCCCTGGATATAAATCCAGTGTCGAAGGTAAGCACACTCAGAAGAAAACACAACAACACGTTCACAAAACATTCTTCGTCCCTAAATGTTGCAAAAAACTACATTTCTAAGTTACCTGTATATTTTCCAAATCTTACTTTGCCCCCACTCTTTTCAAGGAAACCCCGTGCGGCAGGAAGATGTGTACCTACGTAGACGGACAACTAGGATCAAGCTGTCTAAATATGCAGCCTACAACACCTACCATCACTGCGAACAGTGTCATCAGTACCTGGGCTTCAATCCCAGATACCAGGTCAGCAAGTACACATTCTAATGAGTGATGGCCACACTGCTTTTGAGATGTAAACGTTTAAGGTGATATGTGTCTTTTTTTATCTTATGTTCAGATGTATGAGTCAACACTGCATGCCTTCACATTCACCCATCTACTGCTTGGTGAAGAGATCCAGCTCTACTTCATCATCCCAAAGTCTAAAGAGCACTACTTCAGCTTCAGCCAACCAGGAGGCCAGCTGGAGAGCATGCGGCTGCCTCTCACCTCTGACTGGGTAAGACCCTCCTTAGTGAAACCTGAACTACTGAATTCCAAATGCAAGTCTTTCCCTTTTGCTAGACGCTAATCTACACAGTGAAAAATGGTAAAGCAATAGACTAGGGCCAGTATGTTATTCGAGAAGAGGACAAGTCTTTCAATAGATGTTCTGCATGGCCACACTTGAAGACAGGATGAAAAGGTGGTTGTTAGAGAAAGAAACTGGGCAGCATCTCTTTTTAAATAAGATTTGGGTGGAGGGATGTAAATAAAAACAATCATTGTAATCATATAGAAGGTGGAGTGTATTACTCATTCAGCCTTGAAACCTAACACTGGTATTGTGAAATGTTTATTTTCTGCTTTGAAACATGAGCACTGTTTTGACCACAGTGCAACTCCATTGAGCTCCACTAGATGATGCTACAGGCAAGAACAAGCCCCAAAGTGGGAAAGAGCATTGATTGTAGCAGAGTGGATCCTTCATTTCCATAAAGAAGTATATCATGTACATCAGATTTCTGTTTTTTTTGTAAAATTACAAGAGCACTAAAAGAAAAAAAATCCTATATCTAAACCTCTAAGCAGCACACCAGGCAGAAAACATTTGATCACTCCTCTACTGTTTACTCTCTGCATCCTGGACCTTTATAGACCTCCAGGGGTCCCCAAAGCCTGTTTCTGACACTGCTGGTCTAGCCTACAGGTCACAGCACAGCTTCTCTCATTATCCTTATAAATTCTCAGTGATTAATGAGACATTGTGATAGCAGTTGGAATAATAAGTGTGTATTGCCATTGGTAACGATCTGTTGCTTTTCCCTGCCTCTGTGCATTTTCAAGACCGTTAAATAGACTTTAAAGTATAATAATTTTATTTCCTTCCACTTAACCAGAGCCCAGACTGCATAAAGAGTCCAATCTTCACCCCTACCACTGGTCGACATGAACATGGTCTGTTTAACTTGTACCATGCCATGGATGGAGCCTCCCATCTACATATCCTGGTGGTCAGAGAATATGAGATGGCTGTGTACAAGAAGTACTGGCCCAACCACATCATGCTGGTTCTGCCAACAGTCTTCAATGGAGCTGGAATTGGTATGTCCCTGCTGCTAGTATTAGATAAGAAGGAATTGCTTAATTTGATAGATTTTTAATGCAGACATGCTCAGATGTTTCACTGATACAATACTGAAATATCAACATCATCCGCCTGCTCAATAACTGATCCCCATTGTCTTTCAGGTGCTGCCCACTTCCTGATCAAAGAACTTTCATATCACAACTTGGAGCTGGAGCGTAGTCGGCGTGTGGAGGGAGGGGGCCCCGCAGGCGACGTCTGGCCCTTCATCATCCTGGCTGATGACTCCTGTGTTATGTGGAACACAGTGGATCTCGACGCACGCAAGTACGTACAAATACATTATTTATACATTAGGGTATTTAGTGTGTACACGTGTGTAAGACCAAGTATCTGTGGCTTGTATAGGAAGAATGTGTTCTTCTGTCATTAGTGGTCCAGTGGAGCATGCAGTGTCACTGAAGCAGATCTTACAGCACATGGAGGCCTGTCCAGACCTGGCCCACTATGGACTCTGCGGGATCAGGAAGTGGAGCAGCCGAGGACTTGCAGGTAAGGGGTCGCAATTTTACAAACCTTAAAAAATTAAGAACCATTTCTGACAATAAGTCAGTCTTTGTATTTACTTTTCAAGTGAACAGAACATATGTAATGTTATAAGCCTCCCATCGACTTCACAATAATAAACCACAACAATGTGTTCATAATGATCTAAACCACAGATACAGATTTTTATGCCTAATTTCTTGGGTGATTAAATATTTACAAATTTTTAAAGCATATTTACAATATGTCTGGCTCCCAGCTTTATCTCTTATCTTCCCTTGGGCAGTCTTCCGTTAGGCACCCCCAGATAACAAAACTGGGGGTGACAGAATCAGAGGTACCTCTTTGTATTGTGTATTTGAAGGGATTATTTTTATGCAGGTCTGACTTCACTTTTTAGCTAATTTATGAATCATGAGGAGAGCCATAGACAATCTTTGTAAGATATAAAATCAACAAAAAACAAACAAAAACATTTCTCCTTTATTATTAAAATATGTTAAATATGTTTAATATGTCATGTTAAATTTGAGGGGTTTTTTTTTACTTTCAGGTAGTAAACAGAGGGAGCCGTTCTCCAGGGGTCACCTCCATGACTTCCTCCTCCTCAATGTCGACCGGAGTCAGAACGTCCAATACGACCAGAACCGCTTCACCTGCCACGATGTGGACTTCACCCTGAGGCTACACAGTGCCGGCCTGCTCGTCTGCCGCTTTAACAGCTTCAGCGTCATGAAGAAGCAGATCGCCATAGGAGGATACAGGACGTTTATCATCAAGACCAAGGTAGATACTGCAAACACAGAAAAAATCATCCATTCAGGTTATGGCAACAAAGGTTATTAAACAAATGTTCAAAATGTGTCCAGATGACAGACGTTCCCACCTCAGTGGGGCCCTCGCAGTACGTCTGTGCCCCAGACAGCAAGCACCTTTTCTTGGCTACACCAGCCCAGCTCCTCCTGGAAAAATACCTCCAACACACCAGCCAGAAGCTGTTTCCACTCAGCACCAAGAACTGCACACACCCTGTACTATCAGTGGACTGTTATCTCAACCTGGGACCTGAGGTACACAGCACACACGCCTGCACATGCACACACACCCAAGCATGTACACAGGGTGTAGAAATCTTGATACAAACAGCGTAACAAAGAGGTGGACACACAGGATCAGAACGTGCCTGTTGATCGAATGACGAGGATAAATTTCAAAATGCAGTAAGTAAACATCACACTCTTCTTGCCTCCCCGCAGGTAACGGTGTGTTTTGTGAGTTCGAGGCCTCACTCTGTCAACATCAGCACCACTGGGCTGCTGTTCAGTGGCCTCCTCCTTTGCTTTGCTGACTCCTTTGTGACTCCTGGGTTCCTCAAGCAGTTCACCTTCCTCAAAGGTACAAAGGCAGACCAAATCCAGGCAGCGTAAAAAATATACCAGTATGTTTGTTAAAGATGGTGCATAGGATGATGTATTTTTGAGTGCAGTTTTACCGTATGTGACACCACAACAAGCTGAACAAGACATTTGTTACATTTCTTTACAGCACAAAGGAAAATTCTTATGAGGCACGAAACAAGAATCAAACTCTTGTTCAAAACATTGAAAAAGAGCAAACGAGCCTCACTTTTGGAATGAAAGAAACTTAGAAGTTAAGAGGAAAATTCTAATTGATCGTCTGTTTGATTGGAGGGTCTACAATGCATATGGTTTTAAATAGAAAAAAATAATTATGACGTTGTTTGTTTATGATAATTGCAACGTTGAGTAATGTGGATTTTCATGTCATTGTTAAAAGTCTCTTCCCCTCCTGTCTGCCTCCCTGTAGGTGCGACTCTGTGTGTCATCAGTGCAGATCGTAGCTCCTTGAGGCAGACTGTGGGCAGGCTGGAGCTCGAGGAGGAGTGGAGGTTCAGGCTCAGCGACGAATTCCAGACTGCCAATGCCAAAGAGGACCGGCCGCTCTTCTTTCTGACCGGAAAACACATATGACTGAAGCTTGTGCGCAGTTTTCTGCAGAGCGTCACAGTCAGACAGGGTTGAAATCACTTTAATTGCCAAAGAGAAGAAATGTACCAGAGGGTTTCTAGAGCACGACAGTACGCACTACCAAGGGTTCTAAATGGACAATAAAAGATGTAAAAGGCTATGCATATTACTTAGCCATATCTGACCCAGTGGGAATGTGGTTAATCGAATATGGAACATTGATCAGTACCAATCACTGCACACACACTCAAACACAAATAGACTTGGTGGTGAGGTGCAGTTCCAAGCTGCCAACATCGAGACACATTCGTCTCTTTGCCAATTTTGTGCGACATGACCAAGGAAACGAGGAAATTGAGTGAAATGTATGTTTTTATGTGGCCTTCATTACCTTGTGGTTAGTTATTGTGAGTTATAATATTCTATTGTTTTACATTTGTGGTTTATTCACCGGTACATAAATCATCACATAACGCTTACTTAAAGAGAGAAAAGTAATTCTTTCTGACCCACTCAAGAAAAAAGAAAAATCTAAAATATAGCATACCAATTTTTGTGTGGTGTTGTGATAAAAAAGATTTATAAAACTGCTTTGCAAAAGACATATACAGTATCTTGAAAAGATCATTTGAAGGATTATGATGAAATCAATGCATTTCTTCCCTTTGATGAATCTAACTGGTTTTGTATTCTTTCTTGTGTGTTTAGCAGTGTTCATGTTTTTGTTGTGTTATCATTATCATAGTGTTCTGCACACTTCCCTGCAGGTGCATGCAATAAGAGAAGCTTTAAAAAGGGTAGACACAATCATTTGTGTGCAATGGTAGCCAACTTCTGGCAGCAAATTTTTTTATAGGCGGGGGGTTGTTTTGCAAGTCTGTTTTTACATGTGAAATATTTTGAAAATATTTTGTCATATTTACAGTATGTTAAAAAAAAGTACTTATTAACTGTGTAGAAGAAAGAGCATTCTGTCTGGATATAGAAGATTTGTTACACTTATGCTCCATAGACCATAAGGATTTGAAACTGCTGAAGAAACACACATCCACTGTGTTTCAAGCATTTCACAATGTACACTTTTGTATGCCTTTAATTGTATAAATGTACAGATGTTTGAATTTCTATTGTTTCATTTGTGTGGTTTTCAGAACTGAACAGTCCTTAACTGACCTCTAAACTTCACAATGGGCAGGTAAAGATTGGTTAAAATACTTTGGACTTTGGAGGTTTGGAGCCTGAAGACCAGGGCGCTTTGACAAATTGATCTGTTTGCACACTCGCTGTTCCTGTCTATGAACTTAAAAACAGGGCAGAAATTAAGTTAATACCTGTTATGGCAAAAGAGTGGCCTACAGTTGTTGATTTGGATGAACAAATTTCAAAGTCCTCCATTGCCAGAACGTCTTTAGTTTACACTAAAAGAGAAGCTTTACTGAAACAGATTTAAGTGCACAGTAAGGATATTAATTCCTGCAACAGCCTGTGAAGGTGTCCAGGATATTTGAGACTGTAGACAGAGTCTCAAAAGACCAAATAGCTGTTAGCTTAAGTGTCGCAAGAGAAGAGAGTTAAGTGTCAGACTCTGTGATGACAGCTCATGCCCTCAGATGCTCCCTCTGGCCTCACTTTGGACTTTTGTGGCTTTTATGTGTATTTGATGTAAGGTGATTTCAATGGTTTCCTTTGTCAAGCAAAGGAATTGATTCATGCACAGCAAAAATACAAACATATAGTGCAGGTCATTTGCAAATATGGTGTTTTAGAAGAAAACACCACCCAAAGAACTACATTGATGTGTCATTTCTAATGTTGCTGTCATACATCATCAACTCGAACAAATCCAAACCAAAGTGTTGACTGGACACTTGCAGTCAGACGGGCACCTGAAGCAGCAGTCCAGTGAAATCTGGACCCTCTCAGATTTCCTCCAAGAAGTGCATTCCCAGAACACTCTTGTTGATAAATTTAGTCTAAAACGTTCAGCCCATAGCACACAAGTGGCAGAGTCCCACAGGTTTAAGAGACAAGGCATGTCCACAACCACCTAGAAGAGCTGTCGCACCATCCTGAAGAGACATTTTCAGAATTAGGAGAGTAGGATCTTCTACCAGAGTGCAAACAGCACTCTGCATCTGTCATCAGGTACTGTTGAGCTGTGTTAAAGACGCTGAAGAGTTTACAGACATCTGCCCGGGAAAGAGAGAGCGTCCAGAAGACGCAGATGATACATCACCCATCTGAGAGGACCAACCAGCTCCTTTCTCCATCTTGACCGCTGTGATTCTATGTTGATACCCCAGCCGTGTTTTGAAACTTATTTCAAGTCTGCACAGAAGCTCGGGACTGTGAGTTGTGTGACATGGAACCATGACGTTCATAGAGGAGGAAGAAGACAACTTCAGCAGCTACAGTGAGGATGACAGCCCCACTAACAGCTGGTCCTGGGTAACAACACTTATTATAGTTTGATACTTAACAAATATATGTTATTATGGTACTGTGTTGTTGTGTGAAGTGAGAAGAGAAATAAGGTTGGTAAGGTAAAGAGAAATGTATATTTAACCCCTTAACGCCTGAATTATCAAAAAATAGTCTGAAAATTCGAATTTTCTGGAGCTGAGATGTTTATTAAACCATTTAACAAAATCCAAACAATTTTTTTTTCACATTTGAGACAATTGGTATTTTTGGCTAATTTTTGCTCATAACAATGTTAATTTTAGATATAAAACTACTTTTGCCCATTGCATTGTGAAAATATAGAAAATTTCAGGCAATTTTTCTCTTTGTCTTATTCTTTGTAGTAAATATGAGACATTAAGTGTTAAAGGGTTAAAATCGGTTAATTTAAGAGTAATCTCATTAGAAGACTGCATCAATTCAGGATGGTAATTATGTTGTCTTTCTCATTTTAATGCTCCTCAATAACCCACTAGAGACAGACATGAGGGAGAGATAGATGCGAGGAGGGATCACCTGACAGATCAGACGGCTCGTACGTTGCTTCCTAGAAAACGTGACCACATCCACACTGTGATCAGATAACGTTGTCATTCAGTGAGTGATGTTGTGCTACAGAGAAGTGTGAGTCTGTGTGTCCTTGTTTGTGCCCTTTTGTTTAAAGTTTACAGCCAGTTCTCAGTGGGTATGCTGGCTCTGCACACTGAGCATGTGAGCTTTTGGCTGTGTTCGTGTGTGTGCAGTACAACCATGTGCTAGAGCAACAGCTCATATCTCCATGCCTGACCTCAGGCCCACGTAGGTACTTATAAAGGCATATTACACCACAGTTAGTGAAGCTATTACATAATAGTCCCGCCATGCAGGGGCCTGCATGTGGCTCTGTGGGCCCACGCAGCACCTCCACATTCCCTCTCCATCCTTTAGATTTAGATTACACCTGCCTAATGTTAACCTTAAGCCGCGTTTAACTGCTATTATTTAGCTGCCCTGTCCCTCTTTTATATAGTTTAGTCTCATATGTTCAATGATTTTTTGGACGGGAAGACTGTGTTGTGTGTCACTTATACTTTGATTCCCTCATGTCCATTTTGTAAAATTGTAGACTGAGGCCTAAATATATTGAGGTGCAAAACAATACGTAAGAGCAAATAAATAAAACACTCATAAGCTATAATGGTTATATATTTGTGGGAATTTAAATGGAAGTCAGTGAGTGTCAACTATATTTTTACGTGTTTCATGCTCTAATTAAAAAGATGTCTGCAAACTATTTCAGCCTCTGGTTGAACGCAAGATACTCCACCACAGCCTGTTGTTTACTGATAAATTTAACACAATGTCTGCATGTGCTATATACACAAAATGATGACTCTTTCTTGATATTTATGATGCTAATAAACCTGGAATGTAACAACTACTGCACATTATATAAGAGGATCTGTCACACCTGTCCCCACTGACAACATGTGCTTTTCCCTGTGAGGGAGCTTAGGCGTTGGGAAGGCATGTCGTTTTTAGGGTCAATTCATAACACTGAATGAAAGACGGCTCTGTTGCTCTAATAAATCAAAAGGTATAGAGATTTACGCTCCACCGACATCAGACATTGTTTTTAAGGTCTAACTAGGATTTTTGGCAGCACTTGGAAAGCTTCAACCTTTACTTATGTCTGCCTCTAGAAGCCAAACTAATCAGATTTTTCTAAATGCAGCATGTCTGGTAGGGCGGGTTAAACTGTGCAGTTGTAATGTGTGGTCCAAGCAGCTCTCTGATTGGTTCGTGCAGCCCATCCCCCAGAAAACACCCCCGTCTCCATGGTGATGAAACGAATGCATTCCTGACCTCAGTCAGAGTTCCTGGGAGAGATCAGGCTACCCCTGTCCCAGCAAACCACCGTCTTCCCTCCACTCTCTCTCTCTCTCTCTCTCTCTCTCTCTCTCTCTCTCTCTCTCACGTGTCTGATATGAAGTAACACACTGCAGGACGATCAGTCAGCACAAACACACACACACACACACACACACACACACACATATATATCATAAACAGACACACACACACACCCATACACAGTATATATGTGTACAACCCTAACCCTATACACAGATGATTACAGTTCAAAATGTTATCCCACCCACATAAACAAACAGCACATGGCCACACATGTGCTGTAATGAATGAAATTCCTGACTTTACACTCAAGTCAAGTGTGTGTCCGTGTTTACAATTTAATTTCCTTCACACCTAAACATATTTCTGTGAGTCATCCATTTGATTAAAAAGCTAATAATTTTTTGAAGAATACTCTGAGATTTTGGAAATATACCCCTATGTACATATCTAAATATTACTGTGTTTACTTTTACAGCGCACTCTCAGTAATCAACCTGACCCAATGATCACCTCGCACGGTGCAGTAAATAAACCAGTTCTCTTGGTTGGTCACACCTCCACCACTTTCTCTCTCCGTCACACGGCGGCACAAACATTAACATTCTGCAGATTCTCTCTCTAGCCTACTCTCCAGTCTCCATATTCTCTCTGTCTGTGTCCTCCTCTTACCCCCCTCTCTACTTGGCTACTTGTTGCTCCCCAATGAATGACTCCGTTCTTAGAAAACCCAACACGTGTTTCCTTGTTCCCTCTCTTGACTGGTGCTGATATAGTGTGTGTGTGTGTGTGTGTGTGTGTGTGTATATGTGTGTGCGTGTATGTGTGTGCGTGTGTGAGACTATGATGAAGTGAGCGGTCACGTGTTCAACAGTTACAGAATGCAAAACCCGTGTATAAATACGTATTGGTTGACAGAAGAAATTGATCCAGTGTCCAGTGTCATGAACTATGTCACATGTTGTGACTGGAGTTTCATGCACGCGCCTGCCCACACCCACACCCCCACGCACACACACACGCACGCACACACACACACACACATTCAAAACATATTCTCTCTATGCTGTCATTCATTTAAAGAGTTACGCTCTGTGTGTGCCCGTGTTGTATTACTGCTCTCTACAAATGGTTTAGAATAACAAACAGTAGGATGTTGGGTGTGAATGCAAGTCAGGAGGTTGGTTCTCAGAATCGTTGAGCAATCACAAAAAAAGCCATTCGACCCACCAAGGGGAGACAGAATTTTGTGTTTGTTTCTCCAAAGTGTGAACTCCGTGTCCTGATTCTAAAGTCCTGATTTTAAAGGGAGCTGCACCTTATATAACCTCTCTATAATCTGATTACAGAGGTCAAGAACAGTTAAGAAAAACATGTAAATAAAATTTCTATAATTTTCTGCCCATGCCTTGTAAAAATAAATAGTTTCAGTTTGTTTGTGCAGCAGACTTGTTTATAACTTTACTTACTTAACTTTATCTCAAAGTATCGCATCCACGCGTCAGACAAACATCACAGGAATAGACTGAGGACCACGTATACATCCATTGTCAAAGACCTAAGATTTAATGGGCTGCTGGAAATATCTCAATACAAGACAAGCTGTCCTGCACAGACTGCCCTCAGCTCCATTTCATATAGTTCCTATGCGGCATCATGTTTTGTTGAATGTGTGTGACCAATTGCATGTTTATTTGAGCAGATTTCAGTATGTCTGCACATCTTGGACATACATGCCAGTATTAGTTACCTCGCTGTGGTTTATTAATCTGCTGTCACCTTCATACTCTGCTGCACTCTGTTTAGTCAACTTGTCTCTTTGCGTCTGTCTCTTCCTCATACAGATACAAATGGTCCTGATCTGTTTTTGTTTAACGTTTCAGTACATGTACCTCTGTCAGCGTGCAGCTCTTTGTTTCTCTGAAGGGCACAGATTAATATGAACATGTGTGCTACATGTCGACACATGCGATATATTAATACACGGTTGTGACGTGTAGTGGGACGAACACTATCAGACGACACTTTAGGAGACTGATTATGTTACACGTGTCATATGTGTTTGCAAAAAGTAGGCTATACCTTCTCCTCAGGCTTCTCTGTGTCAAAACCATAAATGTTTAACCTGTCAGCATAATGAGACAACGACATTACTACACATATACTGTGGGCTATAATTGTACATCACAGTTTTTATTACGTTATCAGTAGATGTCAGCACGTGTCAAATAATGTCTTAAAGGAAAAGGGTGTGACAGTTCAAGCTTTCTTGCCAAGAGTTAGATTACAATGAGGCAGAAGATAAAAAGACAAAAAACAAAAAAACAAAACAAAGAGTTTCACACCTTACAAATGTAACTAAATCTGCTAACATCACCTCTAAAGTTTGTTCAATCGATATCAAAAACAACATGAAAATGACTGTGCTTTTACAGCATGTAATGTCCCAAAGTATCTTGTCTGGTTGTTGTCAGTTACTTCATCGAGTCCTGACATCACCGTACCACACAGCCAGCAGAAATATACAGTTCAGCTCATAACAGCCTATAAAATCACAATGTGCTGTCTGTATACAATGTGAAACTAAGGTCAATCCTCTGATCTAACACCTGAGTCGATCAATAGCTCTATTTCGAATACATACACTGAAAACCATGTAAGCGAAGCCATGTGCGAATCAAAGTGAGGTACTGAGAATAATGAACATGAGAACAATGTCTTGCTCTGGCCTTGATGTGTATGGGCAGGTGGGAAAGATTAGATTTACATTTTGAAAACTGAGACAGTCAGCACGTTGCACAGCTAAAGATCTCCTTGAGTTTGAATGTCAGCGCTATTCTTGTCTCCTCTAGAACTGTACTTCTTTAAAATGAGAACAAGATCCTGTTTACTGTCACTCCTCTCTCCATTATACACTGGAAGAAGTGTGTGTACATGCTGTTTTTCTCATGCTTTTAGCCAACTTTGTGCATTATAAGATAGTTAGATTTGCACGATGTTGACAGCAACAGTTCACTTCATGGTGTGCTTGTCATATGTTTACTGTTCTGTCAACTACTGATACTCATAGTTTAAAAATGTATAGTAAAAGTATAGAAAAGGAAATATCAAAGCATTTCAAGTATTTTCTGCTTTAACAATGAAAGCACATTTAGCTTAGTTTTCACTTTAAGAGTCCCAAACCACCATAATCTAATGAATAAGGTCATGTAACTAATAAATCACCTTTTACAAAAAGCTGGCAAGGTGTAGGCAACACAACAGCTAACTATTAAAAAATAATTTACAAACACTGAAAACATCAGTCACAATTTATAACTCTAGTGGTAAAAGAAATCTAATCTAATAAAATGAAGTAATGAGAAATGAATGTCCCATGGATTAATACATCATTGTCATGAGTTTGACCTCTGACATCAGGGTCAAGAGCTCCTAATTATCTAATAAACATACATCAGAAGTATCTTAACAGGTCAAGTCTGCTGTTAAAACATTGGTAATAAATGTGTCTAGTGAATTATACCTTAAAAGTAGTTCTTCAATACGGTTTGTAAGTGATTTAAAAGGTAAATTATTCAATAAAACTCAAAAATCAAACTAGACTTATTTTACAAATGGTACATTTTTAGACACACATTAAGTTAAAGTCATTGGAAACATACAGAAATAGTATTCAATCGTAGTAAATAACCATCAGGGTGATTTTAGAGGGAAATTTCGGTCAACGTGCTATGACGTCAGGTCCGGCTCAACCAATAGCGTGGCTGTTTTATTGGCAGTCCGGCGACGGTGGGAGGAATATTTTAACCGCGCTTTAAAGAGCGAAGCAGCCCCAGAAAACCCAAAGATCAGACATCAGGACAGAGCAGACACCGACAATGTTTACTCTGAGGAGCGACACGTAACGGACTAAACCCGCAGAGGACGTTTGGAGGAAACATTTGGATGGCGGAAAGATCCCAGAGCGAAGAGCGACGTCAATAAATAATGTAAGTAGGATTGCAATGGACTCTGCGATAACCTGCAATCGGGGGATGGTTTTATTTCCTAATATATTTATTGAGTTAAATGTGCACATCAGTTTTGGTTTGACCGTCTGTGGTTGTCGTGCGTGTTTTCGTGTTTGAATGAAGCGGATCGCGGCGCAGAGCCTCACCCCGTGTGCAGATGTTTACATGTCGCCTCACAGGCCACACATGATAGTACCATCACATCATCAGTTTCACGGGAGTGTTTTTTTCCTCCTGGGTTGGTACACAGCTTCAACACAGACGTTCACATGTCAGCAAAAATGCGTCTTATTTATAGAGGAGGTCATGCATAATTAGAAAACTAATACACACACACACACACACACACACACACACACATATGTATACATACATATATATATACACACACACACATATATATATATATATATATATATATATATATATATATATATGTACAATGATCTGTAGGTACAATGATCTGTCTGTCCTTGTTGCTGTTTAGTTATAACTGTCTGTAATCCCACAGTGTCAGACTGCTGCTCCAGTCACATTAAACTGATTTAATTGGATAATCCTTCACATCATCATCTGTCTGTAAATCCCTCACCCTCTCCGCAACCTCTGTCTGCCCCTCTTTGTATTTGCTGTCACTGTCTTTGCTGCAGTGAGTTAAAATGGACTTTTACAGTCACTGACCTTTAAGAAAAGAGACTCTCAGGGGTTTTGGGTGGCCGACCAAGTGTTGTAGCATTTATTTATATAAATGCTCCTTCAATGTTGTGTTGTTTCTTCACTATAACTGTCCTGGAGTTGCAGTGAATGACCCCTTGAGTTATCTCGTGATTGGTCATTACATAATGGAAGAGCAGTGTGATTGGCTGTTTAACACAGATTTCCTGGAAGAGTGGGCAAGGCTTTAGTTTTGTGTGTGTATGAATGGTCCCAACCATCTGCACGTGGTCCATGTTGACAGTCTGTTGAGTTGAGAATGCATGGGAATGTGTTTTGCAAGGAGACAAAAGGGGTCTAATAATTATGTAATCACTGTCAAACAGTGAAGAACTCCCAGTTCAGTTCTTGAGCAATAAGTCACAGCAAGAGATTAGTTCTCCAAATTACAAAACAAACATATTTAACCTCCTACAATAATTAGCCATACATGTACCTTTGTATTTTTAGTACATAGATATAGGTCTGTTTGTGTAGTTTTAATTGCATTTAACTTCAAAATTCAGCAGTTCAGCTCCAGAAACAGTCTCTTGTTACTGATCACTCACAGACCTCACTGCAATGACTCTGAACAGAATAAGATGTACAAACATAGAAAACAGAGAGAACTTGTCTCTTGGAAAACCACAACCATCTGCAGAGTGAGATATCACTTCAGTTAGAAAATATGTTTCCTGTAATTTGGATTAGCTGACCCATTATAATTAGGAAATGTTCAAATTATCCAAGAGGTGCTGCTGTTATTTTTAAGCGTGTTTTCGCTTTATTTTTAAGTATGTGACATATTTGTGTAAATACACTCAAATTTAATTTGACGTGATTCATTCATTCAACAAATTAATTGGTTTAATAACAGTGCTGCAGTGTGTTGTGAAGCTATAGTGAGCTGGTCACAACAAGCCTGTGATGGGTGTCTCACGTTGGTCTGTCACACAACAGAATAATGGTGGATCATCAGAGCAGAAGAGCCCCAATCTGTGATTCACAGTAATTGATGGGTGTTAGCGAAACGTCCCCGTCATTAGACTGTTCTGATGCGGTCTGCCAAAATATTGAGCCATCTGTTCGCTAGGTACACTGTAACAAAGCGTGTGTGTGTGTGTGTGTGTGTGTGTGTGTGTGGAGAGAGGATGCCAGTATCTGAGTCAGCACAAGCAGGTGGCAGGTGGAGATTTTAAAGGGCAGTTTGTTATACAGACAAGAGACTGATCTCACATCTTTTGTGTGTGTGTAGGTTTATGTGAGAGTGTGTATTAGTCATTTTACAAAGACACAATGTTGCATACCAAAGCTAAAGTTACCCCCCCACCTCCCCCCCCCCCCCCCCCACACACACACACACTTTCACATGTCATCTCTTTTCACTTAACATTGCCTAACACTGTCCATGTCTCTAGAGTCCTACTTCTTCAAATACTTTTCTTTCAGTCTTTCCTTTATCTTTAGAATTTCTCTCTTTTTCTCATATACTTAATCTTTTCTCCTCTTGTTCCTTTCTTTTCTTTCTTAATCTCCTCATATTTCATACTCCCTCCCAAGTGTTTGGTTTCCATGTCCCTTGAATGGGCTTCAGTGCAAACCATTTAACACATTTTGAGGTGTCAAATTAGAAATGCGTTTCCTGTCTGACTATGATGTAAGACTGATAGCACATAGTTTGTTGAATAGCTATTTACACTCCTTCAGGTAAACAATTGATTGTGTTGTGTGCTCAGCAGATGAAAAGTGGCATTAGAAATTGTGATATGTACTCTTCAAAATATCTGTTTACCAAGTACTGCCACTGATCACACAACAAACAAGGTTTTGTGGCTGTAAGGCCAAGATGGTGCACAAGATTGACCAACACACAATACAACAGAAGCTAGAGGCATTGATGAATATCAACTGTAACTATAAATTCACAATGTCTACTTACAACTCTTTTCACTCACTGCCCTCCAAAGCAACAACCACCAATCTCACAGCGAACGCATCAGTGAATGCATTTCTCTGTCTGTCTCTCTCCAGGGCCATGTTTGGCATTCTACACAGAGAGCATTAGAGGCTGTGGATCAGAGAGGCTGGCACAGCATCACATGATTACTCTCATCCCTGACAGACTATATTTGCATTACAGAGCGGAAAAGGCAATTTTGAGTTTCTTTAAAGGTTTTGGTTTTAACTACAAAAAGTAGGGGGGGGGGGGAATGATGGTTTTAGCAATCTGCCAAACATCTGAAACTGCAAGGTTGGCTTGCCTGAATGGACAGTAATTGGACTGAGTGGATCAATAATGCATTTAAGTGTGGTAGAGTGATAAGGTGGACTTAAACAGAACACCTGATGTGTCATGAGTTTGATCTCTGACAGCCAATGTCTCCATTAAAAGTAGTTTGTTCCACCAATGTGTGATGCTGTATAAGGCCTGAAATATAAATGATAATTATGTAACAGGCAGGAGAGAAGAGCAAGTAGAACCGTCTTTATTAACAAATCTCTCTCTTTCTTCTCCTGTCTTCTCCAGTTACAGACCATGAACTATGTGGGTCAGTTGGCGGGCCAGGTGTTTGTGCAGGTCAAGGAGCTTTACAGGGGGCTCAACCCGGCAACACTGTCTGGATGTATAGATGTCATCGTGGTCCGGCAGCCTGATGGCTCCCTGCAGTGCTCCCCCTTCCACGTCCGCTTCGGCAAGATGGGCGTGCTGCGGTCCCGTGAGAAAGTGGTGAGAATATAAGAGTGGTTTTTCATCTGTGTGCACAGCGCAGTTTGGCAATCACTTGTACTCTGAGAGCTACAGAAAAGCAAAAGCAAAAGCTTCTCAGAAGGTGATGGCTGCTGTTTTACCCACACAAAAATACAGAGCTTGAAGCTTATAGTAATTCATATAAATACTGCAATGCAATAGATGAGACAGATAAAGAAGGCAGTCTGGTCATGTCAAAACATGTTCAAATATGTTAAAGGGCTCCTCTTTACTCTGTCCTGCAGGTGGATATTGAGATTAATGGGGAGCCAGTGAGCTTGCACATGAAGCTGGGGGAGAATGGAGAGGCCTTCTTCGTCAAAGAGACCGAAAACATCATGGTGAGTAATGATTGACAGAGTCGTTATTCTGAGTCAGTAAACACACACAAATATAGGACAGACATAACTGACTGATACGAAGGTCACGCAGCCTGGTCTCAAATGCAGGCAGTGTTTGAATTACATGCAGGGGTCACATACAGTTCCTGTCTTCTTGCCTTGTGACAACTATGACAGGTTTCTATACTTTCACAAGTGAATCTGCACACAAATGTCATTTAAACCACCAGGGTTTTATCTCCAGTGTTCTTGTCCAGACAAGCCCAGGGGAGGGGCAACATGAGACACATGGAGGAGGCTTTAAAATGTTTTAACGATAAAGAACCAGGCATCATCACACAAAGAAAAACAAACTGAATGACCTCAATGACAGTTTTTTAAAAACATTTCAATAAATGTAAAGTCAAGAGTCTTGGCTCAGATAAGCAGTAGTAACAGTGAGTTACAGACAACACAAAATATGCCACAAAAGTAAAGCCAAACAAAAATATAATGTAATAAGATAATGACATGACATTCAATGATAAATAGTTGTCTAAAACAATCTCTTGGTGACTGTAACAAGACATATCAATAAATATTCAAATATCACATATTTTATATCAATAAAATTTTATATCAATAAAAATACAAAGTAAAATAAAGTGTTGTAATGTCATATTTTGGTGTGAGAAGATGGAATATGAAGTCTAGTTTTAAAACGTAATAAATCTTAACAAGTGCTGATGGAAAGGTAGCCATGGCCGCACAACTGTTTTACAAGAAACAACGTGATGCTTGTATATTGTGCATTTATTTAAGTGGACAATGCAGTGTGTTGAACCAACTGTTTCTTTGCACATCCATATGTTTTTTTTTCTCCAGAACCAAAGTGCAATTGTCTTTGTGAAAAGGCCCTTTCTGAACTAGACAAATAAGTCTCATCCATTAAAAATCTGGAGTGCAAGTAAAATGACGAAATGGCAGTAAAATAAGACGTGTAACACAAAAATATGTGACACAGATAAAATTTGGTGATCATACAGGGAAAGGGATGGATGACCTCACCGGTCAAGTGACACATGGACAATGACGTCTGTCTGTTTTGAGTGGAAGTCACATAACAATCTGCTGATCTGAGATTCTGTTATAAAGACGTTTGCATACTATCAGCTGAAATAGAAGCTGAACAACGAGAAGGAACAAGAGCCTCTGTCCCTGTGTGGCATGCTGCTGGCCAGCATGACTCAAGTTTCCTGGAAATAAACCATCAGGAGAGACAGAAGGCATAAACAGACACCGGTCAGTCAGCTGATTCTCACACAGACACAAGCAGTGGAAGGTTTGTTACATTCTCACACAAGATTGTGGAGAAATAAATCTTACATTCACTTATAATATGCCCTCTTCCCGTAGGGCAGTGACGTTGTGGCCACCAGTGCTTGGTTATTTTCTTCTAATGTAAAGTCTTATCTCCTGTTTTATTCATGTGCATGTGATCTGAACTGCTGGATTCAGGGTTCAGTCTTCAGTAAGGATGCACAAACTGTGCACAAATGTATGCACTCACAGTACCATAAGGCACTTTGAGCAGAGACGAGAGAAACTTGACAGCATGTACTGTACTACAAAGTTGGTAGTTGAGGCACAATAGGGAATTGCCAAGCACATAAAGCTGAAGTAATTAAGTGCTGTGTACCTTGTATCACCCATCCCAGAGCAGCACAAGTACTTAACTAGGCAAGGAGTCATAGGAAGTTGTCGGGGCAGGGTTTGAACGTGGGGAGAGGTTGGGGATGAGCTGTGAGCATGATGACAGTTGGCTGTGTTTCCTAGTTGGGAATTAAAGGAATATTTCATAATCTGAGAAGATCCAATTCCTAATCTGAAGGATTACATTGGACTAATTCTCTTTTCATTACTTACCGTCTCTATCACAGAGTGGGAGTCTTTCTCCAGCCATCATCAATCTGTAGATGCTGTGGTCGATCTTGATAGGGGTTTTGTATGAGTATCGTGATACCTTCGTTCCTAACAGGATGGGAAATAAATAATGCCTTTGGCGCTTTTTCAAATTTAAACAAATCCTGAGAATTATTTGCTAAATCTGCTTGACCGCGTCTGTCACAGTAGTTTGGCCCCATTTCAAATCTTCCCCTCGACATAACTCTCCCTTCACAGAGTGGAAAACCACCAGAGGGCTATTTATAGCTCTGCCAAATTCACCTTCATCTGCAATTGGTTGCACACAGACTGCCCTGAGAAACTGGCTGACACTGATCTGTGTGCTGTCCAAACGGTCGGGAAGACAGACGAGATGGCCAGGAAGACATACAAACAATGAAAGAGGAGCAGGACAAACAAGACAAGCAGTCACGGGTGTATGAGACATATTGTGCAGTTGTTAGTGCAGTGTGTCTTCCACTCAGATAAACATGCACAAGGTGAAACATTAAGGCTTACGGCATCTCAAGGATTGTAATATTATCAAATGATTCACCCTCTGTTATTGTTTTTAAGTTATTCTCTCACCAATCTGAGGTTGGAAAACATCAAAAACATTTTAAAGGAAGTATATGGCATTGAGCCCAGTCTTCTGTGCTAGTCCTCCCTCTTTGTTCCTCAGGGTATAAAGTTACACGTGAGGATTTGTTGGGGCTTGTGTTTTGGGCCTATAGATCCCACATATGAAACATTAATTAACTGTTCCAACAGAAATTAATCTTCAGGCTAGATCATCAGGAAGTTCTTAACATCTGTGGTATTAAAAAAAAAAATTTAGAAAGCAAAAAAAACACAGTGTGAAAATTTGACTGAAGAAATTATGTTTACAGACTGAGATTGAATCACCTAAACCAGTTGACCTGATTGATGTCTTCTCAAACGTCTAGAGAGCAGTAAACAGTTGTGACCTGGCATAGTGCACATCCTGCCGAAATGAATGTGCTGTGTTGGACTGGGTTAGGACACGTGCGCTGCAAGGCATGTGTCAGACTGTTTGGATCATCCCTTTATTTGTCTCCCTCCTCCTCTGCGTGTCTCTCCATTCCTCTTACTGACAGAGGCACAGTAGGAAGACTGTGATAAGTAAATCTGCGTGATTTTGCTAATCTGAGACCAAATCCAAATTCCTACCAGATTATGTAGATTAATGTGAACGGAGCATTTCCGTCTCATCAATCAGTAGCAGTCAGTTGGTAATATGTTATAAGTAATGTTTGATATGCATATAACACTTTTAAGTCAAGGCAGCAGTGTGGCTCCAGGGATGCCATTATCTGTCACACCACTCAATATCTCCAATACTTTGGTTTATAACCAAACGGCAGCTAAACAAATGCCTTTACCCATGTCATGTTCCTCTGTTTACAGGAAATAGTCCCGTCCTACCTCGCAACATCACCCATCATGTCATCAGGGGAGCAGTTAATGGAGTCCCAGCTGGGCAGGGGTAGTTCTCGTCACCACGGTAGGACCTGCAGCAAAAGACTTTTTGGAATTTGTGATAATGTCAGGGTGTGTGTGTGTGTGTGTGTGTGTGAGAGTAAATTATCATTTTTTAAAAGTTTTTATCCATCTCTTGCTCATCACACAGACGCCATCCCCTGCAGCTCACTTCCTGTGCAGAGCCTGGGACCTCAGCAGAGTGACGTTGGGGTGACCAAGAAGAGGAGGAAGAGGAGGAGGAAGGCTCGGCCAGAGGCAGGCGGAGGAGGGGGGAGGAGAGAGGAGAGTGGGGAAGAGTTCTCAGAAGACGAGGACATGTTTACCATTGACTTGAGCTCGGATGAGGAGAGAGAGGATGACTGCAGCAGGTGTGTGTGGAAAGGATTGTTTTATTGAGTGTGTTCCAGTTGGAAAAGTACTTAAGTACTTGCAGTGTTTTTGTTTTAATGCACGTGTGTGTTTGTGTGTGTGTGAGCAAGAGAGAGAGAGAGAGAGAGAGAGAGAGAGAGCAAAGAGAAAAGGAGAAAAGGAGAAGAGAAGATAAGAAAAGAGAATGAGAGGGGTTATTAAATGTCAATCAGTCTTTCTTGTTACTCTGGTAAACAGCATCTGTCAGCAGTCACGTTGTTGTTTGTGAAGCAGGTGAACCACTGCCAATAACTCCTATAATTGTCTTAAAGGGAGAAACTGTGTGCATGTATTTTTGTGTGTCATGCATGGATGAGTGTGTAAGGGGTTGTCCCAGCTGTGTAAAAACAGGGCTTGTTCCTGCACCACATTCACTGGAAGAACAGGAACACAAAAAAAGCCCTGTGAACTGAGGACACTCTGGTAATGCTCAAATTGGAATATGTCCATGTTCAGCCGTGCATGCAGTGAGGCTTTATGGATGGGAGTGTTGCCAGTGTAGTCCAGGCTAAAATATCTCAATAGCCTTTGGATGGACTGCCATGAAACAGTCATGCCCCCCTCAGGACGATTCTTCATGACCTTGATGGTCACCACCAGGTCCAAGTCAGCCAGTCTGCGTCATTGAAAACAGGCGGGTGTGGTTTGTTCAGATTTGATTGATGGTGACCAAAGAACACATCAACTGTCAGATTCAGACTCAACTGCCAAAACTTTATATGACACGATTGTCCTGTGCCTGAACCCCTCCCACCTCAAACAAGCGAGAAAAGTGCAGGGGATAGATGCACAGTACAGAGCTCTCTCATGCGAAATGACCAAATGTGTCCTTCCCTTTTCAGAAAGCTGTGAAAATGTAGCAAACCATTGTTCAATATATATATATATAAACATCCATCTTAAAAACAATTTAGGGTGATGAAAATAAATGTGGGCGTCTGCATGTGTATGCATGTTTCTGTTTACGCACGTGTGTGAGGCCCTTTGAAAACCAGCTCTGTTTGTGGGACGCGCTCCAGGGATTTGTCCTTTTCCCACAGTGATCTCACTCCTCTTGTAATAATGGCACAGTGCATCCTCACTGCAGGGCTCCCAAGCCTTTTTTTCGGAAAGTTGCCACATAGCTTGGCGGGTAAATTCCTGAAAATGTTGTACTTAATGCTCTAGCTGATATGCACATTTCAGGCATGTCATTACAGTCACATAGGCTGCAAAGTGTTTGTTCAAATTAATGATGAGATATCATTTTACTATTACTTGTGTTTCAGGGCAATGTATATTTTAGGAGTGAAAACCTGCCGTCCTTTATTTGAACTTGCAGAGACACTGTATATATATAATAAAGTGTGTGCACAGGTTGTGAAATAATGTGGATGTGTATATGACATCTGATATCTACCTGTGTGTGTTTATGACCAGACCTGTGTACAGCGAAAAGGGCTCTGCAGCTAACATGCGCACACACCCCAACAAAGACCGGACCCGTTTGCAGAGGTATTGTTTGGACTTGAAACACACGTGCACACACACACACACACACACACA
>JAOXYL010000001.1:19776050-19788540 GCA_028564955.1 Terapon puta | reverse complement strand
CACACACACACACACACACACACACACACACACACAGTTCATTCTCCCCCTCCCTTGTTTTTCTGAGAAGGAAAGTTTCAGTCTCTTTTAGGAGTCGACCATTTTGAACTGTTAGCGTGAATTTCTTGGTTCTTTGTCAAAGTTATTCTGATCAGTACATATTACAAATCCATTTCTAGTGTATAAGGCAGCCCCCAAGGCACTGTATTGGGTTAGTGAACTTTTTTTTCTCATTGTTTGTCCCTCCTCCACCTACTCTGCAGCACACTATGTTAGGCTGTATGGGATTATATTCTCCAATAAAGGAAAAGAAAAACAATTACCAAAATAATAAAATACAAACACTAATCTTTTAGTCATCTCGGGCTTTGAATCGAACTGTCACTACAAGCTCATTTGAGGTAGCTGCAAAAAAAAGGAGAAAAAAACCGAGTGTGTGCAAAGAGAGCGGATCGTTCACGGACCTCCCCATCAGAGCTGAGCGTGATGTGAGTCTTTGGGAGAGCGGACACTGAGGGACGTTCACGACCACAGGACGAGGGGCCAGGTCTGACACTGCTCTTTGCCTTTAACTCATTTTTTTAATCGTGTGTTGCTCGTCACAGGATTCGACACTCTGTCAGTCTTTTTCCCCCGCCAGACTTTCAAAAAAGTGTGACAGTCGGTTCGCTTCACTTGTGTAAGTCTGTCCAGCTGGGCGGAGGAGGGACAGACAGGCGGATGTTTTCTTTCGCGGCAGACGTGTGGCGTTTTCGTAGCACATGACCATCAGCTTTGCTTCAGACTTCACCTGCCGTGCTGGAGATGTCTGACATGCATCCCTGGTTTTAAACATTTGGCTCTGGCCTGTGTGTCCGATGCAGTTTTGTGTTTTTACGCCAGCCATCGGCTCTCTGTCAGAGCTTCATGGTGTTCAAATGAAGAACATGTGTGAGCACTTCACTCATGTTGACACTGTGGAGTAAGATGAACTGCACAGACAGTCACATAGTATACTGGCTGCTTTCGACCTTTCTTGCAGGATTTTTTCCTGAAATAAAAACTTCTTTTCAACTGAGCATGTGGTTTTAGATGAATACATGATACATTAAACAAATAAATTAAGTGGATGAAGTCAGCTTGGGTCATAGTGTAGTCAGTACTGAGCTGTGGCTTTGCTGAATAAATGGTCAAATAAAAAGACAGTGACTTTAGTAAGGTAGCTGCTTTTCTGCTAATCTGTTTGTGAAATTCACTCTGCAGAAGAGTTCGATCTCCCGTGTTTTGATCGATATTTTAGGTTTCATGTGTCAGCACTTCATGAGTTCATTTGTCAGGCAAGATTCTTATTGCCCAAGAGGAAGTATTTCTGCATGGGAAGCATTTTCTTAATGCATGGATTCACAGTCACAGAAACAGGCAGACAAACTAATGCGGGGACATCACGCACAATTAAAAACATCCAGCTTGCAGCCAGAAGTACATGTAATTTCTCTTAAATATTACCAAGAGCTACAAAACATCCTGACTTGGAGGAATAAAGCTGCTGAAACTGTTTTCAGTCTTTTTCTTATTTTACTGCTTAAATAACGACGTCAAGATGTGATGGGATCCAGAGCAGATTGTCAGAACAGATATCAATCAGACTGAGTAAATCCAAAATGAATCTGTTTAGTGAAACACGGATGCTGCACATCGTGAATGCCCATAGTAATGTCAGCAGTGTGTTTCTCTCTCTGTCTGTTTGTCCACAGGATGTCTGCTCAGATCTGCTCTGCGACTGGGAATGATGCAAGTCTGCAAGGCACCACGGTGGGGGGCAGTAAACCTTTACACCGCTTCTTGAGGGGGCAACCCAAGATTGTTGGTGTAAGACACTCACACACACACACACACACACACACACAAGCTCAAATAACTATTTATCAAATACCATTAACTATGGCGTATCACAGTATTTTTGAAGGTTGTTTTAAATTTTCTCTTAGATTGTCGTTCTGGTCGTGGGTTCGTCTTTCTTCATCGTTTCCATTGCGTGCATGTCAAACCCGGGTCCACACATATGGTCTGTCATCCCACCTGGCTTTTTACTGGGAGCGCTGGTTGGTAAAAAGAGATTAC
Source organism: Terapon puta (assembly GCA_028564955.1). Lineage (NCBI taxonomy): Eukaryota > Metazoa > Chordata > Actinopteri > Centrarchiformes > Terapontidae > Terapon > Terapon puta. Next base: position 19,786,440 of record JAOXYL010000001.1, on the reverse strand, counting down.
ATATACATATAATAATAAACTCATAGTGGTTTAGAGATTCAGAGCTTTTTCCTGTTTCTTATTGTATTTACTAAACATCACTTAACAGTTAAATTACAAATCAACAAACCAGAAATAAAAATTGTGGCTTGACAGAAATGTTTTCCAACCAACAACACTGTTTCTGCTTCCCTGTTTACTTTACAGTCTAACGCAGTGCTGTGACATCCCAAAATATCTGAAGGATACACAATAAAACTGCTGTTTTCCTCTTCCTCTTGCAGTCCATTGTATCTGGTATATTGTATATTCTGGCAGAGCACAACCCAAACAAGAAAACGGTAAGCTCTCTCGTGACATTTGGAAGCAATGCGGGCATGTTTCGATTTAGATGACTAAGAGAGCCCTGCAGATAGATATTGAGGCATGTTTTAAGACATATTAAGATGTATGGTTTTACACTAAAAATTCAATTCCTTAGTTTAAAGTACTTCAAAGTACATCTACTGGCTTTATAAATTCTACTCTTTACTGTTCCCCAGTCCCTCTTTTTACTGACTGATTAAACATAATTGAATGAATAGTTTTATGGCCATTTGCAGGTCTCTCTGTGTTGTCCACATTTCCGCTGTAACCAGCATTTGTGCTTTTCTACCTGTTTCTCGTTGTGCAGGTAACTGCATCGCTGGCTCTGAGTATTGTGACCCTACTCGTGGCATGTTGGACTTCCTTACACATCCTGCCCGACTTAATAGACAGCTACCATTACAGACACTACGACTATTATGATGACAACACGACAGAGCCCGAAGACACGGCATGGGCCTCGTATAATGTGGTGATTATTGTTTTTTGCATTATTCTCTTGCTTTTTTATGTCGGCCATGGTGGCTGTTATGATGCTCATCACAAATCTATACCAGGTATTAGCGTTCACATTTCCTTGCTGAATTCAAGCTCTGTTTTATGATTTTAAACAGCACAGTTTGCCCGTCTTGGCTTGATACAACAAAAACTTCATACTCAAATGGTGACCTTTTCAGAATCTGTGACTCTTGAGGACTGAAAAACATTACACAATACACTTTAAGTTTTGAATTCATTGCTGGGTCATTACAGTCTAGTCACTGTCTAGTAAAGAACACTTAGTTTCGAGTTTTGTCTAATTTGATAGAAAGTACAGCTTGTTATTTCTTCTAAGTGCACCATAAAATAAAGAAGAAAAAATTAAAGCTGTAATACATTTCAGTTCAGTCCTTGACTGATGATGCAAAATGTCCTGGAAATCAGCTGTTCTTTTACGTGTTTTTGAGATATGTGTACATGTGTTTGTCCAGGCCATGGAAATATCTTTTGAAGGGGTCTATCTCTTCTATTCTTTGGCGGGTATAATTACATTCATTACAATGTCGACTCTGGCCGGGATTGCTGTGCGATCTACAAAGAGCCAGGTAAGAGGACATTAAAACCACTTCACATTAGAGACTTGTGTTCTCTCACAATGTTTGCTGAGCTTAAACAAAGTTACAACATGACCAATGACCAGTTACGTCAAACATTAAAGAGCTCATCTCTCTCTTCTTTTTAGGCCATTGTAGTGATGACTGCTGCGCAGACAGAAGAACCAATTGAATAACAAGCACTAGACAAACTCTGAAGTGCAATAAACGGAGAGAGAAGAAATATGAAGCATACAAAGACGTGCGTTTCCATTTGTGGACATAACAGGATGCATGATCCCTAATTATAAACCACTTCTCAGTGCCAAGTTGTGGTCATTGTATAAAGTGTAATGCAGTAGTATTGTATAATTTCTGTGATCCATTACATCTTGTACCACCACATGAATTCAATATTTCCCACTTTTGAACAATTTGCCTCCAGACTCAACAGATGATGGCAATGAACTTTATTCAGTCTAGTGTTCGCTGACCTGTCTCCACATTATGTTTGCACTACCACACCACAGGACAAGGCCCTGGGTGAAACCAATGTCCCACTGAGATAGTTGAGAACAACACATTTTATATCCCGGAAAACAGTCAAATGAGTCCAGGCTTAAACTGTCACCTGGTACCCCTGATACCATATTTGATAATGCACCCTGTAGAAATGTCTTATATGTTATAGCTAAAAACGAATCTTGCTGGATAGATCACTTATTTGTAATTAATAAGAAAATCATTTGGGCAGAACGCATGAAATTATTTACATTGCCTTTTTAAGTTTGACAAATTAGGAGAACCACTCCAGTGTTTGACTTCTGAATCACTGCCCACATATCTATTATTTAATCACAAATTCAAGTAATGTATTAAATGCAGTTAATTCTAATCAGATCACTCTTTGACCACTTACCTTTGGAAAAGGAAAGTCTGGACCAGAATTTAACTCTGAACAATGTATTAACATGACTGAAAACTTAATGTTTGTAATGAAATACCAGTTATTATTATGCATGAATTACTTATTAACACAATAATTTTTGCTAATTCTTGTTCATTTTTTAGAACCACAGACTTCAGAAAGTGAGTATTCATTAATGGTTCATATGAAAAACTGCATTAGCAAATGGAAACACACAGCTGTTAATGCTGAAACATTATATGAGTAGATTCAGACACCAAAGTGGGATCATCTGAACATGAAAATGTAATGTCAACAACTCCAACCATAAACATGTCACCTCTCAAAACTGTTCTCTATGTTTTTACTGTCTGAAGTATTGGACAGAACGATGTAATCCACCTTCCTGTGCCTTGGCATGGACGAGGCTGAACATGGGTAGAACATCAGGGCTGCCCTTGATACTTTTTTTTTTTTTCCGCCACGTCAGCTCATGTTTCAGCCACAGCACCATTAAGTACAGGCACTGTGACACCCAACGTACTGTCCTCACTTACAGGGGACAGCATGTGAGACACATCACTAATACGTTTATCTGTAAATGGAGAGAACAGGGAGTGCTGTGTTATTCGAATCATGATGTGTCCGTACCCATCCTGTGCATCTGTCACCATAAGTTTTCCAAAAGCATGTTAGGTTAATTTAGACTTTGCACAGATTTACTAAAAGAAAGGGAAAATAGGCTTCAGCTTAGAATATGAATATGTCAGTGTATGTACATTATGGTCAGGGTCAGGATGAGCGTTTGTAGGTACAGATCTTTTCTTATTTTGTCATAACTTCGGAAAAATGAGTAAAGAAGGACAGAACTCAAACAGGACATAGATACAAAGATACAAACCTACATCAAGTTGAGCATGCTTGGCTGGGTTCAGACTGACAATGAACAAAGGGAATCTTTGTAATTCCAAATGTCATATTCAAATTTTATTATTTAAACAGGGTTGTTGTGAAAATCTGAAACCTGAAAAACAGCCTAAAAGGATCTAACAAAAAAATAAAGGAATCCATCACATCTCATCATAAACTCATTGTACATCAGACATTTAAAATGATATATCAAGCTCAGTTTCTTTATTAATGCTACAAAATGAGCAGCAGTAATTAATCTCTCATTTGAATCGTTTCTAGAAAACACAACACATAAAAGCCCATGAACAAAGGGAAACAATGACATGCATGAGTAAAGGATGGAAATGTTGTTAAATAATGTCCATTGATAATGACTACAGCTGTTATTAATTACAATTTATGAAAACAAGGACTTTGACATCCCATACACAGTCTAAACAGGGACTATGAGTCACATTACTAACGTGTAAAAGGCAACTGTTTTAAAAAAGCATCATCAGTGTCACTGCAGCTTCTAGACTCTGCCAAAGAAAACCTCATGATTAATTACAATGTGAAAACATGCAGCTTACAGCATTGAATGGAATGGAGTCAAAAAGTCAGTCAGTCCGACGCAACTACCAACACTGAGAAAACAAACACAGCAGTACTAATATATTATTATCACCTTTTATGTTTATATGTGGATAACTTGTTAAAATGTGCCTGTTTATACATCTAGCAGATACTGATACTTTCTTACTTACACATTTAGCAGACACAGAGATACATTATAATTTAGTCAGGGTTGTATTTCTGGCATTTTGGCAATTGTAAATCCAATATTTATTGTCTTTTTTGGTCTCTACCAACTGGTGGGAAACTGTCTGCTGTTTGATGCTGGAAAAGTAGTTTATTGTGTTGTACTGTGTTTTTCACAGAAAAACAGCTGCCTGCTTTGACATTAATGTGATAACGAGACATGATAATCTTCGGTGGTTTCATCACCATGAGAGACCCCTTTAACGTACAGTATCCTGTTCTATCATTAACATCAAGATATACAATATATGTTCTTGAAATAATTAGTGTTTTTCTGATTTTTTTTCCCTTGTCGCCTGATTTGGCATGGCAGATTTTCATCACACTGCGGCTCCCATTGTCACCCTCTGAAGGCCATAAATACCTAGAAACCCTGAAGTTGATCTCAGAACTTTTTGCAAAATATGGCAGAAAATTCATGAGCTACTGAAATCAAACAAACACATTTGACTAATACTGACCAACAATGACACGACAATATAATTTTGTGGCTTCTCCTAATTGTCTCAAATTGATGAGGCAGGGGGCTTTTGAAAGTCACTCCCAAGGACACAGCGCTGATGAACACGCATGTGCTCTGTGACACGGTACTGGCGTGAAAAGGTCATAGGGCAGTGGGGGCAGGGGAACGGCCGCACGCCAAGGTGGCTCCGCACATGTCTATTCAGAGAGCCTCGCTGGCTGAAGGAGCGGTCGCACAGAGAGCACTGGAAAGGGTGCTGAACGGGAGTTGACAGATGAGCTGATATATTTGTTGGCATGCTGGTTGAAAGGGTAGAAGGTATGCAGACAGACAAGGTAGATGACACAGAGCCTTGTGCAGAGTCTGGCACAACAGAAGTTGAACAGAGGGCTGTGGTGGTGGTCTGGTTCTCACCCTCTGCAGCCCCTACCCTAAGTATCGCCTCTGCTCCTGGCTTGCAATGCTCTTTGCCAACAGATTTTCTTTCTTCTACATTTCCACACTTCCTCTGTGCCTCGTCAAAACTCTCAGCCCCACATTTTACCCCAGCGCTAATTTTTCTTTTGCCAACACCTGCTGCAGATGTCGCTTCATTCCATTTCGCATGTCCCAATGTGTCCTTGTGGCCGAATGCAACCCGGGTCTCTCCTTCGTCAGATCTGTGTTTGAAGGACACTAGCAACTCAGGAGGTTTGGCACTGATGTCCAGGAGTAGAACCTGGTCTGCAGTCCCTGCAGCAAAATGCTGCCTCAAGGTGCCAACCTCCTCCTCATCACTGGACTGGTCTAAATGAGCAGGGTTGCTCGGACGGGAGTGTTTGCGATCAAAGTCTCCACGTGAGAAGTGTGTGTCCTCTTCAGGTAGGCAGTGATAATGAAGATGTCCGTGGTATGACTGCTCCACAACACCATACGTAGGGTCTGACATGCTGTCCGCAGGAACTGTAAAAGCCAAGTTTGGCTCTGTGATCTCAGCGTCTAAGAAATGTTCCAGAGATGTGCGCTGCTCTAAGGCAGAGAGACCAGCATGGGCATTATCCAGACATGATTCTGGCGTGCAGGAAACAGACAGACAAACATCAACACTGTGTCTTCTGTCTGCCACGGCTGTGTCTTTGAGGTCGTGTTTACTGTGGCCAGAGGCAGCTTCTTCTGCGCTCGTCTTGGCTTTATGCAAGTCTGAGTAGCGATCAGTCTTCGGTCCATGGGAGTTAGCATGGCCGCCTTGTCTATCCATATCAGTTGGATGCCTGTTACTGACTTCCCCTTTCGCTTCTCCCTCAGAGCACAAATCTTCACAGTGAGAGTTACTTCCTGCATCTGAGTCCTGCACAGGAAGTGAAGCTACTGCCCTCTGATCCTTTGAATGAATGGCCATTGAGATGTTGTGGCAATCAGAGCAATCCAGTCTCTGGTGTTTGGGGGAGAATTCACCGTAACTGAGATCAGTTTTATGCTGAAATCCTCTGATGAAACGGCTGCTATCTTTATTCTGTGGCAGTGAAGATACTTTAAGATTTTTGGTGTGATTCTTCTCATTCTGAATTGGATCTACACAGGGATCATTATAATGCGTAATGTGGGATAATCCATTGCCCATATGTTCATCTCGATTTGCATTGCTGCTGTTGCAATCCTGATTTAGGATGTCAGATTGACCCGCATTGGATCTGGAACATAAATCCAGTGTGGCACATTGATCTGAACCATCCTTGTAATTGCAACTCTCTGTCCCAGTGGGGAATATATTGTTTCTGTAATCTTGATTCTTTGCCCCATAATGATTTTTGCGTTCACTGATGATACTGTCAACAAAGCGGTCATTGTCTGTGCTTCCTGACTGTGAGGCGGGGGCTCTGCTGGAGCGGACAGTGGTTGTTTGGTGGTGAGAAGGCATCCTACACACCTCTGCCAGCTGGAGCACAGCTGCTCTGCTGCTGTGACGGATGACAGGCACGGCACCGCAACATGGCTGTGGTGATGAGGAAGAGGACGAGGACGAGGACGAGGAGGAGCACTCTGAGGGACAGAGGTTGTCCTTAAGGTGAGAGGTTGAGAGATGGAGAAGGGGAGGTTGATGGATTTTGTCTACCTCTTTCCTGTCTGCTTGCTGCCCCTGTGCTTTTCCTTTCACTGCCAAACAGAACCGCTGCGTCTCCTCTGCTTTACTCGTCTCTTCCTCTTGCAGCCCAGCAGTACAGAGTGGATGCAAGCTCATCGTGTCCTCTGTGCTCATCTGCCAAGTCTCTGGGCTTACAGTGCCAGCTGAATGAACCTGATCCTTTTGCACTTCCTTGTCCAGGCTACACACCCTGTGCATTTGAGCGGTGCAAGGCATATTTGGAATCAAATCCTGGGTCGCTGGATAGGTTACTTGTCTGCAGCTACCTGTGTTTACTCTGCCTTCAGCGCTCTCAGGTGTACTGCTGTTTTTACTGCTACTTGTACATATTTCCTTTTTTACCTCTTTAATACAGGAATTTGTATTAGCTAAATGCATCTGAGTTTCATCACGTGCATCCATGCTGCTTGCATATTGATGGTCCTCTCCCTCCGGTGAATTTACAGGAAAGGTGGCAGATGGCAGATACTTTCTGTTCACAGTTTTACTGTAAGTGTCGGTGAGGTCTTTATATACTGTTGCAGAGGAAGGACGTGGAGCCCGCAGAGACTCCTGCAGTTCATCCATCTGCAGGTGGCAGGCGGCAGTGAGCAGATCACAATACTGTTGCTGGCTGTCAGCGTGTGGCAAAGCACCTGTGTAGATGTAGTCCAAAAGAATTGCCAGTACAGAGTCAGACAGGCATGGAGTCTGCAGTTCCACCAGGGCACCAGCAGAGGACAAGATAGATGCCAATACTGGACTAGAGGCTGCCAGAACACACCTGGAGGAGCACAGAGCAACCAAATACAGATACATGTGTGTAAAACATGCTACTACCAATATAAACAAGAATTTTCAATATTTGTATACTTTCAATATTTCAGTATGCACTTTTTGGTATTTGTGACTGATGTTTCTCACCTGTGTGCGGGGTAGAGTCGACCAGGCTCCTGCCTCTGTCTGACCACACAATCACAGAACTGAGCTGCATCTCTTTGGAGGTTCAGACTTGACAACAGTGATACAGCGTGGCTGCTTGTCTCCTGGTCACGGGGTGCAACCTGGGGAATACAAAACTCTGTCAACAGCAGTTATTGTGTCTTAAATGACTAGATTAAGCAGAGAATTTCACTCAAATAAACTCAGTTCTAACCATTTTTCTATGTGGAGTTTCATTATGGGTAAAGTGATTTTAGAGCTTGCTCTGAGTGCTTTATAAGCGACTGTTAACATGCAGCATTGGTTTAAAGCTTTAACAGGTGTTTGAATTTCACAAGGCAAAGTACATTACTACTGCTTGGAATCTCATGCCCTTATTTCTGCCAAAAGAAATTAACTGGCTTATTTTTTTTCCATCTAGAAATGTACAAGCACAGGAAGTCTTTGTGTGACGAACATTTTAAGTAATGTATAAACATTGATTTACAATGTTTACCAGTTTTCTAGAACTATTTTCTAGTCTAGTCACAAACATTAAGTAAATGCTTAATAGAGTATTTTAACCTATCAGTGAAAGTCAAGTCTTAATAGTCACTGCAAAGATTCAGACAGTTTGAACATGTATATCAGGTAAAAACAAATATTCTCTTACCTCCATGTTATCTTGGGAAAGGAGAACAAACCTCTACTATCGTGAGGTGTGCAGGGTGAAGCTCCCTGTGTGCAGTGTCCCAACAGGTCTTGCTTGCAGTTCAATGGACAGAAGAACCTCCATGGGGCCTATATAGAGCTGGGCTACTATCTACGCACACTCTCATTCGGAAAACAATCACACGCTTTTCATATTGGGAGGTTGGCGTGACGCGGAAGGGCAGGTGCTTATAAGGAGTGCTGGCGTCCAACGTCAGAATTTCCATGGCCCGTTATGGAGGAGGACTGAGACCGGCCCACCCAAGGCCACAGAACTGCATCTGATAGAGCCACTGCTCCAGTTCACATCACATGAAGATGGTTTTAAAGAGGTACTTTCATGAGTATACAGATAGGCAGTAAAATTGTTTGTGTTAGTTGTCATTGTGAAAGAAATATGTACAGTAGAGTATCTCGCATTCATATACATCACAGATAGATGAGTTATCTCTCATAGGCAGCTTCCTTTTCTGTCATTTTCCTGCAGGAGGCTCAGAGGCCATGGTCAGTTATAGCACTCTGTAGTATACGGAGTGTCAAATGTGGAGTTGAAGAATAAATGCCTGACCTCACAGTTGGCAAAGCAGTAAGTACAGAAGGGTGACAAAGGAAAAACCAACACGAAGTGCCTCAGTAAGGCGCCAGACCAACAAGTGCAAGAGCTTCAGTGCTCCTTGGCATTGATTCTTTGAACTCTACTGGAGGGATGAACCTCATTCTTGAAGAAAAAAAATCCCTCATTTAGTATTTTGATGGTGGTGGTCTAACACGTTGATTTTCATACTCATCAAAGCATTCAGTCACTCAGAACTTTGGATTGATTTGCAATGACCCTCCCCTCTGAGGGACCAAGTGGACTTTAACAATGCCAGCAAAATGCTTCTCAACTATACAGAAGCATCCACACTTGATTTATTTTCCCCCTCGTTTTTTCTGATTTTATTTTCAATACGTCACTCATTATCACCTGTATTAATAATGCATTGCTCAGCTTAATTTCTTTTCACAAGTCTTCAAATGCACTCATACAGCCACAAATGCACCATCCTAAATTCACTGAAGAAAAAATCAGTGGTTGGCTCCAAACATTTCTATCTGCTTTAATTCTACAAAGGGAACAGTCTCCAGTATCAGGACGATGAGACGGCCCACCGCCTGACGCTTTGTTGACAACTCCATACTAAGCCAATTCTCCACCCTTCCACACCATGTGCTTGTCACGCCTCTTAATCTGCACAGCACTCTAATATTACAGTCCCACTACAAGCTGTCCACAGGGTAACAGCACATCTTCCCTGGAAACTGTGTAATGGAAATACTACTACAATCACATAGTGACCCATTAAAAATATGTCTTGTGTCAAAAGTCATATATAACACTATTAATTACTAATGGTGGTACTAAAGAAATCTACTAATAAAGTATAACTTTTTTTTAAAAAAAGAAAAAGAAAAAAGATATTGAAATATATAGCAAATAAATGTTAATATTTTTTAGGTGTGCAAACTCAAACAAGACATTCAACACTCTTAATTACAGTATTCTGTTCGATTTCAGCTGGGGGACATTTGCTGAAAGCCATACCCTCTGTATCTCCCTTCACTTAAGCAGGTTGTTCAATCCCTGGCTCCTCCAGTATGTCAAATTGGGCAAGATCATGCAGGGTAAAGAGCAGGATAAAAGAGGTATGTGAATGATGGAACGTACAGTGTGAAGACTAGAAAAGCACTATATCAACTAAATAAAAAAATCCAACTGTACTGCATAAGAAATTATTAAAGAAAATAATTTTGTTAAAAAAGATTATGCTTAACTTAAGCATTAGTGACACACACACACACAAATACACACAGACAACAAGTACCACACGTATGCTTCACTTGGAGCACGTTAGTGTTTCCATTCACTGGGTGCTTGGTGGCATAGCTCACGTACTGTACTTCGAACAAGCAGACAGGGTCTCCCTTGGCACATAAACAAAAACAGCTGCAACTTTTGAAAAAAATACCATATGTGGTGTCAGTACTTATTAGCCATGTAAATGTTGAGTTTACAAAAGAAAAAACCCTGAAGCATAAAAATGATTATACCAATGCCATTCATTTCATTTGGAAAACAAGTACAGTAAGTCAAACTGCTTTTTAGTACTAAAATG
>JAOXYL010000001.1:19742219-19754316 GCA_028564955.1 Terapon puta | reverse complement strand
ATTTCTGTGTGAAAAGTACAATAATGCAAGCATCCAAAATAAAACTAGGATGTTTGAAAAAGCTGTGTTAAAATTTCCTTGCTCTGTTTAACAGCACTTGGGAAATACTTTCAAAAGAATGACATTTTCATAGGGGGATAATAATTTTGTCCTCAAATGTACTTCATTTTTAAGGAAAAAAGTTCTTCTGTTCAAAGAAAGTACAGCACATCATTTCTTTGATAATCTAAGGTAGTAAAATACAGTTTCTTAAGTTAAAATTGTACCTGCATGTCAACTGTAGTATTTAATGCCTACCAATAATTGACCACCTTCACTTCATTTTCAAAAGACAGTTGCCTCCATGCCTGTTTCCTACTAAGCAGAAGTATTTCCAGTGAAGAGCAGCTGTGGGTGTGTTGTGCTGTGTGCGTTTTTCTAGATCTACCACATTCCCAGTTTGTGTGTGTGAGAAAACCAGCATGTGCCAACTACAGACATAAATAATCACTGGAGTGGCTCGAACCAAAAAAAAAAAAAAAAATTTTATATAAAGCAAGATAATAATGCTTTTATTATCATCTAATTTCTGTATGTTCTCAGTATAAAGTTGATGCACACACACACACATACACACACACACAGCATCACACATGTTAGTCTTGGGAAAGTCATGCTTCCTGAATGTAGCCTCATCCCCTCGTGGGAAAGCTCCAGTTCAGTTGCTGTGAATGGGCAGAGTGATCGTATTGCTGTCAAAGTACAGCAGGATGGCTCTTCACGAGTGTCGGCAGCTGGACATACAGATGAGTGACAAATTAAAGGAAAAACTAACATAGGGTGTCTTGGGAAGATGTTTGGCAACCACATGCCTCCAGAGCAGCTTCAGTTCTTCTTGTCATGGATTCTCCAAGGCTTTGAGCACTGCTGGAGGCATGAACACCATTCTTTCAAAAGGCATCAAAAGGCATCTTTTGGTGTCTTGATGATGGCGGTGGAGAGCGCTGTCCAGCATGCCGCTCCAAAATCTTCCATAGGTGTTCGGTTGGGTTGAGAGCCAGTGAAGATCACAGCTTATGTTTCCCATCATTCCCGTCAAACCATCCAGCGACTCCTCTTGACCTCTTGATGGGGGCTTTGTCGTCCTGGAAAAGACCACTCCCACAAGGACAGACATGTTTCGTCACAGGATGCAGATGGTCACTCAGATCAACTTTATGTTAATTTGCAGTGACCCCTAGTGACTAAGTGGACAAGTGGACCTAAAGCATGTCAGCAAAATGCTTCTCACTCCATGCAAAAATTAACTTGATATTCAAGCTTTTAATCAAACAAAACCATAAAAACACAATATAATGTGAAGTACACACAATATATAATTGGACTACAAAAGTCAGATGGCTCATCAAGTCTTTAATGCTGATGGAGGTTGCACTATGTGTATAATATGCTGCCCCTGTCTTCTCCTCTGTTGGCCCTTGTCTGTTGTAAATGATCCATGGTGGATGTTTCTATGCTCCAGTGATTTTACCACAGAGGACTGGCTGAGATCCAAATCACACAGAGGTGCTGAATATGAGAAAGGACTCAATGCACTGGATGAAGTCACTTTACTCCACAGTTGATGACAGATGTCCTGTCAGCTGGTGATAGATTATGTTGTTTCAAAGGCAGCGGCACATTTTAAGTTCTTCAAGTTATGTTTAAAGATGAAAACATAGGGATAAACCTTACCTTGGGCCTGATTTAATTATATGACTGTTGTATTGAACAGCTAGAACTTTCACCATCGGATGTCTCATCCAAAGACGCACAGTGGACACCAAAGGCAATGTTGTGCATATAAATGAAATAGAATGATAATAATTTGCTTATGAAAAGCAACGTAAAGGTGGACGTAACATTGTAGATGCCTATGCAATTAGAGGACGTGGCTGTCCCAGGGTGTAGTCTTCTCTTTTTATTTTGCTGCACTGATATACAGGTGTACTCTTGGACATTGTGACATCACTATTGGGTTTAGTTAGAGGTGCAACAGAGACTTCTTGCCATACCGAACGGTCATCAGTGATGCCAGGAAAGGTCAGATGTGGAACTGGCTCAAAAAACCTTTGCTTTCAGTATTTAGATGTGTGAGAATTTGTTTTTAGGATGGCTGAATTTCCAAACACCCACAGTACCATCCACAACTAGTCAGTTTGTGTTACTTAATCTTTTCAGCATTCCAGCATGACAAGGCTGTACCCAAAAGCACAGAGCACAAAAACCTGCCTTTGTTTTTTTTGCATCAGGGCGGTACCGTCCAGGCAAAGACAAGCCGGATCCCAAGACCTGGAAGGCGAATTTCCGCTGTGCCTTGAATTCTCTGCCTGACATCTGTGAGCTGCAGGAGCACAGCAGGAAGAGAGGCAGCAACGCGTACAGGGTCTACAGGATGCTGCCCAGCACGCAAACCCACAGACGCAGGAGGGGTACAAGAGGTGAGATGTCCTTTATTATTCAAAACCAAACATATTGTCTGATCTGATGTGGCAGCACCGCCATGTCCTCTCTCAGGGCTGCGGCTGTTCAGCAGGACCAGAGAAAGACAGGTCACCTTAGGGGACGATACCTACACTGCGCACGCTTGGCAACCCACCACAAGAGTCACCTCAGACCCTCCGCAGAGGGTAGAAGCCCCTGCAGAGGACATGTTTGGCAGCACTCAAACACACGGTGAGATGCTTATTGCATTTCTTGTTCTGACCTCGATCATAAAAGATGATTTTCTGTAGCTGGTTAAGGATGATTGTTATTGTTGTTGTGCAGGGATGTGGGAGGCCAAACCAGAGGACCAGGAGCAGACAGAGGCTGTGTTTAAAGTACCATACCTTGGACGCACTGACTTTTGTTTTTTTCTCACTAGACATTTTGAGGTTGATTCTCTCTCACTGTCTGACTGACTGCAGGTCTTCTGTCTCTTGTAGTTGATGGACCACTTAAGCAGCACTGACCTCTGGAACCAGACTGGAGAGCAGAGGGGATGGAGGACACACGCACTGTGGGACCACTGGCACTGTACGACACAATACATTACTATACTACTACTACTACTGTGAATACTGTATATAGATTGTGTGTATTAGGACTGTACCTAACTTTTTATTAATAGTTTATAGTCTTCAAATACTTGATAAAATTAGTCAATTTGGAAATCTCTCAAATCAAATTAAAGCACACAAAAGAAGATTCAATGTGTTGCCAAATGTTCATGTTGCTGTTGCAAAGTGATATTGGTAAAAATCCAGTAATGAAACCATAGTTGAGAGTTCCCATCTGTTACTGTCTTTGCATGTGTGTTTGAATGCTGTTTTGTGCCCCTCAGGTGCTGGTGATGATAACCCGTACTCTCTGTATACAGAGAACTATAATGATCTACTTGGTCCAAACTACATCAAGGAGCTCTCCGATTGGTCCACACATCAGCAGACGCTGATGCCGTAGCTGCACGCCAACACCTCATTGTATGGCACCTTTGTTTTGGCCACATACTTGACTGAAAGCAATTTTTTCCTTCAGGTTTTCTTGCTGATCTTAAGCCGCCCCCTCCTGCCATCTATCCACTGAGCTGACCGCTGAAAAAAGAGAAACAAGAGAGGGGTGAGCGGACAGAGAATATTGCTCTGTCAGTCAGTCAGGCGGTCATCGTCTCTGCTGAGCATGCTGAGATGAAGATCCTGTTCCAAGCCAAGCTTTACCTCTGTCCCCAACATTTGGGTTCGCTGTGGTTCAGTGGCTAAGACTCACTGAAATGACACCAAGCTCACACTGCAGCTCACAGAGTACACAGATCTCATTTCGCCTCAGTGCAGGATCAGTTATTGCTCTTTTGCTCTTTTGCGTCTTTGACTTTCAGCTGCTGTTTAACCAACATGCAGTAAATGTAGTGCAAGACACAGATGCAGGACACATGCCCGAAACAGTTTGTAGCTTTGTGTTTGTAAGTGGATGCTTTGCTGACGTAAGTTGCAAAACACACTCATATATATGTGTGTGTATATATATATATATATATGTATATATATATATACATATATATGTATCCATATATAGGCATTTGATTCCTATACATTTATTAGTTTTGGCAATGTTGAAGCTACTGTTTTTTTTTTTAAATAATCTTACTATTTTCTATGGTTTGTGTCCCATTGTACAACTTGTTTTGTGTTTATTTTGTATTTTTAATAAATAATCTAGCATTTGAAAAATGTAAAAGCTACTAAAGCATAGTACCTTGTCAGGAGTCTTAGTAAAATTGATAACATTTAAAGAAAGATGTTTATCAACAGCAACAGAGACATTTCCCAAGAATCTCCACTCTACTCACTGTGTCATGTTCAGAGTTGCAGAATATTTTAATTAAGTTCAGTGGAAATGAATATGTGACTTGCCCTGTGACTGTAAAAATAAATCCATCCATAGCACTGAATAAACACACCCACTAATAAATATTACTTGCAAGTTCAGTTCCTACTATCGAGCCACTGAAATGTCTTTAGAATGACTGCGATCTAATTTCATATGAAATTCAACAGTACATTTTCACAGGAGGACTTCATTCATTAGAACTGCCTAAAACCACAAACTTAAAATCTGTTGGAGCTTTCCATGGCAGGTGTTTGCACGTGCCATGACAGGAGACGTGCATGTGCAAATAATAACACTAATGCAGACTCTGTTCCTTTGAAGGGTAAGAATGCCATTCCAATGTGTCAGCGTGAGCAAAACTGGCACAACTGAACATAATTACACCTGTTTCCCTGATGACTGAATATCCAAACACCTGTGACTGCTGACAAGACACGCACATCAAAGTACAAATGCAGTTATTCATTTAGAGTACAAGTAAGTCTTTGAGATTACAGAGTATTTCTGGTTCTTGTTGCTTTACTACCTCCGCTGCACAACCCAAGATGTTGGACTTTTTACTCCACTACATTTATTTTAACAGAAAATGTCACTAGTCACTTTTTGGGTTTTAATGATAAAATATGATATATTTATGTCCATGGGGAAAAGTAAATATTACTACTGCATTATTTATTACATTACCACTTTATAAAATACAATGCATCGTGAGAATGATCCTCCCAACATTATATGAAATGTTAAAATTGGCGACAAACTAAGTTACAACATAAGTAACACTTTGACATTAATTCATCAGTCATAATCCAAGTAATATAACCCTGACCAAAAAAAAAATAAAAAAATCAATTCCGCATTCAGAGTACTTTTACTTTTAAATGTATAAATGTACTTCATTTTGTAGCCAAACAAAAAACAAAATCACCTTTCTTAAGTCAGATTTTAGATATAGGACTTTCACTGGAGTGGAGTGATACTTTGGGAGTGTGGAGTTGATACTTTTGAATGCTTCTCCCACCAACGTCAAGATTAACCTAGTATTGTAATAGCTGTTTTTCTTACAAAAGGGAAACAACTAACACTCTTCCAGGGAGAGCTCAACTATCCCCCCCATCATCACACGGGTGTGAGATTTGGCCAGAAGTAAAAACATGGGACACGCAGTTGGTGAAACGTCAACATTTAACATTTATTTCTTTTTTTTTTTATTCTGAAAAATGCAGAAAAAAGACAGATGAATTTCCCTTAAAGTGGGAACAACATATCAGGCAGTTCCTGAGGAAAACAAAACAACATCAACAACAACAAAAAAACACTGATCCAACTCTGCCTTCCCAGTATTGTTATACAGAGAAGTGACCAAAAATATGTATGACCCCAAGTACATATAAACCATGGATCCATTACTTTGTTACCTATTTACAGTATCATCATAAAATATGTTCTATGACAGGAACCTCATGAGGAAACATTTTTAAGTCACATTCAACCAGTCCACTAGCACAGCCTGCTGGTCACACAATATACTGCAATCCCAGTGTGTCCGCACCATTGCCCGTAATGGTCCGCACACACTACAGCATTTCGCCCAGAGCTGGAATAAAAACAAACTAGTCTACACATATGAGGATCTTTTTTCCACACAGGAATTACTACAGAAACATTTAAAGAGGAACAGATTAGCTCCTGTGACAATATCTTATCCTGATGAATCACATTATTAAACGTCAGTGATGGTTGGGAACGTGGCTTCCAGCAGTTTTAAGGCTGTAAATGGGAAGATTTTACAAATGCGATGGTATCTGTTGGGTGTTTTCATGCTGCGTGGGACATACACCAAAGATTTCATTCTTGTATCATAAATAGTATGACATTATCATCAGGTAACACCAATCTACAGACTTTCGCTTGACTTTATAATACAACCACATTCTGCTGTTTCAATAAGTATACCATGTACATGGAGGACAAAAAAAAAAAAATCATATGACTGACTAGATCCAGGCCTGCTGGTTTGCTCCACAATATATTTGCTGTTAGTCACGATGAACTGTGTGCATATGATGAACACTACAGCTACCGCTCTGTCACTGTCTGCATTTCATTGAGGTATTTTAAAATGGAGCCTGGATCAGAAATTTGGTCTACTAATGACAATACTGAGGGACAAAAATATACCTGCCAGTCAATAAAGGGGGAGAAAATTAACTCTTGGTTTCAATGTAATCAGGCAATAAGAGCTGCACTTATATAATCTTTAGGAAACTTGCATCTCCTTGGGAAAAAAAAAAGAGGGAAAATCTTTGCACATAGAAAAACAGGCAAACTGGGGTAACTTGACTAAATGTCTATATCAGGTCAAATTTAATACCTTTTGTAATTTTAAATGTTTTTGACAAAATAATGTTAACATCACATGAAAACATTTTGACACTGAAGCAAGTGAATCACAAACACTGCAACAAAGGTGGGTCACATTAGTTTGAATCACTGAATCACATCTGCTCATTTTAGGAGGTCCAGTATTTAAATTAGCAAAGACACATGCAATTCCTAAGATCATCTCTGCGCAAACTGTGGATGCATTTGCCGAAAAAGCTCTATGAACTGATTTTATTTCAAGAAAAATACTTTTCTCTTGCACACTCTGTCTTAAACTGTGCTGGTAGAATGAACAGTGGCTACAGCTAAATGATGACAGACAGGGTGAAAGCACTATAGGTAAACTACGCGACTGAGAATACTGCCATGTGCATCAAAGCTGACCCACGTGTGTGACAGTGTTTGAAGGCGTGAAGTTTAACTCTTGGTCTACAGTTGGTACACAAGCGTTAAAAAGAAGCGAATACATATAAAAAATATTAATCTTTTCTGAAACCTCTAAGCTCAGCACGTGCAGCATCAAGCTGCCAATCGGCACTAATAAAATGAACAAAAAATAACGAACATGACTTCAGAAGGCAGATTTGAAGTTCATAGTTTATTAAAATTCTATATGGTTCGATCTAAATGAGTATAAAAAAAACAGTTGAAATCAATGCGAAATTCCTAAGCAAGTGTGAGTGTACAATGTATGGTCCAGTGTACTCTACTCATTTCAAGTTTATTACAAGACAGCAATCTTCAACCCTGAAAGCAACTCAGAGAATTGTGAGTATTTCTCAGAATAAAACAATGAACGTGTCGCTTTTTGCCTTGCTACCTCTACCTGTCCTTTGATAAACCTCTGAGAATAAAGGAGGAAACCGTTTGGAAATGTTCCAAACGTTCCAAATCTCCAGCGTGGCCCAGCCACCATGAGGTCCGTTAACAAATCAGATAATAAATACAGGCATCCAAATGGGCTACAACAGCAAATATTTTTGAAACTATTTTCCTCATGCATACACACAAGCATACGTCTGACTGAGATTATGAGCTTTCTATACCCTCTTATCTACTTTTAACAGTTACTCTTTACAGTGCAACAGTATGGCAGCAAATGGATAGCAGTGCTTTCATTAAAAAAAAAGGAATGGAAAATAAAAATATATACAACATTATGGAAAAGCAGTAGTTTCATCTTTTGGTCCTGTGTCCATTACAGACAGAACTGCTTTTTTGAAAATGCTTCCTCATATCAACAACAGTAGTTTCCACAAGACTGTGAAGGGCTGTGAGGGGGAAAAAAAAGGGGAACAGATGTTAGGATTTCAATTTCTACTGATAGGTGGTGTGTGTACGGCCACATCACACAGTTTTACAATCATGTATGAGCCTGTTGGGTTAAAGTTTTTTGCGAGGGAAATCACATTTTGAGAATCAACAAGCCGATTCTGGTCATTTCTCCTTAAAACGTGTTTGATATTGCTCGGCTGAATCAGTTATGGTGGGTCCAAAAATAAAAAGTGACAGTGGCCATGGCAACACAAAGTTTAACAAGGCAGGGTGCAATATTAACAGTCTACTAGTTACCTGAGGCCAGTAGAGTGGGATTTGTCTCTGCCTAAATCAGCCCAGTGTTAAGAAACAAACAAACAAACAACCCCAATAACAATAGCAAGACCAAAAGTACAAAAGAAATAACCTTTTTACTGACAGCCGAGTCACTGTCACAAGGAAATGGACGTGGTTATCGGCAGTACAAGGCTAATCAAGAAGGACATTCATTCCTTCATGAATTCCCCCAATAAAACATGACTATATACGGCACCGTTCAAGTATGTGCTGTGAGGCATTTCACCAGTTTCCTTTTAAAGCCACATGAGACCGGCTTGCTTGTGTATAAGCATGCTCTGCCATCATCTGTTATGACACAACTTGGGTGGAGTCGACTTATAATCTCTCAGTTGTGGCTACTGTGACTGGAAAGTCTCCAAATGTTCAATACTGTTGTTGCTGTTTCTCATCAATAGCACTATGTGTTAAAGCTAGCAGTGGTTAGTAAGCTTCATTGTTGTTTTCCATATTTAGGCCCCACTTTCGCATGTAAAATCTGCAGGTCATTATAGTTTTCCTCAAAAACAAACTTGACCTTTTACAAGCCACAAAAAGCTATTTGCATAAAGCTCGTCTGCGCTGGTCTTGAAAGGCTTTGGGGTAGTGAAAATTCTGCGGCTGAATATCAGTTCCACTGCGGGATGAAAAGGTGTTTCTCACCTCGTTACAACTGCGAGCCTTCAGACTCTCCGTGCCCGTAGCCCCCTTTAGATTTCATCTTGGCCTGGACAAGGTCCACCTGCAGACATTGAGGCGTGAACGTTAGCGGACTGAAAAACCATGTCATGTTCTGGTGGCTGAACAAAAAAAGGGAGGGGAGACCTACCGATGCCAATCCAAGGCCCATGTCCCCCGAGCCTACATGTGTGGTGTGAACAAAGTTTGTTGGCTCTCCAATCATGGAGCGGTCGATCCGCCGCCGCCGTTTCTGAAAATGGAAACAATAATGATTGTTTGCTTAATATCTTTTAGGTAACATATATTAGGCTAACTAAGCAGTGAAGACAGAGAGGAGGTAAACACCAGATGAGTCACTACTACAGCTCATCCCTCTCCTGTTTACCTTCTTAAAAGCAATGGACTTGTGCCATGGAGCGGAGGTCGACACATGATTCCTTTTATCTTATCTGTTAGAGGATACACTGGCTGACTACAATGAAGCACAACAGCTCGTTTGTTTGCTGTCACAAAAAAAAACCTTACAGAATTTAAAGCAAGTATCATGACAGACGACGTGGATGTGGTTAACTGGAGGCGCTGTTGCTTTCTTATTTGATCTATAATAGAAAGAGGATGTAATATGTTTTTTTTTGGCTGGTGCGACACAACCAAAAAAACATCTATGTATGGTGAATATTCACTAAAGAACGCTGCTCTGTTGATTAACCTTTATCCTAAAGCGCAACCCACTTTTAAACCAGGGAGCCGCATTAAAGATTGAGCCCGTCAATTTGTCTCCCATCATACTCACCGGTTGTGGCTGCTCTGCAATGCAGCAGCTGAAACAAACCCAGAACTCAGTCATTCTGAGGCCGAAGAAGAAGCCACAGCAGTTTCCTCTCTCACTTCAGACGTCTCTCTGCGCCTGTCTTCCTGTTCAGTGTTACCAGAGCCGCAAACACACGCCGGAAACTGATGACAGAGACGAGCCGCTGGTTTATCCTGGGGCAAACCGTTGGCACGAGAACCGCTCTCCCAACGCGGGGCAACACACTCCTGTGGACATGTGAAAGGTGGAGAGAAAAAAATAACTAAATAACTGTTTCTCTATTTAATACTGACACTGCTAATATCAACTTCCTGCCAATTTGTCATGGATCAAGATAAGTGAATTGTAAAAATTCCTGTTGAGAAATGGTCTAATTTTCCAGGAATAAACCTTCTGATAGCGATGATTTACAGAGGAGTGTCGTGTGTTTAATTTAGGAGGCAGTTTTGTGCCTGGCGTGCCACTGCCTTCACTCAAGTAGGCCTCTCATCTGACAACACCCACACGTAATGAGGTCAGACCTACAGGCAGGGACACTCGTGTAAATAAAGTTCTCAGAGCACAGAAAACTGAAATCTGCTGTAAAAATGCAAATATATGTGCCTCGTGAAGAGTTGCATACGTCTTGAGATCCTACACGTGAAGAGAAACTGGGTCTGCGTGTACTGTGTGCTCCAATGTGAGATCACCTGCTATGTGAAACAGACATGATCAACGCGTTTCACTTTTCCTTTTATAAGTCATCCACTGTGGCAAACAATGAAGTGTTTGATTAGCCTATAACCTTGGGCCTTCATGCTCGCTGATCAGCTTATGTTCATTATACTCTTATTAGAGCTGCAGCCTTGACATGCTATCCATTTTAATTAATTTCTCCCTGGAGCTGATAGGAGGCGGGACAAACCAGAAAATGTAGAAAATAACATCTGCAGCATCATCTGACAAAATGACCGAAAATGCAGATACGGCAATTACTACTTAAAAGGACTGCAATGATTGATTGATAAATATGTTTATCAAATTAAACAGTCAATGATTTTTATAACTAATCAATTAATTTCTAAAGAAACATCTTAAGACTGCTACACATCCGATATAATAGAAACAATTACTTTTAAGAGCACAGGATCTCTAAAAAGGTCATGAAACTAGCGTTTAAAATTAAATGTAAATGAGCACATGTACAATAAGATCAAGAACAACTCTTTAAAAATCAATCCTTTTAATATGACTAGGCAGCAGAGGGATCACATATTTGGAGATGTGTCATGTCAGTGAATTTGAAGGATTTGTTGTGAATAACTCTACTTGTCAGCACCAGAAGAAAATAGGCTCAGGTTTTTTGTTTTCAGCCTTTCTGCCTGTCAGGCAGGAGGATCAAATGCTCTGCCAAATGCAAACAGCTTGCTGACAAAGTAGATTTCCTCATTTGCAGCTGTGACTCTCCACACAGGTGAATCGCACTACGATGAGCACCATACGTGATTAATTAATGTTGATCTTTTACAAAAGGATTAGTTACTCTTTACCTGATCTCGGATTACACGGAGCTAATCAGTATTTACAAACAAATGAGGGTTATGTAACTCTGCGGCAAACAAACACACGGGGGGTTCAAAATCACACATAGACTCGCGTCGGTGTTTTTTTTTCAGAAACATACCAGCGTCTCACATTTGATTTAAGTTGGACTGTTTCATCTCAGCGCGGTTAGCATCGTCAGCTAACGACCATTAGCTCCGTGTTTTTTCTCCACTGACAGCTAACCGAGCTAACGAGGCTAACTGAGCCCGTTTGAGCTCCAATGCTCCACAAAAAAACGAAACATAAAACACGCAGGGCTTCAAGTAACCGCTAAACAGCAACACAGTTTGTCTATTTCCACGAGTTATTCTAATTTCAGGCGGATAAACTCACCAGATGTCGGCCGGTTTGTCGGAACGAAGACGATCGACTGAAAAAAAAATCAGGAACTGAGCTGTCTGACGTCACAGCACTTCCGCCGCAGACGGCGAGCGCTTCCGTGTTGACCCACGTTTTCTCCCCTCACAGGAGCTCAACGACTGCTAGCCGACAAGTCGTGTTTAAATACTCAAAATGAGGCCGCTAACAGACGAGGAGACGAAGACCATGTTTGAGAAGCTATCGAAGTAGTAAGTGAAACTCGGGGGACACGTTCGCCCGCCTGTCGAGAGTCAAGTTATGAAAATAAAAGTTAGCGCCCATGTTAGCATGTGTGTGTGT
>JAOXYL010000001.1:19663785-19682915 GCA_028564955.1 Terapon puta | reverse complement strand
TGTGTGTGTGTGTGTGTGTGTGTGTGTGTGTGTGTGTTGGGGGGGCATTTTCCATTGAATGAAGGAGTGCAAACAGCTTTTACTGGCTGCCTTGCAGGGTCCTCTCTGATGTTTATCCTGCCTGTGTGCACTTCTAAACATTACCAGCAGCAACTGCTGCTTCACAGCCAAGTTATGATCTCTCAGCTCCCTGTCAAAGATGGTTTTCCTCGTCTGTCAGAGGGCATTTGTGCAACAGAAAATGCCATATTGATAACAAAAAGGCTTGGCATCATTTCCCGGAGTTCAGTCAGCACACAGGAAGTGCAATATATTACAAATATTTTGCAAAAATGTAGTAGGACGAATGATACAAGAGACTGAACTTGAAATAATAATTTAAGGCCGACTGCGCGAGCCAAGTCCAAGTAACCAAATAACAGCTTATTCAAATCAATAATGCTTTTTTCACATTTATTGGACTTAAGTAAGTAATCCAGTTTTCTGACATACGCCCTCAGAGAAAATCTACAAGCTGTGACATGCTGCTTGTCCTCCAGTCAATAACAGACAGTCTGCCAATCTGGGGATGGCATTAAAAGATAAGAAAGACTCCCATTTATGGACAAATGTGTCCCCATAGATTTCCCATACAATCCAGTCATAGCCCGTTGTAGAGAGCTTGTCTCTCATGTTAGCTGCCATGAATCAACTGTCTTTATCGACACATGGAGTAATGAGAATGTGGTTGGGTAATCAGCAATGTACAGTACAGGCTGTGATTTGTTACTGTACCTGGAAATAGAGATATTAGATTGGATGACACAGGGGCTGTGAGATTACACCTTGAGTATTGACCACACTGGGTTACCAAAAGAATACGCTGTTTCACCCATAATATAAACACGATAATTTCATAAATTATCGGACTTGCTCTGCTTCTTTGATGTGAGGCACTGGGAGCTGCCTTTATGGAAGAAACTATCTTTGAAGAACAGGCCTTTAAGGAGCTGTTGCTGTATCGAGAAAATTCTTCTTTGCATTTTGAAAGGACCGTGGTCATATCCTTCAGTGTGAGGGCCCAACCTCTCAGTAAATGAGAGAGGTGTCAAGAGACTGCCAGTGTGAGCTGTCGTAAAATTAGATACAGGTTTCTACATACATATTAAAGATATGCAGCATGACAACAGATACTCCACTCAACATGTGATCACACTATTCCTGGTATCTTCAGTGAGCAGAATTTACTAACCCGTGTTTGATCCAGTGTCTAATTAATTCCTTAAGTTCTTGTGTTTATAGCAAAGGAGGGGTGAGAGGGTGTATGGTATGTAAGGAGAGGGGATCTGTCTTTGAAGTGGTGTTCTGCAAATCTCTAGAGGACAACCAAGCCCGAGGCTGGACTCAGGCTGTGGGGAGAGAAGCAACAACCGCTCTTTCCACTGCGGGGCCAAAATTGGGGCTTGCCACGGCCGTGTTTGCTACACTGAATTACCATTGTTATCTGTTTATTTGAAACAATATATCCCAGCAGAAACATAATGCCTGAGGGCAGCAGAAGGTCACCAGAGACAATACTAAAAGTTTGCCACGATTGAGACTGAGAGGCAAATAACAAATAAGCTTTTACTAGCATTGTTTGGCGCTGCTCTGGAATATGGGCTCTTAGCAACACTGAAAAACGAGATTCTGCAATCCTCTGCGGTACACCCCTCCCAGTGCCTAACTAGCTAATGAACTATCAGCTATCTATCTTCATTCCACCCTGGGCCCACTTGTCCTTCCCTGCAGACAGAAGCCACTTCTTGGCAGGTCTTGCTAAGGGGAATCCAAACCTCCTGGCTCTAAAGTTAAGTGTTACATTCTTCTGAAAGTCATTTGGAGGTGAAAAACTGAATTCGGCTATGCTATTTCTGTTGTCGCAGACAACACCATCAATATTTGTGAACATGAAACAACCCCATTCCCAAGATAGGAACCAGACAACTATAATCATCTGTGATGTCAGCACAAAAACAAAATGTTACTGTAGGTTTCTTGAATCATAACAAACTGCAGACTGTTTTTTGTGCAGCAGACGATTGTTCGAGGTTTGAGGTTATTTTTTTGTAGACCTATTGATTGGTGCTGAATTGAGACAGAGCAGCACAAACCTGTTGACTCTCCAGTTTTGGTTTACTTGTGTTCATAATGTATATTTTGTTTATGTTCCCTATTTAAAAAGCGACAAAATGTACTGTTAATGGCACAATTTATGTAAATGACTTTTTTCTAAATTAACATTAACATTAACAATTACATTACAGTATACCAAAGATATGGTGTGATGTTAACATCAGAGTGCAGATTAAAATACTTAAAGTTAGCAAGATAATAGGCACGATGTCAAAACAGAAGCTGACAGAGCTGTTCTTATGAACTTCAACTAATAAAAATAACAATGGCTTCTGTTTAGGTGTATTAGAAAGACATGTCAGCAAACCAGCTTACACAATGCTACGGCCCTGAAAGCAGCACCTAAAGTGGACACCTTTGCCTGTTGAGTCAAAATTAGAAAGACCTGCTGGATGTTGCAAGTTGATGTTTAGCATGTGTCATTTGGCACATTAGCAGGCTGTCAGAATGAATTTCAAACGGAACCATTACTTTTAAATGTTTCGCTTCATGAACTGTGTTGGACAAGTGGAAACTCTGACCTGCTGATGATTGTTCACAATCGTGTTTCAGGTGTCACCTCTGCTCATTGGGATTCATTCTACGGGGACAATAAAATTGGATGAATGACAGAATCTCAAGACCATTCGTCCAATAGCTGTCAAGTTATTCTACTCTGCAGTGAGTAACCATACAGACTGAGAGACATCTTGAGTGACCAGCTGACATTGCTATCTTAAAGACAGCAAGATACAAATTGGTTTTATTTTGGCACTTATCAAATCACTTGAAAATGTAGGTATTCCTGAAGGAATTTAGTTTAGTTAGAAACCACAACTAATAGGCAAGCAAAATGGAATTCAGCCATTGTTCATTTTATTAATGACACCTTCTGTAAGAAAACTCTATTAACCAACAATGCTACAAAACATTTTAAAACAAAGCATCACATCTGTTGCTTGGCAAATGTCATCAGCCTACATACAAATACGGAATATTACGCACGTAGGGTCACAGTTTTTCCACAATTCTGCTTTTAGGGAGCAGAAACAAAGCCTTAAGATGAATATTTTTAAATGCCCCAGACACGCAAGATAAGGGGCTTACGAGGCTTATCATTTGAATAAAATGTTCAACAAATGCAGATACTACTAACTAAAGTGACGAAAATATAGACGAAATCCCACGTTTTCCTTCTCGAAACACACCTTGAATCCACAGTGAAATGACTGTACCACAGTGTTGTGGGCTTTCCTGTTGTAGGAAGATAGTTTAGTATGGACCATACCATGTTGACTACCCCCACAAATTAAACCTTTAAAACGAACTATCTAATTTCACGTTTAATGGCATTTAAACACGTGTGATATTTAAAATGATAACACCTGTATTTAGTTGTCGCTTTCTCTCCGGCACAAACACACAACTTTAAAGTTAATGCCCCTGAAGCTCCCCCCTCTCCGGTGTTGGTTTGCTCCTCGCTCCAGCTGATCGGCCCAGGATTCCCCGGTGGGCTCCGTCCGTCGTCGGTCTCTGACGGCTCCGGTGCCTCGACGTCGATTTAACCCGCTTTCGTTTGACGGTGCAGGCGGCCGCTGGTGTCGGCAAGACGCCGCCTCCCTCCCCTAACCCGGTCCTGTGAAACTCCTCGGGATAGCCGGGCCCGGGGTACTGACCCTGTCTGTGACTCGCCACAGCCAAGGGGGCGGGGGGTATCTGAACGGCAGATACCGAGGCCCTCACTCCATCCGCGGATTCACCTGCTACGCGGAGAGCCTCGCCCGGATCACCGACATGGGGGACACGGGGAGCGAGGGCAGCAAGCCTCCCAGTAACGTCAACGTGATACCCCCGCGCTGCCCCTGTGGTTTCTGGGGGTAAGGCTTAAAACAAACAAACAAAAAACTCTCAAAATGTCTCGCTTGCAGATGTTTTCTTCCCCCTGCCGACAGCTAGCAGAGTCGCTAGCCGCTAACGTTAGCAGCTCAAACAGGGATGAGCTGCTTTTCTTGTTATTACCCCCTCCTCCTCTTCCTCCTCCTCTCATTGTTTTGTAGCATTAGCTGGTAGCTAAAGCCAGCTGGTCTCGGTAACCTTGCCCCCCCCCCCCCTCCTGTCCTCTGTGGAGGTAGAGAGCAGGGTAAGTAGGGGTGGTGGGATTAGCCCTCCAGGTAATGTGACAGGTGTGGCAGGGCGACTGAGGTGGCTTGTTAGGAAGCGTTCAGCTCAGCAATGAAGGGTTTGGTTGGAGGTTTCACACAGAGGGCAGTTGTTGGAAAAAGGGGGACTCGACTGGAAACTAGGCTCTGGTGTGTTTAGTTTTTTCTTTCCCTTTTTCTGTATCAGTTCAAATGGGCTGAAAGCAGGACGTGTGCTAACATGCTGAGACATACGGACCAACAGGCAACAACAAAATGGACACACACTCACACTGTGTTTGTTTTCCCAAGCACAGTAATCCTCCTGGGTCTGAACACGTCAAGTCTGTTTGGGCACTTTTTTTTTTTTTTTAGAGTCAAATGAACTCGAGGTTGTTTTGTGACATTTATGCGGTTCACAGTTGTTACCAATCACTGTTTACTTTTATTTAAACAAAACTTTGTTAACATACATATAGAGCTCATACAGCACATTGACGGTGGTGGCACTCAGACAAGTATTAAAATACAGTGGCAACTCCACATTATCTAAAAATCATTTCTTCGATTAATCCTTCCTTTTGTTGTTTGAAAAATGTTGATCCCTGTTTTTCAAAGTGATGGCCTCAAATGTCTTATTGGGTCCACAACCCAAAGACATTTAATTTACCGTCATAGAGGACCAAAGAAAACCGAAAATATTCACGTGAGGAGCCAAAATCAAATCACTTGAATAATCAATTATAAAAGTAGTAGTAATTTAATAGTTGACAACTAATTGGTGAATCAACTAATTGTTGCATCTCTATACAAATGTTAAAAGAATACAAATAAGATATTCATAAAGATTACAAAACTTTAAATTGTTAACTTGCAGTTTCTTTTTTTTTTTTTTTTTTTTTTACTATTTGCATTTGGTGGGCCGACTTAAAGGTTAGCGTGAGCCAAATGGTACAAAGGTCACATGTTAGATAGGGCTTGTTGTACATGTATGTTTGTAAACATTGGGGGCATAAATGTTGTTGGTTTGTTGGACTTCAGTCGATTAAATCTTCCGGCAGTCTTCACTTTAAATGCCGTAGAGGAGTGAAAGCAATGTGGCAACCAATCAAGCCAGAAAAGACTGTGTTTCTTTTTGTGTCTAGATTAGGAGTACAGTAATTTTCCCTCTTCCCCCATTATTATTTATATATGAAACTAGAGCTGATTCAATTCATTTAAGTACATCATTCACAATTTACAGAAGGAAATGATCTGCTTTGCAGATGACCGCTCACCCGCTGACTGAGCATGGAAATGATGTGAAACAAAACATATTGCAGTGCCAGTCACCAGATCTCAGTACCCGAGACAGTATTTCCCAAGAGCACGAGCAAATTTCAGAACGCTTTTCTCACAAGGAAGTGATGACCCACTTAGTTCACCGGAGGCCAAATATCTGCAGAGTGAATGCCGAAGTCATCTCTGCGCTACAGTATCAAAACAAAGTGCTAAAATTTGAAATAAAATACAGTGTTGTTTTCATTTCTGCATGCTCCCTACATTTACAACAGACAAGTACAACAGTCAGGATTTGCCCCAGTTTTGCAACAAGTCTTGAGAAAGTTCATGATTCATGCCCCATTTTAGACAAACTATCACATCAGAGACATGGACACCGATTATTCCTCTCACTACTGTTCTCACTGTAACACCAGTCTGTTCATATGCTGTTTTTATTCAGCATTGACCCATTTACTTAGCAAATGCAAGATTAATTTTCTATGACCGACAACAAAAGAGGCAAAACTAGAGAAGCCTTTGGAGTAGAAGTACAGTAATTAGCAGATTGATGTAGGAGTTGACCACCAAACCATTTCTGATCTTCATACTTTTCTATGAAAATAAACTAGTATTTTAAACTAGTATTTGGGTTTTGGACTGTTGGTAGGGTAAAATAAGATGTTTTGATAACATAACAGGCCTTTTGCTGAATTTGTTGACATTTCGTAGGTGAGACAATCAGGCAGTCAATATAATAATAGTTATTAGTTCCTAAGCTACATCAGAGAATATAAAGGCCACAGTGAAGCTGATCCTTTCTTCCCTAATTTGAGCCTTGTTGCCACGTAAAGTCAAACTTGCAATGTTTTATGATCAACACTGACACTGTAAAACAAAGCTCGAAGAGTGTTCAGTGCAAGTTGTGATGTTTCACTAAACCACAGGATGGACAGTCACCGATCAGTATACCAGTTAATGTTTAATACATCTATATAACCTCTGCTGTTACAGAAGTTAATGAGCACCTAAAATCCATGTAATATTTTCTGCCTTCATTAGTGGACAAGGGTTGCCAGGACGTCTCTCGCAGATGACTATAGGACAGCAGCTCTAAGTGTGCACTGATGGTGTCTGAGCTTCTGTAGGGGCCTTTGAATCGGGACTGGCCTTGTTGCTTGGTTGTGATGGATTTGGTGGAGGAATCCAGCCCCTGAATTACATTCTTATGCTCGTGGGCTTTTCTTTCTTTTTTTTTTTCTTCAGTGAAACGTGTGTGGGTCCTTGGATCACCCATAGGACAGGAACACTATTACATTATGTCATTGGGATTGGGAGGGGAGGAAAAAAACAGGCATTGGAGGGAATCACCTGTAAGTTGTTTTGTATGCTGCGGGCTTGTCAGCTTGATGTATGACACCATTTGAAACACTGGTTCCTTCAGGTCGTCTTTTACGGTTTGACTTCCACACTTCTGTCTCTGCCGCAGACTTTTTAAAGAGGCACATTCAGGTGCAGCATGTTTAGTTGTGATTGGTACTCTGCGGCTCTTAAAGTGTAATTGCGTCTGACATTTAGGAAGAGATTAATGCTTGTACTACCTTTTGTTATTTCCCCCTGAGAGCAGAAGGCTTGATTGTCTCAAAGCGTTCTTTGACAGGGGAGGCAAAAGAGAGGCTGCTTTTGTTCACTTTCCCTTAAATCTGGCATTAGAGAGGAATCTCTGTACCTCTTTATTTTGTCCCCACTGCAGAGTGCTGTGGTAAAGTAAAAATTTAGCTAATTTGCACACTTGCTGCACAGACACACTCATTGTGGGTTTAAACTTTTATGATGATAAAGTAAGGATATTGAATGCTTTGATGTCATACAGACTTTCAGCATAGATTTTATTTTTTGCTGTAACCGATGTGGCCTGGTTATTACTGTAAGTTTCATGTGATCGGCTGTGTTTGTTACGTTCAATTTTCTCACAGGTGGGGATTGTTTGTGTTGGTCTGGGTTAGTTGTGTGTGTTTGCGTTTGGATAACGAGTGCAGCTTAACATGTAGACTGGTTTCCTAAAAAGACACAGCTAAAGACAACCTATCGAGAGGTACTGGATAAGTCCTGTAATTGCTTCGTCAATTTGTTTTATTAATTGGCCCCATATTGCTATTCATAACAAAACATATTTTAGATCAATGTAAATATTGAACGCATGACTGATAGAGGTTGAATTGCAGAAGTAAAATTGATGACTGCCCTATGCACCTGTAGTTTGACTTTTCACAAGACACGAGCCACGGTCAAACCTCATCGTATTGTTACGCTCTATAATTGACTTTTATAAATAATACCACTGAGTTGTACCAAAGAGTTAGTTCAGCTGTTCAGTTAGTTGCAAAGCTGTGCAGTTGTAAAGTTAATGCTGTCACCCATTCTAAAATCTCAGGAAACTATTTGCTGTAAAACTATCAGATCAATGTTCTTGTAGACATTTTTCTTGTAGGAAGGTTTAAAAAAAAAAACAACTTTTACCTTTGCTGGTTTTATAATAATTCATAATATGTCTTCCTCCTACAACACAAAACACAGCCGAGCTCTTCTCTCTCGTGCTTGAGATACCATTGTTTAATAGCTTAACGTCCATGAATGCTCTCTATTAGCAGACCTCTGTCTTTATGTAGGAAGTCATTTTTAATTTTACTGCTCATGTCACTCAAACTGCGGCACCAAGGCGACGGCGCCTGTCTTCCTGTCTGTTCCAATCAAATAGTCTCATTAGTAACAGCAGTGGGCCAAACTATGAAATAGACTGATTGTGTTCAAACTTCACACAGCTTAACAAGCATGGAGCAGTTTCTTTCCTGCATGTTTGTTTTTTTTCCTTTCTTA
Organism: Terapon puta; assembly: GCA_028564955.1. NCBI lineage: Eukaryota > Metazoa > Chordata > Actinopteri > Centrarchiformes > Terapontidae > Terapon > Terapon puta. The sequence continues at coordinate 19,674,507 of JAOXYL010000001.1, read as the reverse complement.
CCTCTTTTAGATCCTCAATCAGTCTATGATGTGATTACCTCTGATTTGTAAGGCTGACAACAGGATAGGGATTTTTTTTGTTTTTATCAACTTCCTCTCCGCCTGTGTCCTATGATTAGATTTCTCCTCCATCCTCACTTCTTGCTTCCTCCCGTTTTTTCTTTTGTACCCAAGACCACACACCAGCAGACTGACAGACAGCCCTCAGGTTGACTGCGGCTGACCCTACATTTAGAAATGAGGACAAAGGTGTGCAACGAAGCACCCAAAATAAATAGAATGTGACTGATAGCAGCGACCGTCACGCTCAACGCGCAGACAGTAAGGACGAGGACTGGAGAGGAAATGAGAGGAGCCCTCTCAGAGGAAAGCCAGAGCCATCTGTTGTAACTGAGTTGTGCCACTGAAATTAGCAGGGCTTCGTCGGTCAACCCCAAAACAATAGGTATTTTATGTCAGAGAACTTTTATAGGCAGGGCAAAAAGTATCGTACCGTTAGGTTTTTTTTTTTTTTTTTTAAATACATGAATTATTCAACTAGCTTGTTAAAATGGCAAGTCAATGGTGTGTGTCATTTTTTTCCATTCATTCCTCTCGGACCAGTTGAATGGTTGTCAAGTCAGCTGTGTACAGTGCCAACACACAGACTACAGGCCTTCAAATTTCTGCCAGAAATCAACAGTATGTTTGCAAAATGTCGCCAACTCGTTCCACCATACAGTCATGGTCAACTCTGCCGCTGCTAAAATTTAGTTCAAATACATTCAGTTCATAAAGTGAGTGCACGACTAGTTTATTTTGACTTGGAAGTTTGATATTTAATATTCTTATATGGGTTCTAAGATGTACAGAAAAAAAAATCTGAACAAAAGTCGCACCTTAATTGATGTAGCCCTCCCAGCTAGTCTGTTACTTGGACCTTGACAGTCTCAGTACGGCAGCTTTGGATTCAGTGAATAATTTAATACCGTAGCCTGGATCACACTCCTCATCTTCAGTTTTTCTTTAGCAGGATCCCAGATGAGAAATAATGTCTCAGTCTAGGACTTGGGGTCATGGAAATGGCTGTGCTCATACCCACTAGCAAAAGACACATGCATTTGTTTGCATAACAAGCGACATTGTTTGGAACTCTTACACAAGCTATTTGATTAATTCATTTGCTTTCCCCCCTCTTTCCTCAGGTCAAGCAAAACTATGAATCTCTGCTCCAAATGTTTTGCAGGTAAGTCCTTGGCCTTCTGTCTGCTTGATTTGCTGATTGACTGTGTGTCTAACATAGCACTGTGCACGTAGGAGGAGAGGTAAGGAGTGGTGAAAGATTCTCCACTTCTTGAGCTGGTGTTGAGGTTGAAGAAGGAAATGTGAGGAAGAAACTCTGGGGTAGTTCTGCTCAGCCTGAACTTCTTACTGGTTATTCTAAAACTGTTTTACAGAAAGGACATTTTCTAAATATACCCTGTCTGTATCCAACTGGAAATTCACTTTTTTGGTAATTGTGTAACAGCACTTTGTATCAGGTTGTCCTTGCAAAATTCAATTCTGTTTAGAAACCATCAAGCGTAGGACTTGAGTCTCATCAGAATATTGTGTCTGTTCCGACTCTAACTCAGAGTTCATCCTCTGACAAAATCAACGCTGGAGACATGACTAACTCATGAAATTTGAGCAGAACTGTGAAATTGAGCATAATCCAAAGATGCACTTGAGTTCCTCCTGTGCCACACATGTTTGGTCTACAAGTTAATAGCCCCTCTTTACTCCACAGCTGATAGATGCGTTCAAACACTGATGCACTGATGCACACCAACAGCCCCTTTTTTTTCCCCACAGACATTCAGAAGAAACAACCCGACGATGATTGTGCTTCAAAGGCTTCCTCGACTTCCAGCAGCAGCCAAGCTGACATCTTCTGTACTGAAACAAACAGCAGCATTAGTCAGTCACTAATGTCGATGCCTGCCACATCAGAAGATCCTTCGCCAGGAGAGAGTGGAACCATATCTTTACCTGCTCAGGACGGTAAGACAGCTCTCGATCAGTAAGAAATTAATGGTATCTGCTTTTTGTATCAGGCTGCTGGTGTCAGGACTCTGTTGAAGTAGTGTATGCCTAATGGGCAAATTTAGAGGTGTGCTGAAATGCATGAGCTCTAATGTTAGTGGTCAGAGCAAGAGTGTTGTAGCTTTTAGTCCAGGTCATCTTTCTGTGTAAGACTGCTACTACAGTAGTTTCTGTCAGCAGCAGCAGCTGCAGTGCCCCTGCCCTGGCTATATTTGTCCTCATGGCACAGATAGAGAATGATAGGAAAGGGTATCCATTCAGAAGTGAAGGTTTTAAGAGGACACCTACAATTGCCAGAGCATCGCTCATTGCTATACAGTGACAAGGTTATTTGTGGAGGCCGATCCAGGACGTGACAATACACTTGGTACCGAATGGATGTGTGGAACTTTGCCTCTAACCTGCTCCTCTGTCACAGCAGGAGATTTTAAATAATGTAGCTCATTTTAAAAAGTGACAAACTCATGTTTGTTCATTCATGCACCATCAACAACAACTGTCACTGAAATATTACATTTTATGTGTTACTAGAGCTGAAACAATTAGTTAGTTAGTTGATTAGTCAGTAGAAATTCAATCTGCATTAATCAAACATCAAGTGGTCAAAGTTATTGGCAGGTTACTTGATAATGAAAATCATTGCTAGGTGCAGCTGCATGTTGCATGTCTGGTTGTAACTTGAAACTGCAACTTATATAAATCAAAATGAATAAGAGTCAGTAATTAATACCTTTTTATTCAAAAGAAAATGTTTGGTCAGTATTCTAGGAAAAGTCTTGGTATGATATTTAAGTTCTGACTGATTAGTATCACAATATGCATATAGTGTATATAGATATTTAAAAAGGTGACGTGTGTGCATTTGTAGTGTTCAGAATTTTGAACCAACTTTTGAACAGTATCAGGTTCTTTTTCCAACCCACATTAGGTCATCTCATGTGTCTTCACAGATGTCTGTTACAGTATTGATGCAGAAAAAAAGCTCAAAGCATAATTAAGGGTTCCACACACCCCCAGTCACGGCTTTTTCATCTTACTACTGTGTAGAAAATGGTAACGCTGTATCCGAGCAACGACGAGAAATCTCGCGCTGTGACGATCATAAATGATGGTCCTTTTAGGGCAACGAGACACATGACCTGATCTGTCAGTCAGCTGCAGTTTACCTGTTTTTACACACTGCAGACTTTGTCTAAATTTGGTCTCGGAAGTGTTTGCATGTGCATGGTTTCATGATGTGTGTGTGTGTGTGTGTGTGACCTTGAGGATTTGTACAGTTTGCAATCGTCTCTTCTCCATTTTTTGATGATCTATTTTTGAATCATTTGTTGGTCTGTTCTAAATCAATCTATTCTCTTTCAGAAGTATCCAGCACAGACACGGTCTTCAGCTCATTCTCCACTCCCACAAAACGCTCCTTTGAGTCAGGTATGCCGCAGCTCTACCGTTACAGTGTCCATTATTGTGGTTTTCTCTGTGTGCTTGTCGTGTCCAGGGCATTGAAGTGGAGGACCCAGTATCATCAGTGGCATTGGATTGATCCAAAATAGCCAGGTTAATTGTGCTTCCAGTGGAAATAGCAGGGGCAATGATATTGGGGACGCAGTAGACTGTATCAGGCAGAGGGTGGAAATGTAAAGCCAATTGAGCGGTTACTGGAGTGGCTGCTGGCTAAAAGTCTACATATACACAGCTAGAGATATTATAAAGATTCAGAATTATAAAGGTGACACAGAGCTGGAACATTTGCTTGTGTGGGGCTGGTGTATGTCTAAAAACAGTGCAGGCTCCCTGCGAGTGTAGCTTTCCCCTTCTCTTGTGCTCTCAACCTTAGGTGGCACAACCTGCTGCACTCGCACACGTGAACGCTGACTTAAGACAACTGCCGAGTAGGCAAGGCTGAGCGGCGGTGTGTGAACACGTTGATCCTTCGCCTAATGCAGCGGGATCATGTGAGCACACACACATGCGCACACGGCGTCTTGTGCTGTGACTGAGTTTCACTTTTTTTCACAGTCTCCAAATCGGTCGCTCTGTATTTTAATTTAAATCAGGGATACTCTTTGGCTCTGCTCGTCTTTTGTGCACCTTATTACCCCCTTAAATCAGTTCAGAGAGCAAAAGTCTCGCCTTCAGATGTACTTTTTCTGTTTTGTTGACTCACATTTAAATTAGCCATTTCAGCCAGTGTAAATTAACTACAGAGATTTACTGGGATAACAAAAGACAGGCGAGGAGGAATTTCTTTTTTTTTCTTTCACAACATACACTTGCACACATGTGCGGACACACATATTCTCCCACATATAGGGATCGATGGGACAGGCTAGGGAGATCTGACTGCTTAGCTTGGCCTAGTTCTCAGAGATTTATTGAGTGCTGATCAGCATTCGGCCGGGCCAGGGAAAAAAGTCTGCAGGATTGATGAGAAAAGCTGAGTTGAAATTCCAAGCCGACCAGTGGAACTCAGTACATGCTCTTCCTGACTCGGTTGCTGGTTTGAATGTAATCTAATGCAGGAGTAGCATTAATCTCCAAAGTGCCCATTTTATTTAAAAAGCGTTTTTGTTCCCATGTGCCATAACCTGTTCTCTCCTAGTTGCAGACCTCACTAAATCAGAGATGATGTCTTTATATCGAGTGAAAGTTGTTATGGAACCTATTATTGGAGGTCCTAAGTTTTCTCTTGAAATTCTTGTCGGAGCTGCGGTCCTCAACACACAGGAGAGGAATGCTTTTTGAAATATTATGTGGGTAGAGAAGTAATAAAAGGTGGAGAAGGTTTGGCTGCAAGTATATTGGTAGATTAATTATTTAAAACAATTTCTCGCAGGTCGATTAACCTTCACATGCTTTTGGATCAGAAAACTGATTCCGTCATAGCCAGTTGCTGTTTTGCTGCCATCATGATCACAATCTTTTGGGCATTTTCAAAAACAGTACAGCTCTGCCTGAAATGAATATTTAAGGCTGCCATTATGTTATTATTCACCTCATGTTCACTGGATTACCTTTTGTTGAGCAGAAGATTTGCACAGATGAGAGTAATTACATTATATAGACATGTTTTAGCCCAATAGAAGCCTAGGTTGTGCTGTTCAATTCTTACATTGTCAATAGTGCATCCAGAAACTCTTATTTTTGTTAACAATACAAAATTGTTAAATATGAACAGGTGTCACTTCTAGATCTTGTAGATCACTGTTAATAGCCTTGGTTCTGTGTGTGTGTGTGTGTATGTGCGTGTGTGTGTGTGTGCGCATCTCAAGCCTCTGAGTCAGAGAGCGATGTTTCACCCGAGAAGCGAGCAAGAGTGGGTGAGGTGCCTGAGGGCGAGGAGTCCTCATCATCGTCGTCATCTTCGTCTGCATCATCGTCATCATCGCCCTCGTCGTCCCGCAGTGGCTCTAAACAGCGGAGCCGCAAACGTTGCCATCGCTGCCAAACCAAACTGGAGTTGGTACAACAAGAGCTGGGTTCCTGTCGCTGTGGTACGCCAATACAACCCTACACACATGGACCTACATGAGGAAACACGTTTTAACCTGTGAACACACAAACACTTATACAGGCCTGCAAACACACTGTGTGGTGGTAGTTATTATTAGAGTGTCGAGTGTTTCGGGTGTGCATGAGGTGATGCATGACTTTTTCAGTGGTTTGGTTAATATTGGCTGCACAAATACATAAATACATGTTGGTTAACTTGGTCACCTTTCGTATGAATTTTACATCCACTGCAGTGAAATGCATCTCCTGCCTTTTGCATGTGTTTGTGTGTTGACGGAAATGTCGATGACCAGAGTGCTTTTGCTAGCCTTGGGGGACCATTAAAGAAAGCCTGAATGTTTCACATTGCACATAAAACATAAGCCAATTACCACGAACACTAATGCAGTTTAAACCAATACTTGGCTTGCTAATCAACTTGTTTGCATACAAATTAAAGTACTTAAAAAGTCACAGCTCTTCACTGCTTTAAGACCATCTGCTTAAACCCACGCAATAATTTTTAAATTGGAAATTGACTTGCCTGTTTTTTCCACCAGGCGCTGCTTAATGCACGGGCCATCCATCCTTAAGAGTCCGATGCTTACTATGAAAACATGCTTTTTACAGACTGAGGGGGAAATGGTGGCAATTATAGTGATTTCTGACTATTGCAGTAATTGCAGATTACTTTGCTAATGGTTCTGCAGAATGTCTCACAGTGTAAGCCAAGAAGGTCTGATAATGAGTTGAAAGCACGGGCGCGTTTCAGATTGTAAATGGGGGAGAAAAGATAGCTCCAGCAGAGTGTCTGATCCAATGTTGTCACACTCAGTAGACTTCTGCTGTTACACAGTGTCTATAATATGCATCCGACGAGGCGTTAGTATGACAGAGAGTCAAGGCTCCGCAGCTTAAAAAGCTAATTAAATCGTACAGGTTCTCCTCTGATGTGGAGATCCAACAGAAGTGGCACCATATTCCTGCCTGTTTCTTTCTTTTTTCTAGAGAAACATAACTGTACCTTCGCCATGGCGAGTGATTCTAGCTATTTAAATGGATTTATTTAATGAACCTTTATAACTGTGGTTTCTTCTAACTAGTAGATATAACCAGGCTTGAGCTATAAAACGAAAATTTAATATTCCACCAGTTAAATAAGTGCCTTAGTATTGATGTGTTACAATATTTACTTACCCTACTGCTGAAGACTTAACTTAAATGAACTTAAACACTAAAATCATAATCCCCAATATAGTAAATGTTAATAATTGAGAGAGTTTTGATTGTAGATTTACATGACACTTTGAAGAAATTGATAATGTTGACTCTTCTGCCTTGATCTGGCTCCAGCAGGTGAAAGTAAGCTGAATTTATGTCGAATATTTATCCATTCATATGGCACATTATAATTACACATTTGGGCTTGTCAGCAGACTGCATAATCAACCTATTAATTAAGTAGTTTATTTTAACTTCTTCTTATGAAAGTCTTATTCATTTTTACTGTGAAGATAAAATATATTTTTAAGACAGTTTGGATTTTTAAAACTTGGAACTCCCCTAACATGCATTAATTTTATCATAGCAGTTAATCAAGTCGCTAAATGTCCTTCCAGCTCATTGACATTTTAAAACTCAACTCAACAGTCAAATCTTGTCACTTTTATCCCTAACAATTGAAAATATTATAGTAAAATAATCTTAAATATCTTGCTTACCAACCTAACCAAACTCTTAAGCAAAATTATTTTGAAGGAATCATCATTTGTATTTGTTTTACGTTTAAAATAAATTGGTATATGCGTGCGGTTGTAGCCAGTATAAAGTGCCATCAGCACCTTACACTTACTGTGTTATTACAACAGTTTCCTGTACTTTAATCGCATTAAGCAACTGAAAATAAGTCACGATTTTGCCTCCCTCTAGTTGTGGGCAGTGCCTAGCAGCATCCCTGTCAAAGGACTCAAATGTTACACAACTTTCCCCTCTTCCACTCCATTCGCGTGTGCTGTAATCACATAGGTTTTAATTGCATAGCAACCAGCTGTCAAACTGGGCTTTTAATCGCCGCTCATTGAATGCCAGCAGTGTTATTATGTGTATTAATGAATGAATTGAAGACGATGAGAGCTAACGAGCTTCTCTGAGCTTATCGAGCCTCCTACAGTGGCAGGGCCTTTTGTTGAGAGTGCTACAGTAGAGACAGAGAGTCAATGAGAGGGATGAGGGTTGTCTGCCTTTGTTGAATAGAGCCAAAAGAGGAAGCTATCAACTAGAATGTCTTCTCTGGTAACAAGACCTTTTACAAAGGCATGGGTGCAAAGCTGTAAATATTATCTGCCTTCAGCTATTTAAAAAGATGGATGAATCTTAGGTACTATTTTATATAAATCTCTCTTTTTTTATTTTTTTTAGCTTCTATAGAATTCTACCCTTACGCAACTGCTCAAACAGTTGTCCTGAATGTAGAGATGGGTGTTTAACAGACTGTCTATGTCTTTGCAGTTTTATGAAGTTTTACTAAACCACAGCTACAGTAATATTTAACCACCGGCCCTCTCTTGTACCCACCCTCCAGGTTATGTCTTCTGTATGCTCCATCGGCTCCCAGAGCAGCACGAGTGTCTCTTCGACCACCTGGGCCGCGGTCGTCAGGAGGCCGTCATGAAGATGGTCAAGCTCGACCGCAAAGTGGGCCGCTCCTGCCAGCGTATTGGAGAAGAGTGCTCCTGAACAGCTGTTCCCTCTGCAGAATCTCGGTGTTCAGACCGTGTCTTAGCACGAACAGGGATTTGATTTTTTTTTTCCCCCATTTATTCGCATTTTGTTTTTCAAGATTTTTCTTTATTTTTTTTTTTACAAACCCTCACAGTTTTCTTTTAAATTATGCTCGCTCTTTTTAAATCCCACCGTTACCCGCATCCCAGTTGTTTTCTGCTTCTGTTGGCTTGATCATATCCCTGCTGCTAAGATGCCTTTTTGGAAAATCCAAACCCAGGAATGACAGAACAATAAAGAGCAAAGGAAATATACAATATTTTCACTTTTTTTGCAAGACTACACAAGTGTGAGCAGAGCAAGAATGAATGAAAAGATGAAGAGAAGAAATCTGCTTCATACAAATGTTTGTCCTGGAAGCCAGTTTAAGACAATACTCTTTACCTCAAAAAAACAAAAAAACAAAACAGAAAAAAAAAAAAGAATGACAAAGAGAGGGTGGAGGAGGAAGCGATGGTTACTCGTGTACACTTCTGCTTTGGCGCTGTTTATAGACTGTGCTCTTTACCTCAAAATCAGACAGAGCTTGCTTTGTACGCTGCGCCAAGCGAGGACTTTGTGAAGCAAAAGCGAGCCTCAGTTTAAAGTCAGTGTCTTACCCCCTGGCCGTCCCCTAATCCTAAACTTTTAGAAACACAGACACCTGTTAATCATCCACCTCAGGTTATCAGGATATCAAAGCCCATTTTTCACCCCTCCTCCCACATCCTTGCATCCCTCTCTTTTTCTTCCGCTGCAGGACACCTTTTACTCCCTTGTTTGATTCACCATTGATCCGAAGGTGTTTCCGCTCCATTGAGGGAGGCCGGTGTGAACGATGAAACTGGGGGTGATGCTGTCAAACGCGATGTGACGCGCAGGTGGGAGCGAGCCGCCCGTCCGCGGATTTGCACACAGATCTGTCCTCAGCCCTGGGAAGTGACTGATCGAGACTTAATTTGTGGCTGTTTCTCGCCGTCTTCCCCTTTTCGTCTCAGCCTTCACCTCCTTACTCTCCACGGCCCTCCCAAGTGTGGACGCGTCCTCGACACACACGCGGTCTCTACTCAGCAACATGTGGATTATGTGTGCCGGATGTGTACAAACTTCAGGAAGACAACATTCACAGGACATGACTAACATTAATGTGCGCGTACGATTTATGACTGGACCTGAAACGTTTGCATTGTACACGTCAGCTCTATACTTTTTGACAATACACACTCACACACACACACACTCACATTTTTATGTTGTATGTGCTCGGCTGTTGTTCACATTGAGCACAAGATGGCAAAATCACGCTGTTTGTACTGAAGCTGAGATGGCAGAGTGTCGCTCAGAGGTTCCTGTTTAAGATGGGTGGTGGTTGTTATATTTCAGGTTTCTCATAATGTTTTTGGCTTTCATTTCAATTATCCACATTTAAGGCTAATTATTGGCGCCAGCTTTGATTCAAGACTTCATATTATTTGTTTTTCAGTACTTTAATGTCCTTCCTTCCTTCAGTTCCCCATGTTTTATTTTCTACTGTGATGAGCTCACATTGCGCTCTCTCTCTTTCCTCCTTTTACTTTCCTTTCCTCATCTTTCCCCTTATTGATTGCTCTATTTTTTCCCCCCATATGTCGCCCTCTCCGTCTCTCCTCCCTCATTGTGGAGGAGGGAGGTGGCGGCCAGGCTGAGCGGAGTGCTGAAAGTTAAAATCAGCAAATAATTACTTTCCAAATGTTTTCCTGGTGGACTGTGGAAGGAATGAACATAAAATGCATAATTAATGAATATTCTGTATCTTAAAGAAAACCTTATTTAACCCCTCTTTGCATTTCACTTACACTTTAGTGTAGAGCTGCTTTTTTTTGGTTATAATGTGGTTATAAAATGGGAAGATGAACGTGGAAAATTCAACATTTTTGTTTCCATTGCTTTACTTTTTGCTTCCCCTTTCCAACTTTTTCTTTTATTGAGAAAGAATAAACTGGATTAGACAAAGTGTGAACATCTCTAGTGTACTTATTGATGACATGAATATATATAATATATGACGTATGGGAAGGTGGATGATTGTTTGGAATGGATTTAACAGTTTTTTACAATCTAATAAAATTTTGCAGTCACACTGTGCAAGAGGAAATTTGCGAGCGGGACGAAGATAGAAATGTTGCATAATCTGTATTTTTAATGATTGCACGTGTGATGTTGTTTGGAAGCTGAAGCCCTCTTGCAACATGTGTCTGGCTCTCTGCCGTGTCCTAACATCCTGACAGTTTTTATGGAGATGTAAATGTCTGTTTACTGCTCACTGTGGACTGCTATAAAGCTACTCTCCTTTATTTAACAAATTTGTGTGTGTGTGTGTGTGTGTGTGTGTGTGTGTGTGTGTGTGTGTGTGTGTGTGTGTGTGTGTGT
>JAOXYL010000001.1:19649357-19663685 GCA_028564955.1 Terapon puta | reverse complement strand
TGTGTGTGTGTGTGTGTGTGTGTGTGTGTGTGTGTGTGTGTGTGTGTGTGTGTGTGTGTGTGTGTTTACGTACATGTTTGCTCACTAATGGAGTATTTTAACTAAAGAGGCTTCTGATGGCAGCGATGACTCTTGTGGGCCGGCTGCACTAATTAATGTTGTGGAATTTAAAAAACCCCCCAAAAAAACCAACATGTAACCGCGATCAAAAGGAATCTTCAAACGTTGAAGCTGGCCAGCTGCCAGCCGGAGTGTAATCTCTCACCCTCTTCCACGCCCAGACTGAGCCAAAACGGTGTAAGTTGGCACCTAATAAATGTGAAGTAGTTGTAATAGAACTTTCTCCTTTGTCAAGGTGGTTGAAACTTTGAGTAGCCCTGCTGGGTTACAGACAGCATTTAGATCTCTTAAAGCCTGCCCTGTGTGTCCTTGTGTGATTCTCATTTCATATCCTTTCCCTTTCAAGGTTTCTCAGTTCTGGTGTCAGACCCCACATTGGGTCAATCGACATGTAGTCAGTATCAAAGAAGATTCCAAAAACTGATGTATTTTTTATTGGAAAAAAATAGGCTACAAAATATGCATATTTTTTTTCTTTCTTTTTTTGTTTTATCCTTCTGAAATTGGCTGGAATATCTTTTTTTTTTTTTAATTAATCATTTAATTCCCCCTCAGGCTTTTTTAGAGCCCTCTCTTTGTTTAGTTTGTCAGTGTCTGCATGTTATTGTGTTCATGTTGTCTTGATTATATCCTGACACACAGGATGAAGCCCAGTGCCAGGACTGTGTGGCAACAAGGAGCATGGGATCTGTATTTGCTGGAGGCTTCTGGAGGGATTTGGGGGATAAGATGTTGTGGCCGGTGGTAAGTAATCTCCTTACAGCTCAACAAACAAGGAAACCTGCCATTCTCGCCGCTTTAATTGGCTGACATCATTTATATATGCCATCGTTGTATTGGATTTTCTTCTCTTAAACACTTTGTCTCTCCTGCCGTCTCTTATCTGCGCCTGCATGTCGACCGATTTTGCTTTCTCTCTCCCTCTACTCGAACGCGCTCTCGAAACCATTCGTTTGTGCTGCACAACTGTGACTGAGCACGAGCCAGGGAAGCGCTGATGTGTCGCCTCCTCCTTCAGAAAACAGGCACCAGGTTGAATCAGACACGAGAGGCCGAATGATCTTGGATGGACAGTAAATGCAGTGGAGGGCGACCGTGTCCAAAGTAATCACAGGATCAGTTTCGGCACATCAGGTGTCACAGTCACATGCTTTGTTAGACAACCGGTGGTGTGACCCAGTCTCATTTTAGATACTCCTTAGCCTTAAATTTGTTGATCGCTCATTACTCAAGTATTAACGAATGCCTGTAATTACATAAATTCCATTAGATCCGTTTAAGCGTTGGCGAGGTTCCTCATTTATTATGCAAATGAATAAAACAGTGGATGTCAGATCTCCATAAAACAGCACGCGCACTTGAACTTGAATAAAAGATTTTTACGAAGAATTATTATACTTCAAATCTGTCATATGTGATTATAGCCATGAATATATGGTATAACAGAGAGCTGGTGAGCATGATTTATTCAAGAGGCCAGGACATTATTTCACATTGTAGAAGTACCGAGATATTCAGTCACACAGCTGCTGCGGAGAAAATGACTCTGATGAACTGATGAGGCATCAGGCATTAAATTCCTGATTATATTTGGTCAAAACCAACAATCCTGTTATGATGTTCAACACAGTGACGGAAGAGGAAAAGATCTTTGATGAGCCTCTAGTCTCTCTTTTCTGGATAATTGCTCTCAGGCTGCTGTACGACTACATACAAAAGTTGCCGTGTCCCTCCTCGATGTGACATCTAGTTTGACATAAATTGATCCTCTCAAATGTTGTCTCAGCTATTTAATCAATGTTTAGCTGTGTGCCATGTAAAAGGAGTTCACTCTTGCTGCTCTCATCCACGTTGTTTCTGCGTTGCATAATAAAAAAAAAAAAAATCTTTATGGAGAAGCTCTGATAAACTCGCAGGGTGCTACCCACCCTCAGGATTTGGTAGAGAACAAAACCAGAGTAAAAAACTTGCTTACATCAGCTGCCATGACTCCGACTGGACACTAATGCTGCTCCGTGCCTGCTGGACGTCTAACCACCACCAATCGACGAGGTGATGACGTATCAGTGTTCACAGCTGGTTTCTGCTGCCCCCGAGTGGCCATAATAACATGGTAGTATCAGATTAATCAATAAGCAGCACACAAAAAAAGAAAAAAACACAATTTATACAGGTGGCACACATTGAAATATGGTAACTTTCTTACACAGCTCACCTGGAAGACAGGATGCAAAAATATCAACAAACGTGCAGACCAGATGTATTTCCTCCAAAGTTGGTAGCGAGTTGGGGAAACTGTTGTCACGACACAAAAGTCATTTTCATTGTCTTGAGAAGAAAAATAAAATATGCCAGTTATATTCCTTCTTATCTTATGCATGTTATAGATGTACTCTTCAATGTTCTTTGTGTTACTCTATACCCATAAGAGATAATTGTCATAATCCTCTCTCACACCGCAGCCAATGACTCCGGCAGCATTCATTACCACACCCGACCATCATTATGCACCAAAAATTGACACTATGCTGCCGAAGCCTCAAACAGGCGTGCAGCTGACATTTGGTCAAGTTTAAAGGGAAATTAGCGGCGAAGGTGGAAGATCCAGTCCCAGCGTAGCCATTACTGTCAGCTGGACATTTCCCCCCACCACCCCCCCACATGTGACCTTTAAGGAAGAAGCTGACTGCACACTTCTCTTCAGTTACTGGATGTCTTCAGCAGAGTGAGATAAACCAGTGGAAAGGATGAGACTTTAATGAAGAATTACTGATGAATCGGGAAGGTCTGCATTACCGCAAGAGGGCCTGTAATCGATGAGAGGAGGGGAGAGGTTTCAAATTTCAAAATGACGAGCTTAGTTTCACAAAGCTTCATTGATCTCACCTCCTACCTGCTGTGTGTATAATTTCCTGCTTTGATTTTGTGTCTGTTACAACCGATGGAAAACGTCTCACTCTACAATTAAACTCTTCACTATAGGGGGATATCGTATTATATCCTTTGTCTTGCTTTAAAAAAAAAAAAAAAAAAAAAAAAAAACTTAGACCAGGCCCCTCAGTCAGTAACATTCAGAATAACTCCTAGTGGATAAATCTAATTTAACCTTTACTTAGAGTGGTCCAAGACTTTGCAGATAGATATCTTGAAGGCTCTCTGTCGAACCTTTAATGTTTTGTCTTTCTTTTTTTTGCCTCATTTTCCATTGTTCAATCTCACACATAGTAATATTGATTCCACATTAGAGAGCTACAAGGAAAAGCCATCGGGTAAACAACGCATCGTCATGTTTTAATTACTTGCGCTGAGTAACGGGCATCAACATAAGCACCTCTCGAGCCTGGATATTTGCATTGAATTTCATAGTTTTGCAGCAGCACCCACTTTATGTGCGGAATAGGCCGCAGCATATGATGGCATCCTGTTTTCGCCCCAAACAGCATTTTTCTTATTAATGTGTTGTCATCGTTTGCTGTGTGAACGCTGCAAAGCCTCCATTATTTGGCTGCCTGGGTGGCCGCCACTATCGATTTCCTGTTTCTCAATTCTCTAAACCGAAGCCAAACTGGGCAGCTTGTATGGATCACTCCGCTCTGTTTCTCTCTCTCTCTCTCTCTCTCTCTCTCTCTCCCCCTGACTTTCTCACCTGTCCTTCGTCTTCTTGACCTTTATCTCTGAACTGTCCCCTCTTTCGCTTCTTTCTTACTCATCGGTGTAATGTTCTGCTCTACTTGTGTCGCTGGTATGCTTGGTCTGCTTCCAAGGCCCAGAGGTTAAAAAAGTTGAATCCAGTTTGGACTGAAGGAGCAGCTTTGACAGCTGCAGCATAATAAGCAGCAAAACATCCTGCCCACTTTGTGCTTCAGTGGATTCAAAAGGCCACATCGGCTTTGTTTTTTTTGGCAGAATATCCCCTTTTATCAACTTTCTGACATCTGCTTGGAGGACTCAGAACTGCAGTGCTTCTCTTTAGTTAGTATTTCATGCAATATGACGTTTTGAGTATTTTCCAGTAAGTGCAGCATGCGCTTAAGTGTTTGAATGCTTTATAAAATACAAAATTAAGGAGGCACTACAGCAATTTTCCACACAGCTATCAGTTACTTCCAACAGGGGAGAACTCCTCAGCTTGATAAAATAATGATGTAATGTTGTCTGTGACACTGAGCTTTTTGAAATGTGAGAAAATAACCCTGAAGATGTCATCATCTCTGCACCTTTGGTTTACCATTTGACCATTAAATTTTTTCTTATATCCGTTTCTTTCAAGTCCCCCAGTTTCATGGAAGTATAAATCTAAACTGTTTGAATACCTTTTTAACAGTGAAATTCAACACTGTGTCAAATTTGTGTCAAACATTTTGGGGATACAAAAAAACTCCATTTAATCTCCATTCTGCTAATGTATATACTGCATAAAGGATTTATTATCTGCTCTATATTAAAGTCTTTCTTTACTTTATACTTTATAAAGCCCATCTCTGTTTTGGATCGTTAAACTATCATACATACTTAATGGCTATTACACACACAAAATTAAAAATAAGTTGCTTTAAGCCTTCATAATGCATTATGATGTGAGACACTATAAGCCATAATGCATATAAGCCTACTGATAAATCCTAAGACATCCATTACATGTTCTATAATGTCTCAATTACTCAATCACTTAACTCATAATGAAATGCTATGCCTAAGTCTCACGTGCATTTGTGTGTTTTCCGCCACTGTAATGGGTGGAGATTGCAGTTATGGCAGTTCATTCCCTACGCTTTCTGCTTCAAGGCTGTTTTCTTTCAGTATCCGGTGAGTACACGGTCCAACCATCGTGCTGTTTGTCGAGCCTACCGTCCACATTTGCAACCTTGAGGGAGGAGAGCATGACAGACATTCAGATTGGAAGCGTGGCGGTGCAAGCAGAGCCACAGGCTTGTTAGAGGAGCATCGCCAGCTGACTGGGAATACTGGCTCCGCACGACCCGCAGACCCCACGTTCTCGGGTGTTTCCAAAATAACATCAGAGTATGAATGTCAATGAACATCTCGTACTGCAGCAGTTTTTCTCTCTACCTCTGCTTTCGCATGTAGTTTAAGCAGTCGAACGGGATTCATTTTAATGAGGATATGTGCATGCGGTACATCTTGACATCTACGCTCACCGTATAGTAAACGTCAGGAGAAGCAGAAGCATAATTAGTTTAGATGAAGCAACCATAAATGCATAATGACTCAAGTCTTATGTAGCAGTTTTCAATACATCCAGCAGACTGACTTTTTCCAATATGAATACAAATGAATATACATTATGCCAATGGTAATGATCGTACTTACAATTCTTTATTGCTGCTTTTAATGGAGACATCATAACGCATTGTGAAGGTTTAATCTTAAGATTTATATTCAGTGCCCCCATGATGTTATACATGTATCTGTAGTGCATTACACATATTGACTTTTATAGAAAATGTTACAAACTTCTGCTTTGTGAATGAATTAAATAAGAAAATGTTTTCCTTCGTGAAGTAGTGAACTATTCTCATCAAGAAATTGAACTCACAAATATGTCCTTAATGAGCGGAGATAAAAATCCACTAAAATGTGACTTTTTTCCCTTTTCCCTTTTCTTTGTTGCCACCAAGGTCTTTTTACCCTGATGTGGGTGTGAGTTTCCATCTGTGGTTTACAGAATGTGCAAATCATAAGTTGCGAGTAGAAGCAGACTGGCTACATGTAAACTCAAAGGAATTATTACTTATCATTGCTTTTTGAATGATTTATTAAAAATACAATTTGTTTTTTTAACATATTTTTTCACATGAAGACATATGTTCTAGTTAGTATCTGTAAGCATGAATACCATTTTTACATACTACATCTGCACCTGTCCATATGTGTGTGCTGCTTCTCCCCAGCTAAGTGACGATCTTCCACCGTTAACACCTGAGCAGAGCAGCAGGGGAAGCAGCTACTTAAAAACACTGGCGACAGCTGCTGGAAGAACGGATAATGTTTCTCAGTCACTTCAGACTACAGTCCCATGGCCCTTGATGATGGATCAATTTTGTAACTTTTAAAGTGCTAAAAGCACTTATTCAAGGCAGACTTCACAGACATACAAAAGATAGATGTCTCCTAGATTGGAGCTGATCTGAAGTGCCTTCCATTTTGTCCCAATATCAGCACAGCGTGACATCATTTGGTCACCAACATTTTTAGGCTGCAAGTGTCCTTCTGGAAACCATTTAACCCCTTCCTCTTCACTCACTGTCAGAACCTCAACAAAATAATCAAAGCTAATGCCAAACTCTGACTTGGCAGCGTTTAATATGTACCTTAGTTTGAAATTTAAGTATCATATCAGTGAGTCTATGTCTATGATCCCTGTGATCCCCCCACTGTTGGCTCAGAACATGGGATCAGATTGGTGATATGCAGACTGACCTGCTTCTTTATGTTATGCGGTATAGTGAAACTGAAAGCAGTGTCCCCCCTCACAGCCGGCTCGGTTGTAGAGGATGATCAGCTCTGTGCTCTGTCCTGGTGTGTGACCTGCGTGCGACCCTCAGGGTTGGTTACGCTCTGACGAGAGCACAGCTGGTGTGTGTTGTTACAGTGGTTGCAAAATACCTTCACTGCAGTTACAGTATGTCCTGAATTACCCCGCTATGCCGATGGGGGCTAAATATAAAAGAAAAAAACCCCCACATTTCTTGATTTTTGTAGGAATGTGGGAGTATTGCATGCCAGCATCAAATACACTTAGCTTCAATCAGTGCGTCTGTGACAAAAGAAAAATCTTTGTATCTCACCATGTTTATACAGTCCTCTCTGAGACTACGCTTATGATCCATTCCCATAAATGTCAAGCATATCGAGATCCGAAACTCACTGTTCCCTCAAGGACATCACTTCTTTCTGTCTGGGCTCTTTAATGTGGGTGGTTACTTTTGAGCATATATTTTAAAATAAAATCAGAATACTGAAAGAACAGCACCAATTATTGCTCTACTGGATTTTTGTTGGCTCATGTCAAGTCCTAAGCGTCAAAGCTATGTGTTTGTGCCGTGTGATCCATGAGAAGCCATCGGCTTAGAGAAAGAAAAAAATATTGCCACTTGCGAAGCAAAATAAAAGTCCTGTGACTTGATGTCCTTGCCTGACATGCAGCACACAACAAAGTGGTATTCCCACTTTTACTGCCTCTTCAAACAGAAGAAGCTACTCAAGAGCTGAATGAAAGAAGCATACACAGTCACACAATTACACACACACACACACACACACACAGTGCTACATCACATCAATTTTTTTCAGTATCAACTCGATCTGAAAGACTTCCATTCGCCACCATCACACCTTCACACACACACACGCCAGAGCAAGTGTGGTCAGAGCAGGGAAACCACATACATGGTTTATCAATTAGAGGACAGCCCTGCAATCAATTTCTTGATTTCTGTCTAAGTGGGAAACCAATCCAAGTGGAGGCCCGTCTCCTGAAATCAGATCTTGATAACCCCGGATAAACCCCGAGCAGTGTGAGTAGGTGTGTTTTCCGGCATGTGCGCCTTTATTATTCATAAGTGCAGGTGCACTTTGTGGGTATGAGTGTGCCTCTAAAGTGTGAGTCTCTGAGCTAAATGTCAGCCTGGGTGACGTTCTCTGTATCTCTCACTTTGGGCAGGTTTTGGATTTGTTATTTTATCGTGTTAGCTGTTAAATGTTAAATAGCCTTTAAAACACACCTCAGAGGGTTTACATGCTCACACAAACGCCCCGCTCATACACACAGATTAAAGCGCACACGTGGAGACAATGACTTAGACATACCCCTACTGCACCCCTTCTCCTCTGTCCCATTTCTGTGATACGACCCCGTCTTGTAAAGTTCATTGAGTATTTAGAGAAAATTTGATCGGTATCTCGCACTTACTCTCTCATCAACTCACTCGCGCACACACGTTCTCCTTTATCTCCTCTACAGTCTCTATTTCTGTCATCCTCCCTCTCTGTCTCTTTGTCTTTATTGACCTTTCATATTCACCATAATCTCTCTCGCACACTGCTCTCCTTATCTGCTGCTGATCTAGTGACTTTATAGGATGGAGAGACAGTCAAAATGTGTGTGTGTGTGAATATCATGTCCATTCTAAGGTATATACATTTGATTTGAAGACACTTTTTTGGCTTTTTATCCACACTGTGTTGATATTTTGCACCAAATCAAGCTTTTAATTCAAGTACAGTAATCTGAAAGATACCGAATAATTTTCAGTAATGAATGAGAACATTCTTCTCACCAGTGATGTTTAAAAGCCACCTTTCCATTACCTTTGACACTCTGTGGTGCCTTTCTTTTGTTTCCCAAAAGCCGATCACACAATGCAGGCGTTGTCATTGATGTATTTTCTTGTTATCAGCCATCTGCACAAGAATTCAACAACGAATGAGGGAAGTAAATAATAACATCCAGGTAATCACTTGAGCAATAACTCAGCCTTGTTGAGCAGGTGACATTTATGACCCCTTGATTATTCTTTTGCTGTTTCTGATGCTGACATGACCCAACTGTGAGAGACAACCAGACAGAGGAGACTGCATGTTAAAGAGAAAATATCGGATGAACAAGAAAATGAATTGGGTCTCTTGATTTGACAATACCGACACCTATAGTGAGTCAAAGAGTGAACCAAATCAGAAACGGTGAGCTGAAACTCGCTATAAAGCTTCATAAAGCTGAGGAGAACTGTAGTCTTAAGTCTACAAATGACCCCTTTCATTCTTTGTTATTAAGATATTGATTATAGGCACCTCAGAGGAGGATGGAAGGAAAAAGAATACAGATTTGGAGACTTTATTTGTGAGATTAACTTCAGATTATTCTCTGCACAGTCCTTTGACAGTTGCACAGCTGCAGACACACTCGTAGAGCAGAACATAAAGGAAAGCCTGCTGGTCACCTCCACTAACAACCCTCAGACAGTCTGCCAAATTATAACTAAGGAAAAACCCAATCAATGAACAACGTCTCACAGTAAACTTCATCGCTATTAATCTTGAAATACGATCTAGCAGCTACCTGAGGACCCAATTTAAACTGAGGAAAGCATTAACATCCTCAAGAGAGAAAGTTTGCGACTCTGCATATTAAATTCTATAGAACTGTAGAAGGACCGGTCAGATAACAATTAACTCATTATGTAAACAATATACAAATGCAAACCCTCTGACCAATTTATAATTAAAAGCCTCCCCGGTGGAAAAACCTTATGTGCCCTGGAGGCGGAAACATATTTCAGTGTGTGCCAGAGCAAACACAATTTGATCAACACAAGAACGGTTACTGTTCTCCTCCACATCTGCCCTTTTGTGTTTTTTTAGCCGCGGTTCTGTAATTATTTTATTGGTCTGCTTTTTTTTAATCAATTATTCTGTCACACGCTCACACATACACACAAATCCGTAAGTGTGTCCTCATAGAAGGTCTAATCATTATCAAAATTATATGTCAATTGTGTGTAATTACCTTGGCGATATTGTTTGTGAACTTTTGTGCCAATAAAGCTCATTAAATTGAAAGTGAATGGAGGGAGCAGGAGCAGGGAGGGGAGGAGACGAGGGTGGGAAGGGTCTACGAAGGAGAAGCTCCGCTCATCTGTCAGGAAGCCCTGACAACACAATCTCTCAGACCCCTCCCACCTCCCTCCTCCATTCCATTACCCAAGCAGTGATAAAATTTCCCGATGACACCCAGCACCATCGTATCTGCAAGAGGCGCAGACAGAAACATAAATTCAATGTACCAGTGCTGTATAGTGTCTAATTGCTAATTGTTGTAATATCACATTACAGGCAGCGGGTGCTAACAATTTGCTGAGGCCACTGGTGTGTGTGTGGACAGGCCCGAGTGGGGAGGAAGAGGGAAAGCAAATTTATTTATCCAGAGTGATCCATGATATTGGACAACCCGGTCCAGGCTGGGTTTCAGGGAAGTGGCCGTTTGTGCTTGTGTATGCATGTGTATGCGCGTGTGAAATATTTTCCGAAATAAACCACAACCCCCTCCCCCATCTCTCAATGAACATACTTTAAAAAGCTTGGAACTGAAAACACAGCAAATTAAGTACAAAGCAAATCATCACGAAACAGTGTTTATGGGCCATGTGTAATCAAATTAAATGATACACTTTCAAAAGTCTAATAAACCTTCATCGATCCAGGGAAAGCTACTGAGCGCACATACATACATTAAACCAATCAGGAGGTGTTCAGTCATGCCGCAGCCTGCTGCTATTGTTCACTGCAGCGGTACCTTTCTAGTCTACGCTCATGGGATGGATAACCACATCGGACGATAAAGCAATTTAAAAGCTAATTTCAGCCAAACATCCACACGGTACTTTCACATTATGCAGCTGCTCCAGTTACTTTGGCAGCATTTTGTCATGAAGGAATTTTGTGCGAACAGGAAGGCGACTTACCAGTTTACCAGGCGGCGTTTGTGGAAATGTTTACCAACCGGGCTGTGTAAGTTGATTCCTCAAGTTACACATTGTTATAACATAAATTCCAGGAAGCTCTGATCAGGAATGAAAAGCTGCTGGACAATTTATCTGGTTACTGTTAAAGAACAAAAAGGGCCATACGTGTTGTCTTGACTATTGTTCTGTGCATGTTGAAAACTGTTTTACTGATCAGCAGTGTGAAAAAAATCACCTGTTATTTTATTTCTTTTGACCAACCCTCTTTGCTTGAATCTAAAGTCAGCCCTGCAGGATCAAATTACAGCAGCCTGAGCTCAGGCTGGATTAATTAAACTAGTTACATTCAGTATCAACATGTTTGGGATTTGCCAAGTATGTTAGCACCATTTCCTCATTATGGTAATAGAAAACACAATATGGTCTGAGTAATATTTCCTCCAAAGTGTAATTGGTGTTGCAAATGTTGTTGTATAGAGTTTCTGGGTGAAAGCTTTGCTTTAGTTGTTTTCTTTCTTATGACATGTTGGTTTCTGGGAAGCCTTGAACATGTCACATATAAACAAAACAAACTCTGCCTGTCAGAGACAGTTTAGCTCCTTGATAACATTGACAACAACACTTAGCCTACCACAGCTATCTATGAAATTACTGTAACACTAGTTAATGCTTATTTAACCAAAAAACAATAAACCTCTGTCTCATAAAACCTCTCATTTTGTGTAGTTTTACATCTTGAGATCTCAATGGACCTGTCACCTTCACTGCCCACCGAGGCACCGTCGGCTAATGTCCGCCAGATTTTTAAAGTAAGCACGTTTAAAGTTACCTTGGAAACTAAGTGACTGCCCAAAGAGGAAAACATGATTTTTACCTGCTGCTGTGACCCACATCTCTCTCTGTTGCTTTCCTTCTTAAGCAGTTCATGTGCACACAGACACACACTCACTTTGGCCTGCTATGTTGCTCTGTGTACAGTCAGCAGGGAGTGAGAGGCTGCTTTTTAACCACTAATGGAGAACACGTGACAACCCTCTCTGCTGCCTTTTACTTTGTACACGGGAGTGGAGCGGACAGTCCAACCTTCGACTGTTTTTAATGGTGGAGTGACGGCAGTGGAAAGAGATGTTCTGGTTATATGCTGTGCTTAAATGCACAATGATGCACAATTCAATTTTTAGATCATGTGCTCAGTGTACAGTCTATTACCTCAAGGAGGAACTTAAAAAAAAACAATACATTGTGCCATCATTTTTATCTATAAAGCTCAACATCACAAATCACATTGGCCATATTTATTTAAAATTTGCTTATGAGAACTATTACATAATATTACAAGAAACCAAAATATGGGATGAAAAGAAATGTTGACCTGGTGATGTCATCAAAGTTTTGATCCATGAATATATGTTCAATTCGTTGCTACTCCATCATGTGGGCATTGAGATATTTCACAAAATTAGTGAAATACTGGACGGCATTTGAAAGAGAGTCAGAGAAAAAACAAAGTCATTAGAGTTTCCTCCACTTTGAACATCTATTGCATGGCAAATGTTAACCTGCCGGAGGAAATGTCAGGGTATCATTAAAGTCATTACGTTTTATCTTGTGGGTATAGAAAATATTTGTGCAAAATCTGATGACCATGCATTTAATAATCATTGACATGTATCAATCTGGACCAAAGTGGCCCTCCCTGGAGCCGAAATAACACTAAATCACATTGCTCACACAGCATTGTGGAGTGTGTGTGTGCATTTAACCATTTGCAATCACCCACATGTGCATTCACAAACATTCAACAAATCTACAGCAGTGGAACACTATAATTTAATCAAACGCGTGAATATTTTCTTTTTCCTGCTCTGGTGTGTTGCTCAACACATTTCTCATATCCCACCTGGCTTTATTTATTTATTACTACTTCTCTGTCATCATTTTATGCATGTTTTCTTACAATGATCCATTTAAATTATTTTTATCTAATGGTATTACCTTACATTAGGTGCAGACATCAAGCCACATGCAAATGACTTTTTCTTTTCTTTTTTTTGCACTTTCCATAGCAACTGTCCAAAGGGAAATATGTGATTTAATCATGTCGACACCTGTGGCTCATTACAGTGCTTCTTTTAAAACTGCTATGCGCTAATTAGTTATGGTGAGGTGGCATGGTATAGCAGCTAACCTATAAAGCAATATTTCACTTAGGTATAAGGTGTTAATATTTCATTACTTGTGCCTACAGCTTTGTCACCGGCGTTTCACTCTTACTAATTGGGTACAATTATTTTAAGCAGTTATTTTTACTTTTTCTTTCTGATTTAAGTACACATTCAAATAATTGCACTCATAGAAATAAAAAAGGCTTGTAAATGAAATCTGTGCTTTTAGACTTTTGAATAAACCTGTTTCCGCTTACATTCATGTGCACACAGGTGAAATACATATGTATATTTATTACATATTCCATATACAGTTGTATGCAATATTAAAGAATGTTACAAAGCTACAACAGAAATGAATAAGACATTTTCATCAACAGTGTACAAAGAATACAAAAAAAGATCTGAAGAGGTATAAATAGGATCCAGAATAGTCAAACCATGACATGCTTTTTCTCATTTCCTCACGTTGCCTTGGCGTCATAGATGGTCTCTGTGGTTACCATGAGCCCACGTTACATGTTTGCTGTTTCATGCACTTAAAGTCAACTAACCACTTGCAATTGTGTCACTCTTACTTAAATGTCTTGTTGATGAGTTGCATCACGGCTGCCGATCACATCGTCTGTTCCTGCAGATCTTGCACTGAAACTCCAGGACTTTTGCGCCTTCACAGTGACTTTTAAACACAGACTCAGTTCCTGCCTTCGCCAGAATAAATTCAGCCTTCACGGATGACTTACGCCTCCCATGAAGCCAAATTGTTTACAGTTCAAGTCAAGAAAATGAAAGAGTTGTTTGAAAGTAACACAATATGTGGTATGTAATTCACCCAGCAGCAGACAATAGCTGCTGTCAGTGTGTGCGTGGGCTCAACGGTGTCGGCATCATTTACAGGTCAGAGAGAGAAAGGGAGAGACTATTAAAGTAGACAACAACTTATTCAAAGCAACGCCAGCTCCCACTGGATTCATCTCTGCCTCTCTCCAGCCCTAATTAGAGAAAGAGATGTCACACTGTGATTGCTATTGGAAATTGAGACTCTCAGTCGATTCTCATCACTCTCCCATAGCTGATCAACGCCTGAATGGGAAGGTCCCATCTGATGCGTGCTTATTTATTGTAGCGCTCAATTAACACATGCTAGCTACAGACTCCTGGTTGGTTTCAGGCTCTGTTTACATCGCGTCTCTACCCCTCTCCTCGATCTAGTTATCCTCTTTGCTTTACGCCTGTCTGTTTTGTTTGCTTCAAATAACTGCTTAAAGAATAACATTTGGTCAACATGTTTTCCCCTGGGAGGACGTGTGTGTGTTTTTTTTTTTTTTTGAGGAAGTTAAAAACCATTAACTTATACACATGAAAAAAAAGACAAAGTAATATCTTGCAGAACATATGACAACACTAAGCAGTGATTTTATCACACCAGAGGTCTCAGAGGTCTTGCGATCACGACTTTGATTCTCGCCTGACCCTTTGTCCGTGTTCTTGCTGGGACTTCACATGAATCCCTCGACTTGTTTACTTCTGGAGTTCTGCATTCAGTCACCAGGGCTAAGCTA
>JAOXYL010000001.1:19623977-19636480 GCA_028564955.1 Terapon puta | reverse complement strand
CACCCCATCACCCCCCCTTTGTCCCTTCGGGCAAGGCAGACGCACAAACCGATCTGTCAGCTCTGATACTTTGATTTTGACGTTTGAAGGCATGTGGCAGCCATCGAAAACGAGGTCTGTTTAGTCATAGTGGCATGGAGTGCTGTTGTCATAAGCAATCCCGCCGCCCGCCGTCACGCCGAGAGAGGCTGACAGTCTGTCATGTGCTCAAGCATGTAGGGCAGCGTGCAAGCACTTGCGAACCAATCAGGCTCACACCACTCTGATACATCACATCGCCGGTGACGCGTCGGCGTGAGAGTAAAGTGTAACCAACCTACATGGGCGATAGCATAAAATATTCTGTGCGTATTTTGCTTTGGCCACCAGTTGATGCGCTTTGGAGCATCACACTGACGCCCTCATAAATGCCACTAAAGCGCCGGTTGTCGTGTGTTTGTGCCACACAGCTGCAGACTGAGCAGTGTCGGTGAGATCTCAAGAAGTTTATTTTTTTTCCTTCCACTATCTGTTTTCTTTTCTTTCTTTTTTTTTTTTAATAGGAAATGTCAAACATGGCCTCATAATGAAAAAGACTGAATCTGAGTTTTAGACGCGCCACATATCCTTATCTAGGATCATTTCTTACCTGCAGCTGTGACTGCTTTGATAAAGGCAGGATTTGCCATAAATCTGTTTTGAACTCGTCGTTACATTCCTTCCAAAACATTTCCGGCTTGTATACATGATATTCCATATTTCGGAGAAGATTAAGAATATATGGTATTCAGCAGTCATTTTGTAGGAGGGGTGTGTTCATTTTCTCATGAACTGACTTTTCTGATCTAGTTACACTGTCCTGCAGAAGGCTCACATCTCCGGTTTGCCCTTGTGCATTCTTGTCCTCATTTTTTTTTTCTTTGTTGTTGTTTTTTTTCCCATAATAACCGTATGAAACAGTTTTGGGCTCTCTACTGGGCGATCCACTGATTGTCATGAAGAATTTGTGCATCCATGCCTCATGGGCTCTGTCACAAATATGCAGTGGGTCGAAGCAGAGAGGAAAGCAGTCAGGTGGAGGCTGCAGTGATATTGTTTTTCATCTTTTTTACATGATGTTGTTTTTTTTTTTTCTCCCAGTGTTATAGCTTATTTGTCTTATGCGTAACAGCAGCCTTTCAGACTCTCCTGAGGGAGGAAAATACTCAGAGCTTTCTGGGTACAGCACTGGCCAGCTTTCACAGGCCCCACTATCCCAGGCGGCCCGTGCGGTGGAGGTACTCAGCTGTGTGTACCTGTGCGAGAACTGTTTCATGTAGGTAAATCATCATCTCTGCAAAGGAGTCATTCAATAAGAACAAATCGTTTCACAATTTGCACAATTGCAGTAAACAACGCGAGTAGGGACGGTCGGGACGAGAGCCAACAAGTTTGGCACGCTCGCTCGCTGTGTATGCAGACGTGCACAAAATGGTTTCCTTCACTTTGGAATTGTTTAGCACTTGCTCTAGCAGACAGATGCGTCTCACTGTCCGTCGGGAGCCGAACAGTGTGAGCGTGCCTGATTGATGTCAGCGCTTTGGACGGCTGTGAGGTTCATTTACTGTAGCCCTCTCTGGGGTGTGTTTGGGTACGTGCGTTTTTCTCAGCTCATGCCCGCGAGCCTGTGCTCGCAGGTGTTTCTGCGCGTGAGTGGGACTCCATGTGCTAAATATGTGTGAGCGTACAAACCTGCAAGTGAGTGTGCGCACGTGTGTGTGTGTGTGTGTGAGCAGGACGTGTTTGTGCCTCAGACACGCTTTTTTCTTCCCACTGCAACAGTTTGCTGGCTCAGCAGGGACTTGTGGATCAGTCAGTGTTTCTCTTGCAGTGGTGTTGTATTGATTGTGCTTCTGTGAATTCTGATAGGCTGTCAGAAAGCTTGTAACACCTGTCCATCACATAGCAAATGGGCAGGCAAGTACACCGGGGAAATATGATGCTGCATTTCAAAGGCAAAAGGAAGAGCTGCTCACCATATGTTTCACTCACATTAGGGCTTGTTATTCCTGTTTGTAAAAATCACATTATGGTATATCTTCTCTCCTATTTTCTCCTGGTTTTTGGGGGGGATAAGCTTTTTATATGCATTGCCACGCACTGGTCACAAACATCCTCGCATACATATAGAGTGATTTTTCAAGTTTCATTTAATCTGGATGTGCTGTAATCCCAGGCATTACAAGCACGACGTGTCATTCACACACGCCAACTCTCAACATACTTAAGGATTAAAGGAGGCTCGCAGAATTTCAACACCGTCTCAAAGGATCTGACCTCTTGTGTGAACAGCTCTGGCACCAATAGAGGCAGAAATGTACCAGAAAAGTGTCTCTCTCGTCTTTAAGGCACTGCATGGCGTCACACTCTGTGAGGCTGAGAGTTCACAGGGACACCAAATTATTGATTCGCCCCACAAAGTCACACAAAACCATTAGCAGGCGCTGCAGATGGAATCCAAACTGCATTAGCCTGCAATATGATGCTTCATTATGTGCTTGTTAGCAGGAAATTTAATGAACTTAAATCAATGATTTTGCTCAACAGTGTGTTTTTTTTTTGTTTTTCAAGATTTGAGCAGGGCCTTTGCAGCAGTGGGAGAGTCGAGGCCTTGCCACTGGCCATAGAACAAAGCACTACAAGAGATGCAGAAAGTGAAAAAGTTTAATATGCCTACATTACGCACAAATTTTAACATCACTTTGAAGATGTTGCCCAAGGAAGAATGTGAAAGGCTTGGAATACATTGCTAGTTTTTTGTTTGCAGTCTGTCTGTCTGTGTGTGTGTGTAGACAACCACCAGAAATGTGAGCATTTTCTTAATGTGGAGCCATAGTCGCTGCAGCACATTGGCTTGCCGTGGCACCCGGGTTGAATGCCGGTGACCTAGAAAGAGATCATTCCAGGTTTAACTGGCCTGGCCACTGGCTCCCCTGTGACTTTAACTCTTCCTCTCCCTGCATCAGCACTTTTTGTTTGTGTCTCTTTTATGTCTCTTGCCGCTGAGTTTATTTTGGCTGCTGAATATTGCCCTTTTCTAATAAGCATCCATAATTTATTGGTGGCTCTGAGGCAACAGAGGAGGGGACGGGAGACGGTGATAGAGAGAGACTGAGGCATTAAGCAAGAGATGGCGATAATCTTTTACCTCCCGCAATCTGACACCTACGACCCCCCTCCCACTCGTTACCTCTTTGCTTTATTATTCTGTTCACTGTACTCATAGGTGCGTATGCAAGCACAAGCATACACACGCGTGGCTCTTTTTCCTCCAAGGTTTCAACCTCCCCACATGATTATGATCTGTTCCGACAGGAATTGTTGAATGACCTTTCCCTTTATATTACGTTTAACTCGAGTCCTTGGAATTTAATTAGTGGTGCACACACTCTTCTTCCAAAAGCCCAAATTATTTATCGATAGACGGATAGATAGATAGATCTGACTGAAAGACATGCGAGGCAGGTCAATATTTGGACAGAAGAATTCTGCAATCTGTCTGCTAAGGAAGCTTGATTATGATGTGAGTGCCAGATGATTAGAGATGCTATTCTTTGCACAGAACAGATAGATAGAGATAATGGGCTGGAAGAGTTGGAGAGAGCTGATGAATGTTGGCATGTGTCTTTATTGCTCGCAATGTATATCAGATTCTCCACTGTTCACAAGGACTAAAAATATAAAATATACATGTAAACTTCCAATTAGACACAAGCGCCGGTATCTGCCTGTCTCCTGTCCCTCCCTCTTTTTGTGTCTTGTCTTCACTCATCTCTGTCACCCTCTCTGATCCCATCCCCTTCTGCTAAAAATTTTAGCGCACATGGTGCTTTAATTATCTCTCCTTGTTCCATTTTTTTGCCATTAACTAGGCCCATTGTGCAGCAGTATAGCCCTCGATGGCTTAATATTAGAAGGGTCACACCTTGAGAGCATTCACATACGCAGTGCAGCAGCCTCCTTGTTTTGATGCTTACTCAGCTCATTCTTTGCCACCTTTTTTTGCCCTTGATCCTCTCCTCGCCTCTTCTCATCTCCTCCCCTTGTTGGTTTCCTATTTTTCTGTATGGCTGACTGGATATTAAAGCCTGACAACATTTCTATTAACCTACAGGTCAGCAGCAGAGCCATAGGCCTATGGCCAAAGTGATATGTTGACTGTGGTTTACACTAGCCTTGCTACCTGGGGCTAAAGGATAAAAGCGCTAAGACAACATCTTGGGAGGTCTGATTTATCACCCTGCCTCCCACCAGTTACACTCTTGGGCCTGGGGTGGGCACAAGGCAGCAGGTAGGTGAGGGCAGTCTGCCACACTGGGGCCCCGAGTGATGTGGGATGGTAATATATCTCCTTCCAAAGCATAGTCTTGGTGTAATATATGTGTGTTTACACCAAAGCGTACGCTGTCCGTCTGCCCGTTATGTTTGTCGTAATAGTTAATTCAGCAGATACCCTCTCCCACCACAACAAAGGGTGTTTTTTTTGTTCTTCTCAACATCAGTTAATTCCCCTTGTTTGCCCAAAGACCCCAAAGAGGCAGAGATGGGCCGTAGAGAGGGAGCACATGACAGAAGGCTACGCTCAGTTTTATGACTGGGTGAGGATCATAACCTGTAACTTAATTGAACTGTGGAAAAGGCTGCTTTTTTCTGCTCTTCTTGCAGAGACTTAAATGAGAGGATTGATACCGCTCTCATGTCTGTGCAGTAAATATGTAGCTGGAGGAAGCAGCCGATTAACTTAGTTTTAGCAGAACAGCTGGAAACAGATTTTGATCTCTTCGCGTGACTCTCGGCAAGAACGCAAAACAAAAAAGTGCAATTCCCGCTTGAGATGTAAATTTCAAATTATGATCCCAAACCCGCTGGATGATGCTGCTGACTGTGTGACATTTATCTTATTTTGTCTGTTTTCTGTCAACCCTTAGAATAAAGCTCATTTGGTCATCCACTTGCATCACGAGAGAGTGTGTAATACGGATTGACAGACTGATTGGATTTTATTACCAAATCCCTCTAAATATTTCCAAGTCAAGCTTGAAAAAATCTGATTGATTTATAGAAGTTTGAGAGTGAGAATCATTGCGGGCTGTATGGTGAAATGCTGAAAGAATGATGATCATTTTTGTTTTAGCACAGATCATCATGTAATCCTCCTTTCTATCTGTTCACTTATATCTCTTTTTTTTCCCCCCGTCTTTGTGTTTTACTCACCCGGATGATGATGTTCTTGTTCATGCAGATCGCGTCCACGCACACACATACACGGGGGCCCACACACAGCTTTCACACGCACATACAGACATGCACGTGCACAAACACCTCTCAGTGAATTTACCTTCAGCTGAACTCATAGATCATTACCTCACTCTCACCCACTCTCGTCTCTCTGCACCGGGATGTTAGTCAGTGTCTCTCTCACACACACAGAGTAATAACACAGGGGCCCACACACACACACACACACACACGCTCACCTCTTCGGATGAGAGTGGTCCAGAGCATAACAGGACGATGTGGGTGCCCTGTGAGTAGGAAAAACTGTCAGGGAGGTTTCACTTTTCTCCTCTGTACTGCTGTCACTCTGTCAGACATTATCAAGCACCTCTTACTGGCTCAGCTTCAGGAGGGAATATACACATACGCCGTGTGTGTGTGTGAGTGTCTTCGGGAAAGGAGTGCAATTTAATATTTCAGTATATCCTAGTAGAAACTAAAATAACTAAGCTGTTGAGGTGCAGGTGTGTTTTATGATGTTTGTGTTTGCCTTTTTTTTATGTCCACCTGTTCTGATCCTGCTGTTTGAGAGTGAAGGGACAAGGCCTGTGGTGTGTGTGTGTGTGTCTATGTGTGTTTGTGTGTGCGTGCATGTGTGTTTCTGCGTCTGCATGCATGGACGTGAGAGGGAGGGAACATTTGGTACCTAACTTATTCATGAAGGCGACAGGACGGTTGTGAACAGCGGTGAGAACATGGCTTACATCAGAGACCGTCTGCCTCTTCCCTGCACTTCTCTCACACTGTCACTCTCTTTCTTCTTCACTGCCTTCCCTTCCACCTTCCTGTCCTTTGTTTAATGTGTTTTCTTTCTTTGGCTTCGTGGATTTAAGGACTTTTGTTGTTGTTGTGCACTGCGAAACTCAAATATATATCATATATATATATATATCTAAGTGAAGTAACAAAAAGCAAACACTTTTCTGAGTCCGAGTTTGACCATTTCTTTTTATTTTCTCAGCCCAGCAAAAATTTCTAAATGGTGTACAAAGCCAACTTTATTTCCATGAAAGAACAGAATATACAAGGTGAGCATTCATCTGACTACATAACCTTTAATATTTTTTGACGACCCCTTTCAGTTGGCATCGGCAAACTGTGCCAGTCTTTACGGTTGCTCTAAATCTCCTCAGAGCTTTAAAATATTTGCAGTTTTGTTGACTCACACTTAGCAAATGGCGGAGTTTCACAGTGTGCTGGTGTTATGCATACAGGCAGTCGCTCTCGCCGCCTGTTGCACTGTCAGCAGAGGCATACATTGATCTGTCGCTTCACAGCAAATCTGCACGCAGCCACCGACTCCGAGGGAAAACCTTATAATACAGGTATACTCTGAGTTAGAGAGTGGCAGGAAGTGAATGCTCTCCTAAAGCCACACTGTTTTTTTGTTTTTTTTTTCGTTTTGCTCCTCCCACATATGTTCAGCCTTTCCCCGAGGTGTGCGCTGAACCCCCCCCAGAACAACAACAGAATAACCGCAAGTGCCACAGTTGGCTGTCTCCAACTAAACTTTCTGACAGCAGGAAGGGATCAGCGCTGGAAATCTATCTCCTGCTCCTACACACGTCTGGTCTCAATAATTCAGCGATGCGTGCTGCTCAGAGATCTCGCCCTCTCCCTCTCTGGTGCTTGTTCGCACTCACTCTCTCAAACTTGCTCCCCCTCAGCAGCAGAAACTACCCCCCCCCCACTCCTTCCCTTACTTGTGATGGTTTCACAGAAAAGAAAAAAATTTGCCTCTTTAAAATGTTTGAAATTTTACTTCGCTGCTCTCTTGCTACTTTCCTGTCTTTTTCCATGCATCTCAGCTGGCTCAGAGAAGATGGTGTATAATCTGTCGGATATGTTAAAAAGTCCCCATGTTGGCAGTGTAGCAATTTACCTGCCATCATCTGTGCATCCCAATTCCCCCCACGCTCCCCTCCCACCCCGACTCCCCTCCTCCCTCATTCTGTCCTTACCCATCCACTAAACTTGTACCTGTCAAGAAAGATGTTCTTGTCATCTTCTCTCCCTTCTCCCCTCCTCTCTCTCTGATCCTCTTTCCCTTCCCAGCCGTCCATATAGCTACCCTTAACATGTCAAAATGGGGCAAAACGTACCCATTCTCCACTTTACATCCTCATTCCATCCTAATTCCCCCCTTCATCCAAAGCTCTTTCAGCAGATACATCCCTTCAACTCTCCTCATCACTTTTTCTTCCTCGCCTCCTTCCCCTCTCGCCCCTCCTCTCTCCTCGCTATCCTTCCCTTTCTTTACACCCGGCACCTCTCTCCTGCAAAGCCCTGTCATCTTCTCGCTATCATCCGCCAATTCAGTGGCAAGCATCCACCCACCTCTCCACTTACTGCATATATAGGACATAGCGCACACTGTCATTGAAAGCTGCAGACAGGCTTTGGGAAGCAGGGTGGAGGGCTGACGCTGGGGAGCGAGCAGACAGCCCGGGCTCGCAGCAACCTCAGGAAATGAGGGCAGAGCAAAAGGTGCATCATGGGGGAAGGAGGAGGGCGAAACAAACAAACAAACAAAAAAAAAGAAAGTTAGCGGTTAATTCCATTGTGAATGACCTGAGACGCTCATTATACCTGATGAAAAGAAGTGCTGTTTGAACCAGGGCAGGATTTTGACAGTCACAGGAAAAAAAGAGAATATATTTACCGTATTTTTATGCAAACCAGGCTGCCCAGCTCACAGAGAGCCTAGCTGAGTGTGGATGACACTTCTTCTTTTGACTGACGTACCCCCACCGCCGAGCCAAATAAGTTGAAATTCCCCTTCATCCACACCACCCGTCATGTTCAGAATGAGTTCATTTGAATGGAATTTAAACCAAATGATATTTTTAATACTCTTAGCACTGTAACACTGGAGATTGTTACAATCATTTTATTCATCCACCACAAAGTGATCTTGAAGTCACCGATGTTCAAAAACTGGTCTTTTTTTTTCTCAGTAGGATTTGATTAAGTTTGTATTCCTTCTGCTGGACGTGTCCGATCCTCATCTCCTCATCCCTGTTTGAGGCTAGAGGGTACGTTCTCAGCTACTTGCATAACTCAGCCAAATGTCTCACTGCTGCTGGCCCTGTTGCATTGTGGGTAATGTGGGTGCCACATTTTGATATGGTCAAAGTCAAAAATCAGTCTGAGAGTCTTGCAGTGTTATAAGAGTGCATTGCTCAGTCGGTGGAGGTTGTGAACTGTGCAGTGACCTATTGTAAAGTCTGTCTTTATTCCCTAGTGAAAACTATAATGAGGAATGTTTTTCCTTTACCATATTATAGTTTGCTCAGTATTCTGAAATCTTTACTTGTACCGCTGGTGGCAGCAGAAATGCTCCTTAATTGCATGTATCCTAATTATCCTAATTGACAATCACTCATTTATCGTCACTTATACTTGGAAATATCAGGACAACCACATTATCTCTCATGATGAGGAAGATGCAGTCTTTTCTAATCACAATCTTATGTGATGCTGTCGATCCAAGTCAAGTTAATTTGTGTGAATGTAAAAACGAACTCTCTTTGCAGCAAGCAAGTGGAAAGTTGTTCAGCAAAGATAGGAAAAAAAACAAATGAGAGCTGCTATTTCCAGGTGTATGTGTGAGAATATTATTTCTAACTCAATCACTGCGATGCCTGTGGCTCAGTAAGGACACGTTATCCCACATAAGAAATAATTTTTACAGACATCCTTCATTTGAGGAGGAGGTGCTGTTAAGCAAGGTAATGTATCAGGTATATTTCACACTTTCTCGCAAAGAAAAAGACACGCCGCTATATTCTGAGTCGTCACCTGATCTCTCGGTCTTGACTAGTCAAGGGAATTTTATTTACCTAGTACCTAACCACAGCAATGATGAGTGAAATCATGCCACTTCTCATACATCATACATACGTCTAGATCAGACCCAGGCAAACTGTTCCACAAAGGACCAGTGTGGCTGCAGGTTTTCTTTCCAACCAAGCAGCAGCACACCAGACTTGACTCATTTAATCAACTGATCTCAGTCTTCAGACAGTTGATTAGTCAAAGTGTGTGCTCTTGGTTGGTTGGAACAAAAACCTGCAGCCACACTGGTCTGGTCTAGATTGATCTTCATAATATTATTGATTATTTTGCGAAAGTTGCTTTCAAGAGGCAGAAACCTTGAGCAGAATGGTGGTCAGCCACTGCCTTTACAGGCTTAGCTGAGAAAATGAGAGATAGTTAGCGACAACAGTAATAACAATAGCAACGGTGAGTATAATAATAATCGAAATGTGACAAATAATACTAACAGTGGATATGTTCAAGCAGGGGGCTGCAATCAGGCAGTCTGCAACAGTGATCCACAGGAACCTGAGGAAGATTCAACATTAGTAACGTGTATTAATGGGACATGAATTTGGAGAGACAGGGGAGGTTAGAGGAGCTCGGTGCATCATGGGAAATCTCTCAGCAGTCTGGGCTGATAGCAGCACAACTAAGGGATGGTTCAGGGCTCGTCTGAGCCGGCCCCAACTTTGTTTCATCAAAGAGGAACTTTTAAAGCCCACTCTTAAACTTGGATCTGATTCCACTGAGGAGAAGCTTGATAGCTGAAGGCTCTGGCTCTCACGCTACTTCTGGAGACTCGAGGAACCTCGAGTAAGCCTGCAGTCTGAGAATGCAGCTCTCTCGTAGGGTAAAAGGGAACTATGAGCATTTTAAGATTATGATGGTGCCTGATCATTAAGGACCTCGCAGGTTAGGAGAGGGATTTCAAATTTTATTTGGGATTGAACAGGCTGCTGCAGGGAAGCTAATATTGGAGAAATATGGTCGCCCCTCCTAGATCATGTCAGTACATATGCCACAGCATTGGGGATCGGCTTGAGAGTCTTCAGACATACACTGGGGCAGCCTGATAATAAGGAATTGCAATAATCCATCAAAGAAGTAACAAATGCATGGACTCTCCATCTTTCTATGGAAGAATGTGTCTGACTTACAATATTATACATATGTATATTTGACACTGTATATTTAAAGATATATCCAGATGTCAGGATGGATTACTCCAAGATCCCTTACTGCGGTGCAGGAGGTCGGGCAATGTGATACGGATTAAAAGCCATACGGCCATAATGCAGACTTTTTCTCACCAGCTCTGATGTTCATACAACATGAGGATTTCAAGCGACGTATAAAGAAGTCTTGAGTTTTACGTGTTTGAAACTGAATTGACATAATAACTGCATTTGTCTGATGTGACATTCCTCATATTCACCTCATATATTTATCAACAACACCTTCCCACTTCAGGCATTAACACGTTGAAGCGAAGCTGATGAAATCTAATTGAATTTTGACATTCAATCAAATAACTTGGATCTGGCTCACAAAAGTGGAGAAAAAAGGACACATGGCAGAGCGAAAGGCTCATATTAAAAAACAGAGAGAGACACAGCGAGAGTGACATTGAAAAGGGCAGGGCCAGATACAGAGCAGCTAAAAGAAGAAAGGCTTCCCTAGAGACAGAGTGCTAGACCGACAAGGGGCTCAGAAAATGAGAAAGAAACAGAGGGAACGAGTTAGTGTGAGAGAGCGAGAGAAAGTGGGAATGAGGGTGCGACCTAAACTTTATTTGCTTTAGCCCACACCACATCTGAGGTTTGCTTTGGGGCGTTTTCACACTTGATTCCTTTGCAAATCCCACTGTTCAGGTACAAGAAAACTTCAGTCAAACAGCCTCACAAGAAACATTTCCATTTTACAGGTCTGAAAATGAAACAAATCTATTTAATCTACTAAAAATGCCCATAATTATTTACCAACATCCAGATGTGAGGCCTTTTAAATGTCCTGTGCTGTTCTAAAGATATTCTTTGTTTTTATGTAGTTATAGAAAAGTATGAATATTTATATGAGCAGGGAATGTTTGGGCTATTCTAATTAAAGCTGACTTAAACTCTAAATCTACAAAAGGGATCAATAAATGTCTATTCAACTTTGTTTGTTTGAACTCTATTATACAGACGGGTCTAGTTCATTCAGTGTCAGCATATCTCCAATAAGCACCTTACAGAGCAACAAGTAAACACAACAGTAAAACTGCACTTCATGTTTGGACTTGCTGACGTTTTTTTTTTCTTTTACTCCTCCCGAACCACTGCCTCTAGTCCACTTTCAGCACTAAGTCCCATCGCTGCCTGACGCTGGTCCAAACAAGCCGAGCTGAAGATTGAACGTTCAAAATAAACTCTGCGCACACGAACGCGCCTCTGTGGATCCGAAAGTGGCGGCAGTGTTAGTGGCAAAGGCTTCTGAGACTTAGTTAGATAGTTGAGAGGTATTCACAGGTAGCAGAGGGAAAATGTTTCAGCGATATGTGCTGGCTTACTGCTGCTTTGGCTTTTATCAGACTCTAACCATCCTCATCTCTTTCCCCTTTCTGCATGGAGAGCCTTTCTCAGTGTGTCCTCTGATAGATCGACATTCCTCCTCTCACCCGCTCATCATTTCACTCTTTCTCACCTCTCAGGATATACTCGAGAGACTCGAAAGAGCTGGCCTGTCCCCATAAAACATTTCCCTCTGTCCCCCCTGCCCCGCCCCCTCCTCTTTTCTTTGCTTTTCCACATCGTGATTACTCACAACAGGGTTTCTCCCGTGCTTTATTTATTCTTTTGGTTTCATTCTATCTTTCTATTCAAAGTCTTCATCCATTTCGGCTTCATTCTTCATTCCTCCTTGTTTTTAATCTTTCTTCCTCGCCCTCTCTATTCTTGCCTGCAGCGCCCTGCAATGCAAACACAACCTGTTCGGAGGGGAAGTGAATTATTGAAGCGGCTGCTGCCATTCCCTCTGTGCAGAAGTGGGCCGCAGAGGAAGAAGGAGGGAACAGAGGGAGGGATGGAGGGTGGATGAAAGAAATGGAGAGGATAGATTTGTTAAGACAAAGGCAGGAGGGGTTTAGGATGCAAAGAATCAGAGAAATGTGGTTTTGTTTACTCTGTCAGTGGTGAAGTATCTTACTCTGGTGAATTATGTTGATACAGGGCTATTTTAGATATGAAACATTACAAAACTCTGCTTTGGGGTAAAATAAAACTACTCAATGAAGAACATGTATGTCTGGAAGCTTCACTAATAGAAGCAAGGTCACCAAATTCAACAGTTTCTGTCTGTCTCCTTTTCTGACACAGCTGCTGTCTTTTTCTGTCTGTGCCCCCCCCCTC
>JAOXYL010000001.1:19609347-19622233 GCA_028564955.1 Terapon puta | reverse complement strand
CGAGCACTTACTCACCCACCCACCCACCAACAAGAAAAACAAAGGATACAAGCAAGCCCATTGGTGAGCGATGCTACAGAGTTTGAGCAGCTCCCGTTTCACTGAAGCATTTAACAAGACGATTAAAGTTTTCCCGTTGTTGGCCCATTTGTAATTAAAAACTAGGCTCGCTTGCTCTTAAAAAGTGAATAAACTTTGATACTGTTATGCTTAACACATATTACTTTAAACTAAAATAACAGCAATATTGGTATTGAAATTGGTTTTATGTATTGATATTTAGGAGTTTATTATACTCAAAAAAATGTGAAAACTATACATGAATTAAGGTACTGAAGGTACTGAATAAATCAATAAAAGAGGTCAAACAAGAAAAACTCTACTCAAAATACAATTAACAGAACTAGACCTTAACTCAACAAACTGACCAAATGATACACAAGGGAACATATATAGTGGCTGATCAGACCACTAGGAAACGAAAGGGGAGAAAAATGTACAATAACACAACTTAGCAAAAAAAACCCAAATTCCCCCTCCACTGATCTGGCTGGTGGTGTGGTCCACTGCTCAGCCATTTAAGTGGGCTCCACCCTCATGTGCGCGCCTCATCTAGAAAACAGTGCAGTGTCAACTTATAGAAATAAACAGAAAATTTAAATGAAATAAACAGTGTTTGTGATTTATGACTGAAAATAAACTGATAATGATGGGAAAATAATACTTATAATTAAAAATTCTTGGTGTGGTGTAAATGTGTGAACATTACCAGAGTTGTTATTGTCCTTGTGTGGCTGTGGACACGGCCATCACACTGGTACACTCTCCATTCTGCCTAGCAAATTAAATTCTTCTTTGACCACAGACTTAGTGGGTGCTGCATTTGAAGTCCTGCAAGCCCGCTGGAGATGAAGACAGGCTGTGGCCAACACTGTCCCAAGCTTCCTGCTGCAGTAGATTCACAGGAACAAACAGAAACTCATAAATATAATGAGCTGTATTATGAGGAAAAACACAAATGAATCATGATTTGGGGTGAAAAAGACAAACCAATCTAACAAATAATAAAAAAGAAACATGACAGGGACAATGAAATGTGCTTAGAAATTACCCTCACTTTTTTTTTTTAGCACGCCTTATATCTGGGTTATTGAAGAGCCTGACCAGAGTGCAAAAACATCAGTGATCAGAGATATGAATGTTGTAATTGGTAACGGGGGGGTTCTGGTGCACTTTCATCTTCCTTTAAGATGCCCACTTCTCTAATTGCTGCTTTTTGTTTGGCAGCGAAGGCTTTGAAACCGTGCCCAGGAAAATATGTTTTTTATTGGTGCCAAATTGAATTGAAAATTGTTGATGCAATATAAATGTGCTTCACCACGGTGTCGGCACCCTGCCAGAGTGTTGATGAATGTACTTTGGCTCGGTTTGAGAGCAGATACTACCCCTTCAAATGTTTGCGAGCAGCCCGGGTTAACTTTTTAGCTTTAGCTGTTGTCCTTGAGCTTGACAAATGATGTTAAATGAAGTCTTTTATTAAAGCTAATAAAGGTAAGGGAATAGTTTCAGGGAATGGAGGGGGCTAGATGTGTACATTCGATTAATCTATTTTTTGGTCATTTTGAATGTTATTTTCTCACACATTTAAGATACTCATTAAATGTTGCACATTCGGTTCAGCAGGTCATTGTAGAGTATCAGATTATTGTTGCCAACGAAAGGGGCTCTTGTCTGTTTGCATCTACGTTCGAAGTGTTTCCACCTTACTGCCACAGGCTCCTTTTTGTGTATGTGTGTATTTTACACCTATTACTCCCTCTCTTTCACCTTGCCTCTCCCGTTTTATCTCTCTGTTATCACCTCCTCTGAGTTATAATGAATATGCAGACGCCTTCCATCATTGGTTAATAAATGATCTTGTATTAATGAACCATGTCCATATTAAAAATTTAACTTGCTCACCACTTCCTGTGGCTTCGTCCTGTGTGCATTTCTTATGTGTCGTCTCTGGACTTGGTGCAGTTGCATTTAGATCCAGTTTGGCGCGCTCACAGCTGCATACTGTGCAAAAACAAAGCCACACAGGAATACATGTTTTTTTTTTTTCCCCTTCCTCTCTCACAGTGGGTGAATCATTCCCCCCAACCTGTCGTCTGTCATTACAGATGCTGGGTGATCAATATGATTGTTTCTTTGATCCCGGCTGTAAATGGGAACAGGCTCCACGCTGCAGCTGAGATGGCGCCAGAGTAGCTGTACACCTGGGAACTGAGGCCGGGAGTGCAGCTGATGGCGCTGTAAAGTTTCTATACATTTCACCTGCTTAAAAATCACACTGGATGTGAACAGGGAAGATTGAAAAGACTCGACACGCGTGGCTGTGGTCATGCTCTGTTGCTTTAACATCAGAATTTAATGATAGAGCTCACACAACACATTTTGCATTCCTTACTTGAGCGGTTTGAAGTAAAGTGCAGAATATGACGCGGTGGCTGAAGAGACAAAGAAAAGTCCAGCAGCCCACCTCTGAAACTCTCAACTGTCGGTCACAGTAAATTGCCTTTGAGGGGGGATTTTCTTTCCACCGTCGTCTCACGCTGCACAGAGCTGAAGATGTAAAGCCGACCACTGGGGAGGTGCAAAGATGTCTTTACACTGGGGAACTGATCACAGAGCAGCCATTATCAGAAGCTGCAGGAGGTGACAAGGTCAGAGAGGGAAATGTGCTGTCTTCGCGGCTGTCTGTCTCTAATGCAATGAGGGTTTTAAAGGAGTTGTTTTTTCTTTGGACGCATTTACAAGACCTTTTTTAAAAATTCTGTATAATTACTATCATGAAATAGATCATATTTCTGTATCCAGCCCTGTACAATATTATACTGAGGTCATTGACCCTTAAGGGCTGATAAAAAGCTGCGTAATCTGTTATGAAGTATGCAGCAGAGAAAAAGCTCGGTTGTAATTTATTCATTTTAATTTCTTTTTCTGCCCATCAAATCCTTATTGGTACCCGTGACATTTGGCAGAGACGTCATCACAAAGGTGGCATGGTTTTGACACTGAAGGACAGTAGTGCGTGTGGGTATGTGTCTTACATGAGCACCGTCCAGAAGCAGTTCCATCTCTATACCTTACTTCGACTGCTATCGGTCTTGACATCCTCGCAGATATGACTTCACTTCAGAAAATCACTTAACCGGGGCATTGTTGCTCGTCCTCCAGAGGGGTGGGGAGAAAATTTAAATTGTGGGTGAGGACGAGGTAAGGATTCAGGAAAGGTAAAGTAGAGCCAAGGTTAAGGCATGTGTCTGTACATTTACACTAAAGGGCCTCCAGAATGAGGGAAGGTCACTAAAATGCATGCTTATGTGTATTTAACTTTTTAATATCAGACACACCTGCACACACACTCACACTCACTCATAAGTTTACCAATTCTCCACAGGACTTTTTCCTTGAAGTGAATATTGAATTAGCCGTGATGATCCAGCAGGAGCGTTTCATAGAAAGAAAATATGGAGCAAGGGTCCAAGGGTATTGAATGAGAGCAGGCGGTTCTCTGTGGTCTGCTGTGGTTGTAATAGCCTCATTATTCATCGGTGTGCTCTGCTTATACGCTCAGCAAAGCCTAAAGGAGTAAAAACCAGAGACTATTAGACGCACGCGCGGGAGCACGCATACAGTACAAACTCATACACACGTTTTTGTTGGCACCCATCCGCACCCTCCTTAAAGCGCACACTACACTCATTATCCAAAGTCAACCTTCAACCTGCTGCAGCTGATTTTAGCCCATTGGGGGGCAGCAGAGAGAAACTGTGAATGCAACACTGACATATCATCACCTTTTTAAAGTTCATATGGCGAACATTTCGCTAGACTCTTCCTTATTTACGCATCCAGAAGACATTATTAACATTATTATTTGTGTGGAAACATGCATTTATACGCCTCTTGTAAATATGAGTATTCCCTCACTCTTTACTCATTACTTTTGGTCTTCACCAACCATCTCCACTATGTTGTCCACAGTGGGATTTTACCCCAAAACCAAAAAGACCGATGAGAGAATGAGAATTCACTTTCTTGCTCAGAGTGGGATGAGAAGATTAGTTCCATCGTCATCCCAGATAACTTCGGTTGGCTCTGTTTGTTTATGAACCAGCTGGGCTATTAGCTAGTTCCAGTCTTTTTTTATGTGAACTGGCAGCTATAAGCTTTAAGAGGCAGACATGACAGTGGTATCGATCCTCTTGTCTAACCCTTGGCAAGAAAGCAGATAAGTACATTTCCCAAAATGTCGAATGAATCCTTTAACACTAAACCAAAGCCCTGAGAGACAGGATCGGCCAGAAAACCCATCTATTTGCAAAAATTATTCTGGGGGCCTCAAGCTCAAATTGGCACACACATACACACACACACACATACACTGTTCCCACAGAAATAATATAAGCTGTTTGGGAATATGACTGTATGCTTAAAATGTGGATTGTTGGCTAGAAGCCTTTGTTTGCACGTGATCAGGGGAAATAATACGATCACAGTTTTCAGTGTAAAATTAAGCCTGAGCTTTAATTAATCCGTTTGTCAGTTGAACGATCTCTCTGTGTGAAAGTCATAAACCTCTTGTCTCTGTGACTTTGATATTCACAAGTCTTGTTAATTGCTGCGGCGACGCAGGCCGCTCTTCCGGTGAGTGTCGGTGGTAAAAGAAATTCAAGAAAGTTTGTCAAGAGATTTTGTTGACTCATCGAAAACAAAAACTTTAAATCTTTGGATACTCTTATAGTGTTAGAAATAATCAATCTAAGTTTGCTGTGATGAATGTTGTAATTTACTCTTTTGGTGAAACAACTTTCCTCCACTTGGCCGTGTTTAAACAGTGATTTCCATTTTTCAGAATTCCTTTTGACAGAAAACACCTGGAA
This sequence comes from Terapon puta, assembly GCA_028564955.1. Lineage (NCBI taxonomy): Eukaryota > Metazoa > Chordata > Actinopteri > Centrarchiformes > Terapontidae > Terapon > Terapon puta. The sequence goes on along the minus strand of JAOXYL010000001.1, from coordinate 19,617,302 downwards.
CTGTTGCATTCAGCATGTGCAGGTGGAGAAACCACAACTGAATTAACACGGCAGAGAGCTTTTCCAGCTTAAAAGAAGTGGGTATTTTTGGGCTATCTTGCGTTCCAGTCTTTTCAGACTACTGTCAGGGGAGAAAACGGTATCTCTGCTTCCTCTACTTACATTCTTTTCAGGCGATGTTCAACATCTGTGCAAAATGTCTACAAAGAAGGCATAGCTATTTTATACTGAAATACTGAATACAGATGACACAAAAACAGGACATTTGTGCTTTGCATCATTTCATAAAATAAAAAACCCAGAGGAAAGCTTTTTGTCATTGTGTGTGGGTTGTAATCCAGCTGTGTTTTTTTTAAGAATCTCACCATGAACTAGCTATCTTTAGACTTCTATTTTTATTTGCCAGATGAAAACCTTGGACCTTTGTGCTTTAAAAGGAATCCCCTTTATACATCTCCATATCTTGTCATTAGGTATTGTCATCTACCGTAAGAGAAACATGGCACGTTTTGGATAACAATGAAATAAGGTCATATAGGTTATTGTAAAAACGCAGAACAAAAACATCAAAGCACTTTAGTGTCAAGGACACACTTCTTATGTTTTCCCAGTGGGTTGCCTGATAATTGGGCCCAATGCAAAGTCAAGATGTATATATTCATAAATAATCCCAACCCTTCCTTAATTAAAAATAACCAAGTGATATGACTGACCACTGTGGCTGGGTCTTACATCTTTCACACTCCCAGCCAATTACTTTCTGTTTGGTCCAGTTTAACCCCGCCCCTTCCCCCACTTCTGTTAAATTGCATAAAAACAATCAAACTTAGAGATGCTAACTCATTATTATGCAAAAATAGTTATTGATTATTGAAAATTTAGTTCTTATTGTCACGATAATAGAGGCTAATTACCGATATGGATATTTATCTTCCACAAGAATTTAATGAAGGTACAAAACCTACAAAATTATAAATATTTATATGTATTGTGCTCTAGGAATTGATATCACAAGTACTATACAGGATACTATGATATGAACTTAAATGAATAGGTTAACATTTTATAATTATATTATTTTATTTTTAAACTAATATTATAAAACTTTATGAACATTGCACTTTTTATTTAATGATATAATATCAAACTGATTATACTGAGGCTTGTCATATTAGGTAATCATCCAGTTGAGGATAGTGCATCTACCTCCTCCTCTAAAAGCAACATGTTACACTTGTTCTTTTTTTACATTTATTTTGCTAAAGGAACTGTTCTAACTATTGTTCAGTAGTCTTGTTTACATAAAGCGTGGCATGGCTTGTGTGGGTGATGGTGAATTGCTGGGGGGACAAATTTGGTGGGTTAGTCTGAGTCAGAAAGTCCTGGGTCATTTTTCATTCCCAGTCCTCCCTGCCTGCGAGTGAAACACCGTCATGATCCGTTGGCCTGTGCTGCTGAGAGACGCCAGCACGATAGTAAGAGGTTGCTTATTTGGAAACAGAGATCTTTTAAGTGTACGTACAAACATGCAGCGCAGCTGTTGTTCTGGTGAGGACAGTCTTGTTAGAACTGTACCAGCTGAACTCAGACACTTCTGTGCAGGTCATCCCTTTTTTCCAGCTGCTATTCAGGTTTGGAACAGCAGACACCGGCTTGTCACTTAAAAAAGAGCCTGTATTGTCACAATCAATGACCTTCTGCGTTACTGCGGAATAAACCTGATGGTTTTGTCATTGCTTTCTTGACCTTGTTCGGTCTATAGACAGTCGGAGCTGAACAGCTCAGCTAATTAGCTCTCCAAAAGGGACTTAATCAGATGCCAAGTGCACTAATAAAAATCTAAGGCATTGGGAAAAAGACAGGCTTTGCAGGGGAATGGGCAGAGATTTCTGAAGATACAGAAAAAGTACAATTTTCTCAGCTCCTGCAAGGTACAGAGGATCTGTCTGGCCATAAATGAAAATGAAGAAGATAGCGTTATAGGTATCTCCCGTTGGCCAAAAGTGCTAAAACAAGACTAGCATTTGTGAATTTTGAAGGTGTCTGACTATGTCCGGTTCAAAAGACAACAAATGCAAGTGGTAATAAAGAGCAACCTGACAGTAAATGCATCCGTCTAGGAAGACAAAACATTAAAAAACAGAGGTCATGTCACTTTTCTTATTCTCAATATTGTAGTTTGTGTGCTGTTTACCGTAAAAGTCAGTACGATACGAAAAGAATCATACATTATTTTACACAGTTTAGCATATTACTAAATACTGATACGTGTTTTGTTTTTTTTTCTTTCTGTTGAGGCATCGAGGCGTCGTCACTTGCCGTTTGAATTCCACACTGACCAATTTATGTGGCAACAAAAGGCAAGGCGGCTAATGGACAGGGTTGTTGTAGCTCCAGGCGGTGTTCAGAGGTGCATTTTATCCCAAAAGTAATGACCATTCATTGAGAGACAATGACCTCGGCGATGGCTGTGTTTTCCAGATGAGTTGGGAGAGAGGCCGAGCGAGAGAATGAGCTGATTGCCGGGGAACGAGAAAGAGAAACTGAGACAGAGAGCGTTAGCGAGCCAGGGAATGTGGCAGCGAAATGACTTCTATGGCTTAGTGTGTGAAAGGATTCATGGCAAACTAGAAAATATATGCTTGAGTAAGTAGATTGTGTGTGCATGTGATTATCTTTTACCCTCTTTCTTTGCGCGTAAATATTTAATAACTTCACGCTGTGTTAAGCATGTGTTGTGAGTAAGAGTGTTTAAAAAGTAAAGCGGGGACAATGGTGCTTTGTGCTGCACTGTCGACCTTCAGTTCGGCACCTCTCACCTGCTAACCACACTTCATTTAGCTTCTGTTTAATCACGTTACACAAAAAAACAACCCAAAGTCCTGCGAGTTCAAGATGAGTGTCGTATGAAATGGAAAACTGTTTCCTCTGCTGCAGAGCAGTTGTTTGGTGAGCTCTTGTTATGTCCATCCTACGCACGAGCAAGCGTGGACCCAGCATGCTTAGCATGCTCACCCTTCCTGTAGGTGTGGTGTATTTTTGTCCCATTTGAATTACTAATTTATTTTTCACTTTTCCTAGCAAAACCACTCACGTAAACACAACAGTTGTGCAAAATTGCGTTGCTTTTTACTCATCTCTGGGGCGATTTACAAGTCGAACCCAGAGGAGCTGAGTGCTTTTATCTGCTGCTCTTTCAAAATCTGCTACATCTAACCTACAATAAAAAAACGACCCTGTTTTTTACGCCTTTGCCGTTTCCTCCCCGTCTACCTCTCTTTTCTCCATCTGCTTCGTATCTCATTGACTCCACTATCTTCTTGCTTTCTTTCCCTCTGCGTCCGCACACCCTCTCAGTCTCTCTACATCTTTTTTGCTCCCTCTCTGCCTCTTTCACGATTCCCTCGTGTCCCCTTTATCTTACGGGATCCTACCCCTCCTCCCTCCCTCTTTTTCTCCATTCTTTCTTCATTCTTAGCTTTTTTTGTACCTGTTGTATTCACTACCAGCCACCAGTAATGCATATTTATTGTCTTCAGTGGTCTTGCCTCATCCAGTGCGTGCAGCGTGCGAGAGTAAATCTTCTCCCTCCCTTGGCTTGCATACAGCCTTGTCTACTGTCGCAGGCAACACAAACACCTATTATTTACTGTGTGATTTATTTATGAATTAAGTCTTTTAACTTTTTGCTTACATCCATTTCCCAGGGAGGGGACGATGGCAGGGCTGATTAATTGTAGGCTGCCGTGCCCTGACGAAACACTGTCCTATGTACATACACACACTCACACACTCACATACACACACACACACACACAGCCTCCCCAAGACATTTGCATAGACACTCAGTCACATATGTATGCATGCACATGGCTATATTACCTAAGGGAACACATGTAGACATACACAATGTGAAAGCACAGTCACTGGAAGGGCAATGCCACGATTGCTTTAACCTTTTTCCATGCAAGCAGACTTCCCTCGCAGGGACTGGCCTATCTGAATGTTTAATCTTGAATACAACAGTTTACATGCAACCCACTTCTATACTGAGGCCATTTGTTTTCTCCTGTGTGTGTGTGTGTTCGTTTGCATTTACATTACCATTATGTCAATGTAGTGTTTTCATAGATATATTTCTATCTCCATATACAGTATATGTTCTGTATCTGAGAGTCTGTAAAGAGCAATGCATTCAGTATTGGCGTATGTTAAGTATGCACTAATGATGTTACTATAACATGTGTCACATTCAAGTTAAGTAACAATGTCTTACATTTGTGGCATTTTGTCTTCATTAAGCATAAGCTTTTATAACTAACCACTGATAGGATGCCAATTATCAACGTAGACTGTGTGATTGGTGAAGTGGTTGGAGCCACGTTGATGTGGCCTGCTGTTTTTTTCTGTAACCATGTTGATTTTTTGGAGCCAGAGGTGATCATATTTAGCTGCTGGTTCTGTCAGCCATTGGGATTTGAGTAGATCGGTTGTATGAGGGAGGCTACATAAACTTTCACTTATCTCACCATAGCGGTCCACCAAAATCTGTTTCTGAATGAATTTGAGGTGAAAAATTAGCAATCCAGATGCTATATTCTTAAGGCCTGATTTTTTCCCGACCTTTGAGATGGCACTACTGCACTGCCTCAAGGAAGGAGCACAGTGTCGTCAGTAAACCCTTGTGCTAATTGCCAAGTTTCGTTAGCAAAGAGCATCCTTAGTTCATATTTGAACTGTATAACAATATGGTATGAAATTTGGAAAATGGTTTAAACAGCATGTAATTACTGGTAAAAATGGACGTCTGCATACTCTGCTTTATTGTCCATTCTGCAGTGAATGAGAGTCAAATCAATTCAGTCTTGTTGTGTTGAAGAGGAAGACTTGTCGACTGATCTCATAAAATCATTAGGAAAATGTTTACTGAGGTATTAAGGTTTTTCTGTCACCCAATAGACAGAATGCAGGTTTAACACTCTTCTGCTTTGGCTTCTCTTTTCAGATCTGGATGTTATGTCCATTATTTGATATAGTCTGTCCTTCACTTGATAAGTCTTTCAGTCAACTTCTAAACAGGACATCACATTTTTAAAACCCAGAAAAGCATTTTGCCACATCAACTACATCATCTCAGTACACAAACTCTGCCTGTCCCAGAGGGCTAAACCTTGTTGATGCAGACCAGGTGGAGCCAGGGGAGCAACACCCACATTCATTCATCATGGACTGCATGTGATGAGTGAGCAAGTTCTTTCTGTTTGAAATGTTTTTTTTTCCCCCCAGACTATTTCCACCCCTCCTATGTCACTGAGCATTAATGGAGCTATATCTGCAGAACATGGAGGAGGAGAGGAGTGTCATATGGACTTTTGAATTAGATTAGTTAATGGTTCAAGAGACAGACAATGTGGGTTCTTCAAGCGGGACAGTGACCCCTAATCATAAGCTCCTGAGTGGAGAACGTTTTTCTAAAATAAACAACACAATATGTTGTTCCTTTATACCCCCTTAAATAACACATTTTCTGAGCAGACACCCCTATTAACAACATCATCATATGTCTCCAATCACTCTCTTATGATGTAATATCACAATGTCTAATTGAATTCCAAAATTACATATTTCACAAAACAAGTATCCTGCAGCGTTTGTTCTGGTGCAGCCTTGAGTTCCTTAAATGAACAGTTAAGTGTTCATTGTCAGCTTGGATGGGGCTTAGCCTGTTGCCAATGAGAAGCAGTCATTATTCTTCTTTAAAGACGTGTGGCCACTATATACTGTACAAGCTGACCACTATTTGGCAATGTAGCTAATATCCTGGCAATGACTGGCAATGTCCAAACTTGTACCCTCAGTTGTTCTATCAATGAAATGACACACCCAGGTATGTCAAAGGTCCCTCAAAAAGAGGGAACGTGGCTGTCAGTTTGAAACAGGAAACAGCAGCTAGAGCACTCCGTCACTTGCTGAAATGACTGAAGTCGTTGGACAAATGTCTAGGAGATCCTCAGTAAGAGTAGATTAGATTGTGTTTCCATGATTGCATATGTTTGAGAATGTGTACAAGGTTTTTCTGTAGAAAATAGCATTGGTCTCTATCTACAACATGAATACATCTACACACCTGTATTGTAAATTATGTTTTGTACCAGCGGGAAACCTGGCAGTGACAGTAAATCTCTTGTTGCTGAGAACTTTTTGATGCCAAACTTTAAAATGCCATGTTTGGTTACAGTAGAGACTAAATTAACAAGGAAGCCTTATTGTATCTGTCTTGTTTTGTTGTGTGTTTTTCTCTCATATCCTATGCAAGAATTACACACACAAAGGACTTCACCTCAGAGCTTTAATACATATGCATAAATACATCGAGTGTGTGCAGACTAATGCGCATACTGACATAGAGGCTTCTCAGTGTCTATAGGGACGTATTCTTAAGTATGCTACAGTAAATAAAGGGAATGTGTGCACATTAACACACACACACACACATACACACACACACACACACACACACACACACACACACACACACCCAAACGCACAGAAGTCGTCCGGATGGGCCCAAACTCTGAGTGCAGGTGAACTCAACTTTCCTCCTTGAGGTTCCCTTTGGAATTTCATTACCTGTACTTGGTGCTTATCGATCCTGTTATATACACTAGGCCAAGCAGCTGCTAAATTATTCAGTCTGGTTAAATAGGGCTGTTCCATTATTCAGAAGCGTGGCACAGTGTAATTAATATTGTAGAGATATGTGACAGGCCGGGTGGCATTTCACTCAGTGACAGCACATCGCTCGCTCGCTACTTTTGCTTTCTCTACCCTCCCCTGTCACCATCTTTCTTCTCTTGTTTTGCGCTTTGTTTTTCTCACCTTGCTTTTTTTTTTTAAAGATTTTCTTCTTCCTTGCTTTCTCCGTTACAGTTTTGTTTCCTTTCTCTTCTTGCCCCTCTCTTTTCTTGACTTTCTCATTTACTTTTCTTGCTCTCTGGCTCTAATTTTTTTTCTCTTTCAGCGTCTCTTTTCCTCTCTGCCACTTTATCTCAATCTCTTCTGCCTCCTCCGCTCTTCCAGGCCTCTAATGGCTGTGTTGAAAAGTTGGTTGCGAGACTCAAACACCATCTGGGGATTTTCCCAATGTACGTGTACGTGCACATGTGTGTGCGTGTACGCCATCGTGCACATTATGGAGTGTCTTGTCTTTTTATTGTGACATATATTTCTCAGCTCCTTCCACAATGACCCATATTGTTGCTGCAGTTGTTAAAATGTAACAGAATACTATATTTGACAGAATATGCAGAATATGTGGCTCCTTGTACTGCTGTACATACAGTGTATGAGAACAGCAGAGAAAAGCTTTGTTCCTACTGTAGATTGTACTCCCGACAGTGTCCTTGAGCGAGATCTTGCTGTATGCCAGTATGGTTTTGAACAATGTGTACGGTGACGGCCATTATAGAAATCCATCATCCTACTGCTATCCTCAATCTGTCCTTCATTACTGCTACGGCGAAGTACTGCATTATTAGTGCCATGAAATATTACAGCTGCCTTTTCATTGTCGAAAGTAGTGGATTGATATGGATGTACAATATTTTCACAAATAGACCAACTGACGACAGCGTGACAAAAAAATAACTTCTAAAAAATTGACATTTCTTGCCTATAGTAGCTGATGAACTGACCACTGACAACGCATGCCTTCAGTTTTCATTCACAGTAATGTGGTATCTGTGCTGTTCACTCCTCTCTGGCATTTTGTTTTAATGTTTCTATGTAATTTAATTCAATAGAGAGTTTTATTGAAGCAGGAAAAACAACTCTCCGAGTCTATGACTTTGCTACCTGTTGGTTGTCAGAGCTCATTAGCCCAGTTGTTAATGCGACAGTGAAGTCATACAGTTTATTTCAGTTCCTTTTACATTCTTTTATAGTGAGCAGTTTTA
>JAOXYL010000001.1:19566601-19586256 GCA_028564955.1 Terapon puta | reverse complement strand
GAACATGATTCCCCCAACTCTTTGAAGTGTTGGTGGATTCAGTTGAACAGCTACCAAAATGAACCACGTCTGCTCTCTTTCCTCTCCTCGCTGAGGAGTTTGTATTGGCCTCGAGGTTTCGGCAGACGCACAAGATGTTCGAGTCTTCTGGCTGCTTTGTTATTATTTATGGATGCGCTGCAGTTTAGCGCCAGTGTCCTCATAACGCTTCAGAGAGACAATACGCCTACAAATCTGTGCCGACAACATTTTGATACTTTTATTGATAAGCGCTGCCGCTGCCGAGCAGACCACACTGACTCTTTAAAAAACATTAGTGCTTCATATTTTATTAACCAGATAGGCTGTTTCATAGCAGTTCAGAATCTTTTATCTGTCTCTGGTTTCTAGCTTTGGGAGAGTCCCACATTTTGATGGGCCCATTTAAGATCAGAGGAATATGATGTATGAGTTCTGATTGGCAGAGGGTTTTTTTCTTCCCATTTGCAGTCTAAATGTATTATCAGGAAGGATTTTTAGACTGTGTAATATTTTTTTTAACGCAAGGAGCATTTTGCTCGCAAAACTTTAATCAGCACCTTCTGATGGAGACTTTCCCTTCTCCCACTTTCTCACTCTTTCTCACTGTCTCTCTCTCTCTTCACCTCTTTCAGAAGAAGGAGGATCCAATTTAGCCGTGTGAGGTCTGCCCAATAAATAGCTGCTTTACTGAGAATGAGTCTGATTGAGGATTTATCCAATCCTTTATCAAGACTGATTGTTTACCTTTGCCTGAGCTTGATTGGATTGAAAAGGGAGCTCGCGCCCTGATCCATACAGAGGAGAGAGAAATCTAATCATTTCTCCCTCTGTCTGTCCTTCTTTGTCTATGTCTTTCTTTCCTCCTCTTTTTGTTGCAGCCTCCCCCCCCATATTGTCTCTTTTTCTGCCTCCCTCTCTCTGCCTTTCTCACTCTTCCTATCCTTCGCCGCTGATCTCTTCACACGTCTTTGTTCTCTCCGCAGTCTTTTCATCCTTGTCTTATTTCTCTCTGCCAAACTGATCTTTTTCTCTTCATTCCTGTCCCTGTCTAGCTCTCCTAATTTCTCCACCCCTTGCCTCTATCTCTATTTCTTTAAGGCTGTCCCCTCTTCTCTACACTTCAGTCCAACTGCAACAAGCCATACATCAAGTCAGAAACAGTTAGTTCACCTGAAGGAGCAGCTCGGGTTGGGAAAAGTCCATTTTGTGTGCATATTTTTGCAGAAGGGAACAGTAGAGCTGACTCAAACTGAGGTATCTCCTCTTTTTGATTGGACCTTAGGCCTCTACATTATTACAGTATAGTGTTTTAAGGACAGTAGGTAAAAGGTTGAGGCAGCAGTTTCCAAAAATGTCCTTCCATCAAGCTCAGTGATTATTTCCCAGAATATTCTAACGGTCCTCAAAGGGAGAAAGCAACACACACAATAAAGCCTCCGTGTTAGAGGTCACCTAGAAGGTGCTTGTAGCATCGCTCAAGTTAACTCCAGGGACAGCAGGGCTTTTAGTTAACAAAGCACTGTAGTCTCGCTCACAAAGCTTTTCTTGTTACGCATACACACGGAGGCGCGCACACACACACACACACACACACACACACACACACACACGCGGTTTCTTCAGGAACACAATAGGAGAGTAAATGGTTTTTCTGAAAGTGATTCCTACCTCCTTATTATTTATTCATGGGTCTGCTGGTCATTGCAACCTTGAGACCGTGCGTGTGTGTGATGAATTCTATAAGAAGGGAAAAAGTGGAGAGAACCATAGAAGAGGGAGGGAGTGGGGGACAGAGGGTGGGAGGGAGGGAGATGAGGGCTGCGGTCTGGAATATGGGTTTGGATTTCCGTCCTTGAGGGGTGAGTGGAAGGCGATCGATAGTGAGGCTGAAAGCAAGGCTGATCGGGTGGCAGCACGAGGCTGCACAGGCACTCAGCGGGAACACAACCTCGACGAAAACAAGGTCACAGCCTGACCCCTAACTGGACAGAGGGACCTAGAGAAAAGGAGGAAGAAGGCTGAAAAAAGAGGGTCAAGTGGGGTAGAAAAAAGGTTAAAGAGGATGAGGGTCACTCGACAGGTGGGACGATCAGGTTTACAGCTGGGCTATTTTTCATCTGCTTGATTTCTCTGCAAAGAAATCAAACATGGCAGCAAAAAAAGAAGAAGAAGAAACAGCCGGAAGGATAAAAATAGAATGAAGACATGATAAAGGAGATGAGGCAGGGCTGTATGGCGATGGAATGAAACAAGAAGAACATGAAGCATCTGGAGACATGAAAACCTGCAACATCGAGAGTAAGACTAGAATAGTGACAGAGAAAGAGATAGCAGGAAGCGAGACAGGCAACCTTTGACTCCCTTTGATGAAACAGCTCCTTTTTAAGCCTCAAGAAGACAACCTTCAACCCACCTTAAATAAAACCACAAGATGTGACACCCACAACCATATGCCTGAGTATATAAAATGTGTGTGCATGAGAGTAAATGTAAATAAGACCAGAAAAAGGGAGGAAAGAGTGAAAAAAACACAAAGAAAGAAGGAAATGAGGAAATACTTGCAAAGGACATGCCGACCACTCGAAAAAATAACAAGGATTAGCTGCCAAATTGCGTTCACCGTTGTTATATGACAAATAGTGTTTTCAACTGATGAACAAATGAAAACAGGCTGATGCTTCCAATATAAGAGAAGATCCGGTACAGTACATACAATATCACACTATGAGTGCTGTGTAAAGAAGCTGCAGTCTTTGGTGTTCTTTCAGTGTTTTGGAAAGTCACTCTCTTAAAGGTGTAGTCTGTGATCCTGGAGAAAGCTTGTTGATGTTTAAACAGCCAAACCAGTACATACCTCCTATCAGAGCTCCTTCAAAAGAGGCGAATGTTGTCTTGTGCAAGAGCACAAGTTGTGACAAAGTGTGTGTATTTAACAACCCGGGCATGAGGAGGGGTCGGTCAGGTTTGTTTCTCATTTACACAGTGAATGGATACTGTACTTTTTTTCAGCACACATACAATTGCAGAATATATATTTTGAGCCTCAAGCAGACAAAACAAAATGTGGCATTGAGACTAAACTGTTGCCACCATTTTTGTTGTGGTGTAAAAAAGGTGGAGTTGCCGCTGTAATCAACCTTTTCTCCCCAATCACTTATCCAGCACTCGGTGAAGGCAACCTTAAAATGTTGCTTTTGTGCTTTGTTGCAATGTCATTTCACTTCACAGTGTAATTCAGATAGGAACTTGAGATGTGTCTGTGGGAGAGTGAGGCTTTGCATCTGAGTCCTTGACTTGACTGAGAAGAGAAGAGAACAAATTAGATCTTGAAGCAAAAACAACAACAAAAAAACTTAATATTGCTGGTGATGAGTCTGGGGGAACAACTCTGTACTGGACTCCACTATACCTTGTCTGTATATTTGAGTGTCTCTGGAGTGTCTGCTGCCGTGGTAACACACTGCGCTGTGCAGACAAGCCCCTCTCTGAGGCTAAAAATAATAAAGGTGATATCTAAATGTCTCTGTCTGGGCTCAGAAACTTAAATGAAATGGTGCATAAAATGGACTGTATATTGAATGGTGGCTAGAGATAGATAGACAGACAGACAGATAGATAATTTAGAGATGTATAGACAGTTTCTTTTCTTTACAGATTTGTGGGAGGTTGCAGTGCCACCAGTGTATTTTATCTTTCAGAGTGAGCATTGAGGATGGATGGAAATCCAGTATGAGCCTGGAGAACATTGCAAGCAAGCAGGAGAGGGTTACATTGCGCAGAACAGCACAGGCAGCAATGCAGAGAGAAAGTAGCCAGTATACTAACTTGAAAAAAAATTTTTTAGTCAATATTAATGCAGGTTTTGGGTTCGGATCAGTGATCGTGTTTCGGTGACGTTTTGAAGTACATATCAGTCCACTGTTAAACCCTTAAAAGATACTGTTAATAGATATCCATCAGGCTTTTCTTTTTTCTACCTCCCCTCTTCCATTTTTCACTTCTCAGCATCCTGGCATCATCATGCCACTCAGCAATGACATCATTCGCTCTGCACACACACACACACACAAAGTGAAAGCTCAAATTTCCCCATACCATGCTTGTGCTAATCATCCATTGCTCATTACAACTAACACATCCAACATGGGCGGAGCGTGTAAGGTAGCGGCTGACACTCCTGCTGACGGCTGTCGACACACAAGCTGTTTGGCGAGAGCCGCTGATGTCTGCTGACTCTGTCTGCCCGTTTGTCCTGCCCCGACTTAAGCCATCTGATGGTCAAGGAAATGTTGAGTGAACTCTTGAAATATCTCCAGAAAAATGTGAATTATGTTATGTAAAATTATGTAATTAAGTTTTATTTTTCACATGGGAGAGGCCAAGTAACCTGGTTTACTGACTGAAAATCAAATGTCTTTTGAGGAGAGAGGATGGAAAACACGGCAAGCCTCATTGTCACGTTAGCTATCATTTGTTCTTACAGACAAATAGCACTCAGAGCATCAGTGTCAGTGACCTCATGAACACAGGAGTTAAATACGGGACATATTTTTTCAAAGATCATGACATTATCGTAAATGCTGATGATTCCTCTGCTTCCTGCAATTTCATCACACCCTTGGTCTCATATTACAGAGGCAGAAGAACCAATAAAGGCATCCATATTGTATGACAAGGTTACAGAGAGGGATGGCGTGTTCAATATCAATGAGTCAGTTTTATCGAACTTTCTGCCTGTGTGATCTCGGCACCGAGGAGTGAAAGGTGTTTCACACTGAAATATAAAAAAGAGACAGACTGACCACAACTGTTGCTCAGTTTTATTCAGATCTGCAACATTAATGACAAGCATAAGAGCTTATTGATGTCACATCAACTGGCATCAATCGACTTATGCTACTCGCTTAAAGTAGGCCTGTCAATTAACCGCTCTATTGATTACATATTTAAACATGCCAATCATTAATAAACTGATTGAAAATGCAATGTAACTGACATTACAAATAAATCCATCTCATCTTTACGGCTCCTTCTCTCCTCTCCTCTCCTTCTGCTATTTTCAGCTCTTCTAGCCTTCATATTCTACCACATTTTCGTCATTAATTTACAAAAGAAAAAAAAATGAAAGAAAGAAAACCCTCTGCCCTCTCTCTTGTTCTCACCTGTTCCCACACACTTTTTTTCCCGCTCTCTTTTCCCTGAGCTTCCCACCACCTGATGCCATGAATCAGCGAAGCAACGTCCATTCGGGCGGTGATGCTTGAAATGATATTTATTACTCACTCTCGTCTCTTACTCCTCTTTTAACCGAACATTTATCCTTCCTTACCTCTCAGCATCTTCACTCTACCCCTACATCTCCCCTCCCGAGGACAGATAATTAAAATAGATATTTCGATGCACATTCTGATACTGTATGTCATCCACACCTTGTCACTTTAAGTCATTCGATTTAGCCATTGTTTGTAAAGCAAAGCTTTACTTCCCAGAATTCAGTCTGCTATTACCAACCTGCCCTGCTACTCACTGTCATCTGGTAATTTCTACACATTTTCTCTCTCCCTCTCCAGCACTTGTATCCCGGGTTGTATCCCGTGTGCTTACGCGTGCGTTTGTGTATGTCTAAGCGCCTGCGTGTATGTGTGTGTTTGCATCCGTGCCAAGTAGTATTCCCCGATAACAGGATTACCATCTTAAGCCTATTCACGGTAAGTGAGCCAGTTGGATGGATAAAGCACTGTATCGTCGACTCTGCTGGCGTTACATCAAGAAAAGAGCTAGAAAAATTGTAGAAGGCAAGCCTAGCAAGCTCTTGGTGGGTTACTGTTAGGGAGTATAAAGGATTCAGACTGTAACACCCCAGGAAGCAGCAACAGTTGTGGGGGGGGGGGTGTCTTTGCACACCAGGCTTTGCGTACAGTGAAGTCAAACAAAGGAGGGATTGAACTTTCCATCGTATTATTTGACTCAGGGCTTGATGATAAATTACACTGAATAAGAACACTGTCAGCTGAGAGCACGAAACACGGAGATGTCCTGAAGCATAATCACAAATGAATTTGCCAGTTGTTTTGTAGATGGTATGCATGATATGATGGTTTGAAAGGCACCTGTCATCTTCCATGTTAATGGCTGCCATCAGCTTATGATGGACAGTAGCAAGTGACTGATACAGTAGCAATTTGTCAGGGAAAGATCCAGCACTATGTGTTTCTTCTACTTGAGTTTGTTTTATATAAGCATTGGTCTTGTGGTTTGCCTAAAAATTTAGACAACCTCATTGTCTCAAAAAACAGACTTGTTTCCTATTTTATTGCTTTTAAGGGGCTCATGTAACTCATACTTGAACTTCTTTTTCTCTTCAAGTTATTCTTTGTTTTCTGAATTGACAACATGAGGATTTATGAACTTTAAGTCTCTTAAGTCTTCATGTCTTCTGGAGGACATTTTGCTCCTCATTAATAGTATCAGTCAGTTGTTTTAGCTTTAATTGATTGACTTATTTAACATATCAAAAACACTTCTGCTATAATACTCTCTTCAGGAAGGCAATGACAGCCAAACAAGTAACAGATGCCTAAGGAACCCTATTCTTTCGTAAAAAGACAAAACACACTACATCCTTGTATTTAAAATAACAAAGCATTACATCAACACACTTATTGTACATACACGCAGGGATACTTTCATATAAACCGGGGTATTCTGATCTGTTTATTGCAATTAAATACTAACAGAATGACACTTATTTTGGGATCAGACTTATGAAGGAAGTGGAATCAGCTCATCTAAGGTCAATTGACAACCTGCACACACTTCAACACCGACTCACAACTCGACTCATGCAACACATCTGATTTATAACATCCTGTCGTAGTTTACTCACCAGAGGTGTTTTCACAAGGCTAATATAGCTCTGCCTTTCTGATCTTCTCACTTAAAGCAAGATAAGCTGGCTAGTGAGCTATCGGCATATTTTTAATGTCAATCACATTCAGTCATGTGTGTTTGTGTTTGTGTGTGTGTGCGTGAGTGCGTGTGTCACTTTCCTGTCTTAGTCCATGCTGGCACAGGAAGCTTACTGAAGTTGACTCACCACCCACAGGTGTCATTGCTAATAAACCTTTTTCTTTAGGGCATGCTTGAGATGGTGCTTTGTTTTTTCCAATTGAAGTATGACAACAAGGAAGTCATGCTTTTCATACATGAATGTATGATGATTCATGTACCTTCAGTATAAGATGTTACATAATTATTGTTCACCCTTGTGACAGCTGTGCTGAATACGGAAAACACATTAACATAAAGAGAAAGATGCAAACAGCCATCTCAACCTCCTTCTAGGCGTAATGCTAATTCGGTGTTAAGGTCTCACATGTGTTGTTGTGTAGTGTTGACAGGTTCTCGTTTAGACAGCAGGGTGAAAAGGTCCAACAACCATTGGACCATGTCTCCTTGATCTTGTTGTGATGTGTCACTGAGGAGAGAAGTAAGAGGCTCAGGGACAGATAAGAAGAAGGAGGGAAAGACTGTGTGCACGTGTGTGTATACTATATGTGTGCGTGCTGTATATTTGAATGGGCATGCAAGATAGAAGAGAGGTGCTAAAGAAGAACTACTTTAGACTTGCTTACGTGGAGGGGATAAGGAAAAGTGGAGGAAGAGAAGAGTCCAGAAAGAGAGAGATGAGAAGAAAAGTGAGAGACTGTGACCGCACACACACATAAAATGTAAGCAAGATAAGGGAGAGAGACAGTTAGACAGACAGCTTCAGGCCACTGACCTGTCAGTATGGTTGACACACATTAGCCCCTCTCCCTCATCACCTGAAGAAGCACACACCTTTCATTCCTTCTCTTCTCTCTCTTCTTTCCTCCTCTTGTCATATTTTCCATACAGTATGTTGCCATTTTGCCAGGTACACGCTGCTAAATCCAATGCAAGCCACTACAAGCGCTCTGCAATAAATCCCACCTTTATGAAGCTCATAATGCTCACTTGTTGTTGGCCATGTGTCACAGAGTTGTTGATGCAACTCTATCATTTTGGGCGCATTGGAAAGGTGTATCTAATATTTTGTCCACTATCTCAACAAAAACTGAACATTATAAGCTTCATAAAGTTAGGTTTTATTGCAGGGCTCTTGTATTGGATTGTAGTGTGTGTACCAAATAAACCAGCACCTAGGTGTATTGTTAAAATATCCATCTGTATTATGGAGTGCTGCACACTTACTGTGGCTGGAGATGCTGCGAGCTACCGTTAAGAAAATGTTGACTTGCTTGTCAGGTCGCAACACGGCTGACAATGCCAATAAAGTCTGTTTATCTGATTCACATAAACAGCAGGAGTCCACAATACGTTCCACAACAACTCATGAAAGCAGTGCAAACGCTGCCAGAGAGGTCTGCTACTGAACGTGCCAAAAGTAGACACTGATTTCAGCTTCATCCCTGAAATGGAAAAAGCTGTGTTTCATCAAACAATACCGACTTTGCTCTCTGGGTTTATATGCTGAAACTTCACCCAGTAACAGCTGGTGAAATATCAAAATGTACTTTGATGTGAATGCAGTACCAGATGAGAGCAGGTACAAACAGCACAAAGGCCCAACACATCTTTCCTGGGCTCATTTTATGTCAGTGTAAACAAGGCAGAGGGATTCAAGGAAAAGTAATTGCTTTTTATGGGTCCATCAGTGCAGAAACTGCTTCATATTGGTCGGGATTGATGGGAATGATGATCACACTAAATGTGACCACCATTAGAATATTTACTAGCCTACTTGGCTCTGGTCAGTATTCAGTAGATCAGTGAGCTCTTCAATAACCGCAATCTGATAGCACCATCCGCCCACCTTCCCTTGAAAAAAACAAAACACACACACAAAGTGGTCCCTAACTTCCTCCCGCAAAACTCTGACAAGGCTGCACTTCTTTTCTCTGCACTGTTTCTGTTCTCCTGTTGAAACATCTGTGTCCTAGACAGCATATAGCTCCCCAGCTGAATACCGAAACAGTGAACAAAACCTGCCGCATTTCATGTCGAGCTGGATCCCAAGGGATCCCGAACCCTCCCTGCACATAATACTTCTAACCAAATGTAAGAGCTATTATTACAAAAGGCTCTGACTCAACAAATGCGTCTTCATCTCCCAGCATGGTTGGTGAAGAAAGTCTTGGGGAGAACGTGTGTGTTGTATGTGTGTAAATGCACATGCATTTAGACACAAGTGTTTCGGGCTCTCGTGCACTTTGTGAAGAGATAAAGAAGGGGGAGAGAACAGCACCGTGACAGGGATATGATGAGGGAGAGAAAAAGGTCTGAGAGAGATATCCAGACCACTCCGTCGGGACCCGGGTGGAAAAAATAGAGCGGCGCCACGCGTCTATTGAAGGAGGAAAGAAGAAAGAGGCACGGAGGGTGAGAGCAAAAGAGGTCAGAGGAAGAGAGCGCAGGTGATGGTTTTAAGCTGCTGGTGTCACAGGCAGATATAGGCTCCTCTGCTGCCTGGCTGTCATCTGCATCGCACACAATATCCCCTTTATTCGCGGTATCACCTCTCCCTTTTTTGCTTCATCTGCCTCCCCGGTGTAGCGACTCCCGATGTGATGGACTTTTTCTCTCCCCATCACACAGCTGCCAGCGATACTGTATATATCATTCCCTCTCATTCTGCCTCTCGCTCGCTGAAAAGAAAAAAAAACACATATCTCACTTACACATGCAGCCTTTTTTCTCTCTTTCTCTCTCTCACACACACACACGCGCGCTTCCTACCTACCGTATTTCTCACCATCTCGCGCTGTTTTTTTCTTTCTTCACACACTTTGTCTCTCTGTTTCCTTGCGTACCTTCCTCTTGCCTTTTACCCCAGGATCTCTTTATGTAACAATACTCTCAGCAGTATTATTGTAAGCCCGTGTGCTACTTCCATCCCTGTTTGTAAGCTTTTGAGTGCCATACATCATCCTGATTTCATGCTCAGCCCGCACACAAATGTACACACACCAAGGAGACACATCAGTAAACACATAACTGATTTTGATGGAAATATATTATCATTTTACTTCCATTATTCCAAATCCTCTATCACATAATCTTACCATTAAAATTCTTTCAAAGTTGAAACTAATCTTAATGTTCCTGAAACCGTCTGACTCTAATCCTAAGAATAACTATAAAATGCTCCCTCTCCATAGCTCAAGCAAAGGAAGTGTCCTTAATTTGTGAGGTTTTCACTCATCTTTTAATCCTTGACTGGAAAAAGAAAGCAGAGGAACACAGCTAGATGTTCACTACATGCTCACTTTCATTCTCTCCCCTTTTTCAGTCTCTCATAAAGGTCCTCACATCTACAAACACACACACATGCAAACTGGAGTCAGTAAACCATGGAGAGAGGGTTCGGTTCATTGCTCACCTTGGCTAGTTTGATCAATGGCAGTCTGCCTCCTGCAAATCCCTCCCACAAACAGAGCTGAATAAACAGGCAGGGAGCGTTTACACAGGCCCTGATAATCTGCTAATCCATATAACCTGCTTTCGAACCGACACACACATAAACACACGCGCTCACACACTTACACGCACTCAGGAATGAATATGTACGCCGATACTGTGTACATATCCAGGAACACAAGCAGACAGCTGTGCATGAAAGCAATAAACACACTTCTGCATACATTTGCATGCACATACACACACACACACACAGGCACTGTATCAGTGACTTTTACCCATTATCCTCCCTGACCTCCTCAACAGGACATGGTTGATAGCCTTGTCGATGCTGATAACAGACAGACAGGGTTAATAGGGATTAATGGACTGTACACACACAGTTACACGTGCACACACAGACACACACAAGAGCATGAATAACATTCTGCTGATGAGTTTACAGGCGTCCGTGTTTTTCTAAAGTGTGTGTGAGCGTAGCGTATGTTTGTGCATTTGATTAGTCGAGTGAAAGTATCATGTAGCTGTCGGCCACGCAGCGTTCCCACGGCTTGATGGGATAATTGAAGCGTGAAAAAGCCATATAGAGTTTGTCAAAACTCTTAATGGCCTGAGTTTAGCATCATGGACACCATGAACACAGCGCCTAGTGTCATTAACCAGACCAGAAAGAAATACATAACCACATTTATAATTTTGATCAGTTCAAATTCAGTCAACTTAATGACCTGCCCAGCAAAATAAAGACTCTTCTTGTCTGCCTCTGTATATTTTTGTCACTTAAATGCCTTAATGCTATATTTGAGGAGAAAGCAACAAAAACGTTTTTTTCACATACAGTGCATCTGTACGTGAAAAAACGTTTTTGTTGATCACTGAGTAATTTCCATTTGGACTGTCATATTTTATATTTTATATTTATTAAAAATAATAATTGTTTTATATATGAGGAGTTCTATGTAGTGTGCATTAACAAAGGGTAGTGTCTTTTTATGTGAGTGGGTGTTCTTCCAGCATGTTTTGCTTAAAAAGCAAATATGCTGTATTTTTAGAAATCAAATGTCAAAGCCTTTCATAGTCCTTTACACTGTTTGCCAACTTAACTTACTTCCGTCACACTTTGACTGATTCTGTCCTTCAGCCCACCTCGCTTTTACCGACAGCATCTTTGTCAGTTGAACATTTTCTCCCCTCCCCCGCTCTCTCCAGGTACGGTGGACGAAGACGGCAGGCAGTGCATCAGACAAGTTCCAAGAAACATCCATCTACAACGAGACGCTGCGCATCGAGGGCATCCAGAGGGTGCAGGGGGGTCGCTACTACTGCAAGGCCGACAACGGGGTGGGGGTGGCTGCCATCAAGTCCATCCGCGTAGATGTGCAGTGTAAGTGGGTAGGGAGTAAGAGAAAAAAAAAACAACCCCTTCCACTTCTAGACCACAGCTGACTTTCACTACAGCTATTCCCACTGTTAGAGACCAAGATGGGGAAAGATGGAAAGATTGGAGGAGGAAAGATGAAAGACAGATTGGATGGATGATGAGATTTCAGGTGGGAATGGCTTCCAGGAGTATCTGATGACTTACGGTGGAAAGGATGAAAAGCACAGTCGGAGGATTAGGGGGGAAGAGGATAGATCAAATAGAAATGCAGTATTTGGTAAGCGTATAGATAAGAAGGGGCAACACATGAAAAACTAACTTCTCATTTTCAATGCTCTTTTGTGTATAGTGTCTGATTATTGTGTGGATATTGTCCATGCATGATGCAGCGGAGTTATTAGACAAGAAAAGAAAAAAAAGAATCAGATGCTCCTTGGAAAAAGTGAAGTCTGTGGTACATATCAAGAGTTTTAAAACAGTTAGTCCAGGTGGCACGGGCTCCCTAACCCACTGTTTCTCAAAAAATCCCAACCACAAAATCTTGGTATTTGCTGTTCAGACTGAACGTTTGTTTGTTTTTAAACTCTGTCACGCTCCATGACAGTGCCTGTCGCAATTAGTATGTAAATTACTAATTGGCTGATGATTAACAGATCACCTCTCCTTTTTAGACCTTGTTACACATCTTTTGAACTTTTTAGTCTGAGGCTCTCTAACAGAGTCCTTTGTTACTGATACAGATAGAAAACCAAGAAGCAGTGTTGTGTTGTAGGGGCCCCGTGCTGCTGCTTGATTCACTGCCCCACTGTCCCTGTGTGTCAGGGGCCAGGTCATGGCGACAGGTTGATGCACATGCAGCTATATACCCAACATATCAATAGTTGTTTACAGTTATTTTTTTATTCCCAGCAGCCTAAAACTGGTGTCTTTCCATTGCGTCACTTTATTGCATAGGCGGTCCCTTCCTTCATTGATTCAATCATTTTAATGGTGAGTTTATAGACTAATAGAAAAAGGCTGATTTTCCAAGGGCCCTATAACCCTAAACATCCATTACCTGCATTTCATTTGCTGAATTTGTTTCCTCTTGTGCTCTGCTTTAGTGCAGTACAACACAGTACTCTGCAACCACTCTTAAAGCACTGACTTTCTAGCACCAAAACTATGCAGTCGCAAACATATACATAAATACAAACCCGCATGCTCATACACACACACACACACACACACACACACACACACACACACACACACACACACATGCTCGCAACATGCTTGTCCCTCTAGGATTTGTAACTTGCACACCACCCTGCCTCTGCCTCTTAATGGGGCTCTCTCTCCCTCCTTCTTCCTCTTCCCTCTCTGCTGTTAGTGTTAGTTCTCCCCAGGCGCTGGCTTGGCCCCTGCTGGGGAGTTGGTAATTGCAGGGGGCCTGGGTAGTAAACAGGTTGTATTGTGTGTGTAGTTGTGACAGGAGCTCTGTGAAGCTAACCAGCTCTGACGGCCAATGCTTGTTCAATTCCCCATCCCCCATGCTGTGTTAGACCCAGCGGCTATCAGCCACGCTTCCGACACAGGGCGACTTTAGTGCTAGAACGATGTAACAATTAGCCCAGGCTACGAGGTAGAACGAGAAGGAGAGATGGAGAGAGATAAATGAGGGTGGGGGGAAAGATGGATAAGGGAGTGAGGAAAGAGGGTTAGGAAGCAGGGTGGGAACAAGCATTAACCGCCACGGCAGAGAGTCCCTGAGGATGCAGTTTAAACACCGGGACAATCAGAAAGGCCATCACGTTAATGTATTTTCATTTATATATGTAATATTATTATTCATTCATTTTTAATTTTTATTTTTTATTTATTTAGGTCTTCCCTCAATTTGTCACTCATCTGTATCAAAGATGGTGGTGTCATTTGGAACCAGAATCTGCTCAGTAGTAATCGAGGAAGGAACGACTAAAACAAGGTCCCACCAATACTTGGTCAATAATTAATAACCAAATAATGATCAGTTTGTTTTTTTAGCATCAAATGACTAATTAAAACCAAAATGATTAGAACAATGAAAACTTAAACAAACATCAGCATGAGAAGAACTTTGTTAAAATGATTTTACTGCAACCAGCCACCAGGAGGCCATATACATGTTTCTAACTATCAAGTCTTCCATCTTTGTCTACGATCTATGGACTGGATGGGTTTGTTTTAATGAGATTTTCAAAGGAAGTGTGGTTTTAACATTTCCTATGGACAATTTTAAAATAATCATGAATCCTCTAATACCTTAAACGAGTTGGATTGGTTAGATTGACAGGTTCATTTTGGATCTCATTACATCATTGTGATTTCAGCTTGTTTGGCCAAAATCTGCTCCACCAAGCCTCCACTGTGTTGCCCAAAAAAAACTGAGAAGATGGCAGCGAGTGGTGAAAACAAACTCTAGGCTTCAAAAAGATCTGTCAAAAAACCAATGTGAGATATCGCAAATGATATGTCCATGTTTTTCTAAAGAGACAGGACAAGAGAAACAGAAAAAGGCCTGTAGTTCAAGCAGGAACGTGCAGTGGAAACGCAGAGAAAGGTCTTGCTTAATGCAGGGCAAGGGGAATAACAGAATATACAGTATCTGAATCCTGACCCCGTTTCGTAGATGTGCAGGTCAAACTGTTGTTACTTAAAGACCTTTCCAGAAAAAACTGAACAGTGAGTACAAGAAAATTGGAAAATTGAAATGGATCCTTGAACTGAGGTAGAGGTAATATCCACTCAAAAAAGTGACGAGGAGAGAGAGGAGAGAAATGACTCAAAAGAAGAAAAAGACAGATGGAGAAAAGACCAAAAGTGGAAAGAGCAGTGGAATTTAAGGCAGAAAAAGAAAGAGAGGGAGAGAGAGTTGCATGTAATAAGGTAGATGCACTCATATGCTTTTCAATTTGGACGCATCCAACAGACCAGTTATTGGACTAGAGGGCAGAACATGTTGTTACCTGCACTGGGTATAAACAAGAGGTTTAGCTTTCTCTCTCTGTTTCTCTCAATCACACCATTTCTTTCGTTCTTTTTTTTTTGTTCCAGCTTTTTTAACTGAAATGACCAAGCAACGTACTTTCATTTCACTCTTTATCTTCCCCTTCTCTTTCCCTCAGTCCTACTTCTTTAGCATTGTCCTCTCATCCCCCATGTTTTCCTTCCTCCCTGACTGTTCCTCTCTGAACCACACACACCAGTGCGTGATGAAGTAGTGTGTGGGTATCTGCGTATGGAGTGAGTCAGCTGGGGTCTCTCCCCTCTCAGCTGCGAGGCTCGACCAAACACAGCAGTGTCTGGCTTTAGGGTCATATGCCCTGCATGCGGCTTGAGCTTTGCTTTCATACAATCACATGGATGCAAGCAGGCATGCAGAAAGCATGAATACACACACACACAAACCCAAGTGTGTGCTCTTCACTCATTTATTTGTAGCGCACACATACACATCTTTTGAACTTACGCACATGCACACTGATGCATATATTAATATGGATGTGCTTTAAAGTATGCACGTAAACTCAAATATGTGCAAAAGCACATCCAGTCACACACCAAAACACACACTTCAAAGGGCAGTGTGTGAGAGCAAGAGGAACAGTAGGGAAGAAGGAAGAGGGGAGAGAAAGTGAATGATAGATTGAAACTGAGAAGACAGCCGAGAAAATGAGTGGAGAGTTTCAGGATTGGAGCAAAGGTGCATATTCTCAGTTCTTTGAACAGAGGGCTAATATAGCAAAAGTCCATTGTGTGCATCTATAGCCAACACCTAGTCATCCTTTCCTTCCTTCGTTTAATTTTTTCTGGTCTACCTGCAACCGAGCACTTCTCGCTTTTGTCCGTTTTTTCATTCTCTACACTTTTCTTCCATTATTTTTATTCTCTGAATCAAGCCTGTGGATCTGTTAGTCATTTACTATCTATACACTTACTAACCATAGGCATATTTGAATAAATCTGTTCATACAGAATAGTTCATGCCAGTCAGCTTGTCATCCATATTAAACAAATTGCAGGACCTTCAGTCAATAAATCATAATGTCTGTGCCCTTAATGAGCAAATGCAGGTGAACCTTCACACTGTCAGTCTTCTCTTTTCCAATTCCACAGAAAGCACACAGCAACCTTTCAATGAATCTACAGCCACTTAGACTAGCTTTACCAATGCTTTCCACTCAACAACACCTCATCTGCCCATCACATGTTTCTAGAAACAACCTTCTCGCCCTGTTAGATCTCCTTCACACGGGGGGGTCATCTGCATCTGCATCACCTGACCAATGACCTGGCACTCTAACCACTGAGGCAGTGGGACAGTGAGCAGGCGGGGTTTAACTTTAAAATAGCCTCTACTGATGGGATGGACTTGGTTCAGAAACCCAACTGATGATAATTTGCATGAAAAAAAAGTATTTCGTTTAACTTAGTCCAGATAAAGTTCTGTCTTTGGAGTCATTACTCTCTTCAGGACACAGCCAGGTAAGTGGAAACGTATTGGGGGGGTAATGATGATGAAGATGATGATGATGGTAATGAAGATGATGATAATGATGTGGATTATATTACTGTTGATATTAGTGCTGTAACAGAGGGAACGTAATAGATGATATTTATGATGATGATGCCTTTGCAGGATTTTTTTTTCTTGTGTTGGCCATTGTTTTCTTGGTTGCTTGTCCTTGTTTCTGTTTAACTCAGGAACATTGCAAAAGACATCAAAACAAGCTTACAACAGCGTACCTTACAGCAGTGGTTTTCAGACAAAATGCGCTGTAGGAATGGAAACAGAAAATTATGTTGTCATGAAAGTCAGTGTGTTAAATGTAAGTTAAATGAGTTATTAGCAACTCTTCCCTCTATTCATGAATGTAAAAACAACTATTGCTAGATTAGATAAATGCTGAAAAAAAGATCAAAACATGATCTTAGTTATGTCTTTGTGTATTTATGGATGTTAATTATAATGATATTATGTTGGTATCTTCAGTATGAGTAAGCTGAAATTGAATCTAAATATGTGTGTTCAGGTCTGACTGAGTCATGACTCTTAAGAGCGAATGTAGTTTTTCATGCAAATTAACTAAGAGTACCGTCATTGCCTCCATGAGCTGTGTGTCACAACCAGTGCTGCTGATGTTGGTGGGTGGGACAAACTACAAAAAGTAACGTCATGCTGTATTTAGAATATCATTTTATAATTTTTCACCTTGTGCAGGATCTTTTCCTCACCTCCCTCCATGCCTCCCCTTCAACTTCCTCCCCAGTGTAATGAAAGTGTGAGCAATTTTATTTGAATTCATTTAGATTTACTTTGAAGTAGTTCAGTGAAATTTGATGGATATACAGTGGCCAAAGTGGCTATCAACAATGCCCAGAGAGCAGCAACGTTTCTACTTTCCATCTGGTGTGCCAGTGAAGGGAGGTTATAGCTCTCTGTAGAATATAGATAATGAAGTAAGGTTTTTATAATAACTGGATGGTCACTGATGATATCACTGTACTGTACCAAGCACTGACATATACAAACACATGTGCATTCACAGATTTAATATAACAATAAGGTTCAAGGTATTTTAGCAGCAAACCTAGTTGATCAAACATAAGCTGCCTGATTTTCTTATCATGCTTACTTTTTCAGAGAAACTGGCGCTAACCTTTTGTGGCAATGTCAGTAATGACTGTGTAAGTCAATGGAGTATAAACACATGAATCTCCAAATGTACACAAGCCCTTTCCCAGCCCTGGCAGTTATCATCATAACTGTCTCTGGCTATGGGAGTCAATAGAAGAGTGTGTAATCTATGATCCTAGCACTGCTTTAGAAATAGTCCCAATGCAGTAATACAAGTGCTCTAGAATATGTGTTTTTGACATTTGCACTTGCACATACACACACTTTCACACTAATAACCAGCAGGCAAGGTGGCATTTAGTCTGTCCTGCTTCTGTCACAACAAGGGCTGTGTGCTTCAGGGTGACACCAGTCCTGGTTGGAGCAAGGGGAATGGGCAGTTTGTGAAAACGAGGTATGGACACGCAACCACATAGACACACATTCACCACAAACTGCCCACACACTTTGACGCAGAAAGCAAGTAAACTGTGGCAAAGAAGAGGAGGGAAAGAGGGAGACAGTAACAGGTAGTTTAAAAGAGGCTTTGACCTTTCAGTGGGACTGAGGCTGAAGCCACAGGGTGAATCATTGGGCTGCTACAGTGCTCTCTGAGTCACACGGCTTGGTGAAAACTCACAGAAACTTTCCTCTGTCTGCTCTGCCGTCTCTCTCACATCTCATTCGAAGTGTTTCTCCCTTCCTGAGTTTTTCTGTTTACCTTCCTTGCCGTAGAACTCATTGCCCCCCTCTCTGTGTGTTACTTGCTATTACTCTCTGTTGCTCTTTCAATATATATTTCTGTTTGTGTATGCTTCTTCATGATTTCCTTGGTCTGGTTGTATTTTCTCCATCACTCAGCCTCGTCTCCGTAGGATTTGTCTCCTCTATTTTCTTTTGTTAGTTTCATCCCCTGTCCAATTTCCTTATGCTGCCTCTGTGTGTGAAGGAATGGTCATTGTTCCCATGCTGGACTGTTATTGAAGAGGTGTGTTTTGATATATAGTTCATATGATTGTTCATTTTTTATTCTTTCTTCTCACTTCCATGACTTGATTTACTCTGCAGCACATAGTTAGAACAAAGGCATTAGAAATGCATCGAATGAAGTAAAATTCCTGGTTATTTGGAAACTCTCCCTGGCCTGGAGAAATTTCAGTAAAAGGCGTTTTCACATTACTCAAGATAGTGTGTGTAAACTCAGTAATTGTTTTCTGTTTTCTCAACAAATGGTCTCTTTTTTATTTTAAAAGAAGTCTTACCACTCATCCATCGGTCATTAGCAGCATTCTTTGTTAATAACTATGAACTCATTGCATTGCCCAATTTACAGAAGTGAAAGAGATCCCTGAGGGTGTGTTTATATTAATGGTCTGTCCTTTTCTTAGCTCTCATCATGCCTTGTGATTGCACCAAAAGCAGAGGTGTACTTAATAACACAATAAAGACTTATGATAATGATAGGTCCATTTAGGCATTTCAGTGAGCCAGTACCAGGGTGCTATGACTACTACTGGGGTAAGCATGGGTGTGTGTGTGTGTGTGTGTGTGTGTGTGTATGTTTATGTTTGAATACATAAACATCGATAACTCATCCCTAATCTGAAATGAATCTTAATTAAATAGTCTCAATCCATAGTTAAAGGACTTTAGGGTGGTGTTGGCTGGAATTAATAACTTGGCCTTTTGTATGGCTGAATTAATTGATTTAAATCACACAAATTAATTAATCCAAACATAGAACAAATATTATTGTGTAGCCAAATCAACCAAAATGCACAGACGAATTGTATTTCACGCACATGCAACAGCCAACTGAACGCTCAATGTAGCGCCAAAACCTGGCCTGGAGTTTTTTTCCCCCTCTCCATGACTCTGTACTATAGTCTTATGACCACATCATGTTGTGAAAGTAAAATGAACACAGAAATTCCCCTTATTTCAGATCATATAGTGAACAAAAATAAAACCAGCCCATAGCAATTTGCACTACAAGATTTCAGATGCTGTCTTTGGTGGCAGCCATTGAGAATTTGCTGCTTGAGTGATCTTATGTATTGATTTACAGTACTGAACATCAGAATCCCAAGGCAAGGTGTTTGACGTCATGCTACAAATTAGAGAGAGAGAGAGAGAGAGAGAGAGAGAGAGAGA
>JAOXYL010000001.1:19552069-19566501 GCA_028564955.1 Terapon puta | reverse complement strand
AGAGAGAGAGAGAGAGAGAGAGAGAGAGAGAGAGAACACCCAGCCATGTCTCCAAAGCCTTGTAACGATTCAGTTACCCTACTTCCTATCATGAAACATTTCAAATGCGTTGTATTTGACAGTTGGGCTTGGAGGAAAGAGTGAGAGTTCACTTTGGCATTTCTGTCCAACATCCCATTGCCATAGTGTGTGGACACACATAAGTAAGCTTTTTTTTTTTTTGGTTAAATGTGCAAATATGTCTTCCTTATTTTTCCTTATTTATCGCAATCCTAACTATTCTGATCAGTCAGGTCCAAAAAGCACTGTACTGTTATTCCATTAAGAACAATAAAGTTCAGAATTCAAGCACCATCTTGCTCATCATGAAGGAAAGATTCCCCATCGTGTTTGATGAAAACCCCTCCTACATATGCTATGTTTCTCAGGGGCAGTCATGTTGTGGCAGATTGACAGTGCTGCGCCACAGACTGAATCCTCTTTCTTCTGGAAAAAAGATTGTTAAAATTTTCTGCACTGACACCCTCTTGGTCCATCTACTCCATCAACTTCACAGCGAGAACAAGCTGCTATGCATACTGTCATTTTACATATACATCAGTCTACTATTACAGTAGATGCATGATGCACATGCAGTAGCGGGTAGATTAGGACTAACAAAGGCAAGGCATAGACACACACAAAAACACAAACGGCAACGTGACGTTTAGATTTAATGGTGAATTTGGGAGCCTTGTGATGAAGTCAAAAGTGTCACTGCTGGTTACTTTTCACCTTTCAATTATGCACACAGGAGTTCGACTGAGAATATACTGCTCCCAACATGGGATGACATGTTGCACGCACACAGGAATGCACGCAGGGCCTCATGTACGAGACCATTAGCACACAGAAATTCATACAGTGTGATGCTGCAGCTAGCATGCAGAGCATTCATCCATGCTGCCAAGTTTCATCCTCCTCCGTCCTCCTTGCGGTCTGATATTCTTGTTGGCTGTGACAGAAGGAAATGCTCAAGTCAACCATAATAATTTCATAACATTGTATGATAAATAAAGATGACACATTGGCTCGGTGGTTAGCACTGTCACCTCACAGCAAGATGGCTTGATTTGAACCCAGCTGGAGTTCTTATGTTCTTCTCATGGTCATGTGGAGTTCCTCCCACTGACAGTCCACAGACGTAGAGGTCAGGGGTACTGGACCCTCTGTCTATGTGTTAAGTTGGCAGGATGTATTTGTATTTTCTATGACTCCCCTCTGATACACCATAAATGTGATATTTTACCTTATTTTTTTGGAGCTTCTGCAGATGAAATTGACATGGAAGACAAAAGAATTGATGGGCAAAGAGAGTTTGAAAGTGGGTACTTTTTGTGGGCATGGATAAAAGACTCTCAAGAGAAATTGTTTCAGGGTGACCTTTTTAGTCTACAGAAGGACATCAAAGACAATAAACAGATATTGAATGTTGTCCAACACATATCCAGTTTTCCTCTCCAGGCACTTTTCAGAGATGTTCATTCAGGCGGTCCTTTCACTGTCGCAGCATTAAAAGGCTTTAAAATGGCACACGAAGGTTGCTCTTAGGTGCTTGTTTTTTTTTTTTTTTTTTGGAATCTGCTTTTATTTAATTTAAAATGTCCACAAAGATGAAAAACTATTCGTTTACATGTTCCCTATGTTTTGTTAAATGCATTTTCAATACTATTTCCCACAGGTTTCTATTCACAGTAGTGAAAAGGTAGTCAGGGTTTTTCAGAGTAATTGTACTTTTGGTCTCTGTCTGAGTTTTCAGTGGGATCCTTATTGTTCCTTATTGTTCCTTTATTTGCTGAGCCTGTCTAGATTTACCTCAAAGCTTCAGGTGATATTGGACCAACTTGTCTGTTGAAATAGGCTGAAGATCAGTTGGGTTCACTTCTAAAAAGCTTAAACATAATTAGGTTTTCAGAGGATGGAAATACATAAGAGATAATACATAAGATAAGAAGAACTTCAAGCCCTTAAGGAGGCTTAGAGTGCCACATGTAGTACCTTAGACATTCAGTCTGAATTTAGACCATTGGCTTTCCCAACAAATGCAACCAAAGCCAAAGGATTTGATGAAGTAGAGAGGATTTGTTGTTATATTTTCCTTTTTCTCGGTTATCAAATTGGAGGTGCACTTCACTCTGTAAATGGTGAGTACAATGGATACTCATAGATAGGGCGATAAATTTAAGTCTTAGATATACCATATATTTTCATCTTAAATGAAGTGCTACTAAATGGGAAAAAAAATACCGTGGACATGCCCTTGTCATCTTTAGTGGCAGATACGACCCTGGGAGCTTGATGAGTACGCACACTCTGAATTACATAAATCCCGTCCCTCAACTTTTCATTATTGGCTTATTTCTTTAATCTATTTCTGAGTGTTCACTTGAAGATCGAGACTGAACATCCACATTGTGATCTTCACATTGTGAGCTGTCAGGAGCTATCTGGGGCAGTCGGTACCAAAGGCTACATGCTTAAAAGTAAAAATGTTCCACTTTAGTGATATATGGTGCTGCTGTACAGTAGCTCAGTGAGTTTAATATGGTGCTAACACTGCCAGGGTTAGGGGTCTAGGTCCCAATGGGCCCATCTGCCAAAAATGTAAGCACTCATATAGTAGCAAGACACTTTGAATTAAACTGTGTACCAAGTTGCATAGAGTGCAGTGACAATGTTGAGTACTTCATAATAATTCTGCTTTTATTTAAGGGAGAACAGAAAGCATGTTGTCAGTGTCAAATGATTTTGATTTCTTTTCAGTTGTATGAGCAGAAAACAGAGGCACAATAGTTGAACGATTTGAATGGTATACCAAGATGGGTGGTGGGGTTTTGTCAGTTATATCTAATAAATACCTATTTTTTATGTAAAAGTGCAAACCTCACAAGGATACTGTGACAGTTTCACAATGGAGAATTATAACCATTCAAGAGGTCATCACACGCTAGAAATCAAGAATTGCATCTGGTGTGTAGGGAGGTACCTGTGTGACATTGAAATATTTTGAATCCACCCACATTTTGTCTTTAAAAAACATTAGCTAATTCTTTTTAATACAGTCACAGCAATGGCCTCTGTAGCAGCTGTAGCCTACTGCAGTAATGATCTTGAACCTTGAAGTAAAAGAAGCATTGAAATGAAGTCTCAGTATTTGTGGTAAAAAGTACTCAAGTCAAGGTATAAGCTCAGAGCAATGGAACAAGAGTTCAAAACAATTAGCTGCACACTATTTGCTTGCAACATGGCATCTCCACATTGGAAACTGAAAGGATTGCTATAAACTGCTTTCTTGAACTCTGAGGATGACTGATTATAAACATGAAGTGGTGTTTTTCACTGGGTATACACTAGGATTGGTGTGTTGATGCTCTCCACTAGAAAAGATTGTCTCAGTGCTAAATTGAGTGTTGTGGTGTTAATAATATGCAAAGAGCTTCATGGTTGTCTCAACATGACACTGTGGTGTTTTGGCCAGGAGGTACAGAGTCACGCGTTGTGAATATATAACACCATGAATGCATCGCCCAGGCCAAATTACCAAAATACCCCCTCTTTCGTTTTTTATAATGCATGCAATATCTTGAAATACAGAAAACCATGCTTTGTGCTCTGATTATTTTGTACTCTATGTGTGTGTAAGCTTGTGTTATACTGTACATAGTCCTGTAGTAAGCAGCAGTTTGATATACTGAATGACATTGGATTCATGTCTCTTTAGAGTTGCCATCTAAAAAGAAAGTCATGTTATAATTGCGCATGAACTTTACATGACCCCAGATAGCAATTGATAAAGAAAGTTGACATAGCAACATCGACACAGAGAGCTGTACACCTTCAATTCAGTATTAGCTGTAAGAATATGCACTGTAATAGACAGGCCTATCGGTCATGTTCTTTGCTCTCCCTGTGCATCTAAAAGATTCTCATTACCACTATCTCACCTCCAGTCAAATATGTAAATGAAATAATTTGACTCACAATACGAAGTGAAAATACACCTGCACCATAAGGCACCAGCGTAGTCACTCTGAGTTCTCATTTGATCTTTGTAAGGAGTAGAATATGATTATTATCACCTCCACTGCTATCAGATTATCATCATATCGTTGTCAGATCCACTTCAGAACTAATATGATGGAATACTAGGGTGGATTTTATTACCAATCATAGATATTCTTCCAGTCTCTTTCAGATGAATGAGCTCGACTTAATAAGAAGGTACTGCATGTGTATGATGGTGTGTTTGTGGGCCTGTGTTTGTGAGAAAATGAATTTGTACAGTATATGTGTGCCAGTTAGTGAGTGTGTCTGAGTGTATGTGCTTGACAGCGTGTATGCTAAGCAGCAACAGGAGGACTATTGTCACAGGAAAATAATACATCTCTCTTTCTATAAAATCTAATTTTGTCCCACAGTGCATCCCATTTTTATGATTGAACAGGCAAAAGATGTTTCATAGATATGGGACGACAGGGAGGTATGAAAAGGTGAGGAAGCTATTGTCCTGTTTCTCATGAATACATATTTTTGATTAAGTTCATCTCTCTGATATTTAAAGTCCTTTGGATAAAAGAAGAGAAGAGAGATTTTGTTCCCCGTTCAACATTCAGTTACATGCTCTCTCTCATATCTGCTTCATCAGAAAGCAAGTTATTTAACTCACAGTTTACTTGAACATTTGTGTGTGTGTGTATGTGTGTGAGTGTGGTTCAACACACATTTTACCATTGAACATATCATATGAAAATGCTACTATGAATAAAAGAAAGCAATGTCCATTTTGGTTTTGGTTTTGGTTTATTGTTTTCTTCTCTTCTTTCTTTCATGAAAGATGAAATTGACATTCTTGAAATAAGATAGAAAGAACTAACTTGTATGAGCCGCTCATTGCCTGTACTTTACGGGGTTATGCTTTTACTCTTGTATGTCATTTATGATATTGTGCATTCAACCCTACTTAAATTATGGTTATATACTACTAAAAGTTTTCTCCGATACTGTTTGTCCACATTCACACATTGTTGTGAACCTGGACTCACATAGGTGTCAGTTTCTGTTGTATTACATGGACAGCTATATAAGTCTGTAGTGTTTGACTGGAAAGAGACGGCATTAATACAACTACAGTGCTTCGTAAGGAAACACTGATTGTTTTAATTCGTATTATTTCATTTGTTTCCATTTCAGTCAGGCTAAGACAGAAACTTCACTGAAAGAGAGGCAGTGGGAAAGTTAGAGAGTCTTTGGCATTCAGACCCCATTGTGACATCATGATGAGTTTGACAGCAGCGAGATGATTGGCTCACAGATGTCGTGGCTGAACCTGATGGGTGTGACTGAAAGAGTATATGCCCCCTTGAGCTGATCTGATTTGAAAAGAAAGAGAAAGAGAGAGAATGTAAATGGAGCTGAGTTAACTTTCACTTTTCAACTCTTATTTCTTCCACTGCAGTATGAAGATCAACCTGCAGGGACTTTAGGAGGTAATCCATCATAGTGGACATCAGTTCTGCTTATATTGTAGCCAAAGATATGTTATTTTTATGCAGTAACACATTGCCACCGTAGGTGCTGAACAAAACAAATGTAATATAAACGCAGCAGTGGTATTCAGAATGAGATTATATGCTGTATGGAAATGAATGGAATCAAAAACAGTTGGCAGTTATTATTGCAAAAAAAGAAAACTATTGCCATGGTCCTTTAATGGACCAGCTGTCAAATGGCAGATGTGCAATGATCACACATACTTCTCTTCACCAGCTGTATCGGATTCCAGTCATTCTTCTGTTTGCATTCATTTTATTGAGTGGCTTGCTGCTTCTTGTTAATCATGGCTACTCCATATTTCCTTTCTTCAAAGGAGAATATAACAAGGCTAAAGCTAAATATCAACACCACTGTAACAGTGGTCGCCAGCATCTTCTGGCAGTGCCCTGTTTTCTAATCAGACATCTGTGTAAGGCACTTAACCATCAAATGCTCAGTGGTAATGTACCTTTGAAAGCTGCGTCTATCAAAGCGTTGCTGAAAGAGCATGCATAGTCAGCAGGCTAAATTAAGACAAAAAGAAGGCATTATTTGACCTGAAATAGCCTCCTAATGTCCAGCCGTGCATTGCTTTGTATCTCCTACAAAGGAGCGAGCCGACAATCCAAGCATTGTCTCACATTAGGCCTAATTAATTAGCACTTTGCTATGGTATAAATCCCTAATGGAAGCTCACTGACCTTGGAGTTATTTTCAGTGCTCAGGAGGCAAAGGCAGCCCTCTCCGGGTGTGTTTATAATAAAAATATCTTTTTCAATTTTGTTTTTGCACTGTTCCGGCTGTGTGTGTATGTGTGTGTTTGTGTACATGTGTAGTCACGCATTAGCACTGTGTGGGTGGGATGATTTTACAAGGTGTTGGGTTAAATGATGAGTTGAGATGGAAAAAGAAGGAGGAAGCTTGATTTTGCATATGGTATTGCACTACTAGCATTGTACTGATTGTGAATTTAAATATTGAGCACAATGTGCCATGTGTGGATTTCCTTTAGATATTTTATAGTTCTAACTGTAATGTTTACAGTTCAACAAAAAATGTGAAACATCTGTTGATCCAAATGTTGTCATAATTTTTTTGCAGGTAGTTGTCTTTGCCATGAAATTTAGTTTATCATACAGTATTCTAGCAAATGACAAGATGTGTTGCTGTTGTACAGAGTTGTTTTACAATACAGAAAATACAAATCCAACATAATCCAGTGCTGTGTAAAAGTCTAAAATGGTAGAAATAACAAATCACAGAAAAGTTGTGTTCTTTTTATGTGTGTGTGCGTGTTGCAGTTCGCACATGCACTTACGTTTCCAGTAAAGATGCATAGTTAATCTTAGTGAACAGAATTCCAGCATAGCACTTGCAGCATAGCACCCCGATTCAGTCCTTCTTGGTAATTATTAGCAGGTGTGGAGATTCTAAAAGTAGAAACGGATGAGTCTTGGGAAGTAAAGCCAACCCTCTCTAAAAAATTACCTGAATACTTTGTTTAATGCGTACAGTTTCCGCAAAGATGCATTTGGCCAATAGTTTATCTCAGGTATTTGAGATCAAGTATTAGATACATGCTCACATGTATGGCCCTGTGAGCAGTCCTCTCTGTTCGCTAAATGTACTGTAAACACAGTGTAGGTGAAAGAAGAGGGTGTTCTTTCAGAGATTTGCGCTTTCTTGTTGCCCTTCCCCTCAGTCCCCAGTTACCTTTGTAAAGATAGCCTGTAATGTGTAAGATCTGTTACTAATGGATGTTCATGCTTCAGACAGCCACCCTGGCCTAATTATTTTCTCTCGCTGCCAGACGCTGTGTGCGAGTGTATGAGGGCAAGAGGGAGAGTGAGTTAGAGGGTTTGATTGAGTCCTTAGCAGGACCTTTGCCTTCAAGCAAAAAGCATCTCTTTCTGTCTGACACGTGCATTCCCTGACAAGTCGGTTGGTGTCACCTTGACGGAGGAACATACTGAGACATCAAGGAACCTGCAGCTGTAGAAAATGGCCAAACAGGGAAAAGCACTTAAATGGAACCTTTGGATCAGCAATGAGGACAGCATAAAAAAAATGACTGCTTTTAATTCTCATAAGGATGATATTGTATATATTTTTATTTGTAAGGTAGTTTTGTGCTCCTTGTTTCACATTTGGAAAATAAATTTTGTCATGTTAAAAAAAGCAATATTTGCATAAAGGACACAAGCATTATATTTTAAGTTCCTCCAGAAAGCAACACTTAGTTAAATGCCTGTGTTGTAAGGAATTGAATCGTGAAGATGTCTGTGAAAGATGAAGCTTTCACTCAGACAGTACCACTCTCAGCCTTTGCAAACATTTACACAGAGGTTGGCAAAGTGAGAATTGCTTGATCATCATCCTGCACATACTGTCCCCTCTATTAGCAGGACATTCATATGCTGTTCATTTTTTAAAAATTAATAGTTTTTATTCATCATTAATATTACGATCTCGGGGCAGCAAGTTTTACAGTGTGTCAAATTTGATTGCTCGGATGATATCCCAGACGTCACTTTTCTTTTTTGAAGAAATTTTATTACATGTTCTGGTATTAAAAACAACACAAATTTGTCTAATAGGTGTGATATAATTGCAGGTCAGAATTTTCATCTTTGAAAGGCACTAATTCTTACAGCGTAAATGTGGTTAACATAAAACTTGCTCTTCACATAAAGCTGCGCTTACAAATGACGCTGATTTGCATAATGAGGCTTCTATAGGTCAAACCTTTAAAGGTATGCCGTCGATTAGCAGCCTCATTTCCATGGAGGCTATGCTAATCTCTCAAAATGGGCTTGATTCACTACAACTGCAAGAACCTCTCTTGTTTATTAATATTTTGTCGGCATTGCTTAATGCCACTGCATTTTTTTTTTGTCCATTAAGTACTTAATATGCTAGACTGTGGATTTGTAACTTTCTGCTTTCGACTGAACAAGCCATAAATACGAGGAGGCAGTGCCACCACTTGTTCAAAATATTTTAGTAAGTAGAGCTGCCACATTTCCAATCACTGACTGAGGCCTATACTATATTTTTGTTGTTTCATTACCCTTTACCTCAGTCACACAAAGCAAGGTTATCAAGGAGTTTCACAATCTAGTAATGAGCATGTTTTCATAAAAGGGAGAAAAATATAACCAAAATGAAAAAGAAGAAATGTCAGTATTAGACAGTACTGAAGAAGTTAAAGCATATATTTATCGAGGCTAAAAACAATACAGATGCAGCTGCCAAATACAATAAGGACAGCCAACATCATTAGAAAATAAGAAAATGTGACTGTAATTATATTTATCCATTCTAATTTTTAGCATTATTCTTTCTGCTGCAACCCTGGTGGTGTCAAATGGACTTGGAAACTAATAAGACTGTAAGCACTAGCTACATGTGGCTCAAGAGGCTGACACAGATAAATCATCCCCTTTGACTGGAATCTATATATCTCATGTAAAACATTGTCAAGGAAAGTCAAAGGGCTTTGCTGATCTATAAACACTCCTGGCCTTCTCAGAGACCCTCTTACAATCTGTGCACCGAGCTCAACAGGATCTAGGATTGGTTATGAATTTCCCAGAAAATTGATTGCTCAGTATGCAGTGCTTTTGTCTGCATTTATCTCTAATCTAAGGTTTGCAGCATAAGTCACCATGGTGATGTGACCAGGTATGAAGTGAACCATCCTGAATACCCAGGAGGATAACCCTCTCATAAACAGCCTCAAAGAGCTCGGTTGCCTTAAAGACATACTGACCCAGAATGCCACCAGCATCTAACAGTCTACCTTACCTTAAACATCATGCTATCATAGTGCGGCTGCTCTGGACCAATTACATACCTCATTATGCAAGATATGTCTCCTCTCTCCTGCTCATGCCCTAGCCTCTACATTGTGAGAGGTAGTATGGTTCCCTGGGGGACCATTCAGCTGGGATTGTTTTATAGCTGTAAGTCACGCACGGCTTCAGAGAGAAGTAACGCGTGACCGCCGCACGTGGCAGAACACCTCCAGCTTGAATGGTAAACAACATTTTTGAAAGTAGCAGGTGGCCATAATGTGGTATCCTAACGTGTCAAATAACAAAAGCTGGTGTTTCTTAGTTTTCAGAGATCAATCTATTGCAAGGCCCTGCTCTGAGATGCCGTTTATTACAACTACAGTCGAGGTTATAGCACTCTTGTGTATATTGAACCGTATTGATTCACATCTGACTGGCTGGGTGTGAGGAGCTTAAAAAACAGCCAGTTACAGTCGTGCAGACACCATCGTAATTAGCTTGGTGCCACTTCTTCAATAAACTGTGTGACTGTAAGTGTTAACAGCAACACGAGTTCCTCTTAAGAATATTAAGGTGAACAGTTTGTTTAAGCTCCTGGGTGAGGGCCTCATGCAAGATGACAGCGTTTCTATTGCATGTGCAAAAATGCCGACTTTGCCATGTTGTGTCATGCGATTTTAGGCTCTTCTTAAAAAAACATTCTAATTTCCGTATGAAATAGTTCTTCCCCATAGATTAAAATCCCTTTCCATCTTTGCCCCATCACTTTATATATTTCTACTGTAGAGTTTTTCAAATAAGCAGTGCAATATCAGTGAAGTAAGCACAAAGAATGACGATTGTCAGGTATAGAACTGCAAATATAATTAGCATTATACTGTATCACAGCATTAATTAGGTCATTTCAATACAGCCTTATCAAAGGTCCCCAATTAGTGCAACTTGAGAAGTTTCATAGTTTGCTTGCAAATCAGCTGTATTTGTCAAGGCAGATGGATGAGCAGATGGAGGTGATGAGCACAAACCACAATCAGCTTGCCATTACTTCCCAGACATATGCTTAATATGACATGTTACAATTACACTGTCACAATGGAGCCTCATTTATCCAAATTTCAGGCACCATCTAGTTGTGTCAGATTGCTTCGTCACAGCAGAATCTAACTGATCCAAATTTTAGATATCGGTTAGATCGCTCTAAACGGCCTCCCTTAATAGCACTTAAGAAATTGTAATCACAGTCAGCGATATCTCTCAAGGACTTTCTTGCTTCACGCATCAACAAACACCACACATATAACCGCTTAAATGATCTATGATGATAAAAGAATATTGCAATTTCCACTGTGGCAAAAACCCTAAACCGGAGTCACATGTCTTGTCCGAGACTGTATTTTAAATGCATGTCCCCTTTTCTTAAGCAAAAGACAGTTAATATATTTCATCACATCAACGCACAAGTTATATTCTGATGTAAGAGGCCAGTGAAATAAAGGGACTGCTTTCTTCATCTTCAAACTTACAACTGATTTGTGAGTAAATGAGTATTTGAGTAACCAGCGGTGTGTGTGTGTGTGTGTGTGTGTGTGTGTGAGAGAGAGAGAGAGAGAGAGAGAGAGATATCCCTACATGAATGTGTAACATTATGAGGTTTTGATAGAATGGGTTTAAGTGACTGTATGTATGCATGCATGCACAGACAACACTGTGTGCCTGCCGCTGCGGTCTCCCTACAGTTCCTTTACCCCAGGTTGAGCGTGGTGAGTCAGTGATAACATGCGACATGTGTTTCCATGACAGTTTGGGGTCGTCCATGTCCCCACCCCTCCACACTTAGGCACTACATCACGGATAACTCTCTGAGCCGTTGGAAGGCTTTGTTGAACGTAACGTACGTTTGACAAAGACAAAGGTACGGTGGTGGAGGAAGGCTGGTAGGAGAGAGTGGGAAGAGGAGGAGAGGAGAGGGCAGGTGTGGAAAGAGAGGGGAAGATAAGGAAGAGGAAGAGAGGAGGTTGGAGGAAAGGAAAGAAGGGAGGAAGCCCAGCAGCACAGTGTAATGTAGAGCACAGCTGCAGATAGGGAAAACCAACACAAAAAAACCTTTTCAAAATTGAATTAGAGAGAAATCTTGAAAACATTTTGCAAGCCATTGTGATGGTGCAACCATCACACCATAGCTTTAGACATTAAGAATAGCCAGGAGGAGGGAGGATTTTTCATGGCAGTTTGCCAATGTCTCATACATAGTCAAGTAAGGTAAGGCTTTTATATCCTTTTGCTGGGTGGAGACAAGATAAGAAAACTGTGTTTTACCGATCAAAAAGGCTGAATGTCAGGCACAGATAGAGAGACAGGGAGATATAAAAAAGAATATATGAGGTTGAGATATGCTGATAGTCAGAAATAACTGTGTTAATGTATTAAATCCACTGGGTTAGACAAAGAATATAATCAAGATTTTGCCATTTTTCTTCCATTTATTGATTTTTTTCATATTTTCTTTTCTTTTATTTGGCACATAAATTTGTATTCAATTTAGTCACCGAAAAAGGATTGAAACATTTAGTAAGACACACACACACACACCCACCCACAAAAGAGTGAAGTATGGTTTGGTTATAAGCCGTCCTGCAGACCACGAGGAGATAAGACCACCCCACTTGTCCCCATCGTGTGGTCGGCTTTATCTAAAATGTGTTGCGTTTTTTTCCTCTTCCCCTTTGTTTTTCCATCCCTTATTTATCGACTCTTTCTTCTCCATGAAGGTTATACAATGCAGTGCAGGCTTGAAATTATCTTGACCTTACCTCTGGCTCTTGAAGCACACACACACTGATATTTTTCTCAGGGAAAATAACCATTACACTGGAATGAGGCATAAATCAAACGGTTCATGGCAGGGTTTTCCTGTGCTGCTGACAATGTAAGAGAGAGACAAGCAATCAAAAAAGAAAGGAACTGAAAGACAGCACAGACACTTTCCTCCAGGATCAATTGTAGAGTGCAAAGTGCCACCACCAGTTTGAATATGCTGGGCGAGTTGTTTTATTCTATCGTATAAAGATATGTAAGTGGCAGTGGTGCAGAAATTTGGGAACTTAAAGACTTAGATTACACATATGGATTTAATAGGATAGGCCTGGTTTAACAACAGCCTATTCATTAGTGCTACATAGATTAGATTACATATCGTGCATCACTTTAGTTTCCTTGTCAGCAGGCAGAAATTATACGGTCGATCTCTGGCGAGAGACGTTAAGAAGAATGATTTTCATTTCATTCACTCCCCCTTTGACCTAAGTGACCTTATGGTTTGCTGATGACCTTCTTCAAACCCAATCTGAATGTGATGAAATGGCATTGCTGTGACGTTGCTGTAATTAAGACGTCCAGCTGTCTTTTCAGTATCCTCCAGTCAATATAGATGATCAGATTTCAGCTGGTCTCCTTTCACTCAGCTGTCATTAATTTGCTTCTGCTCACGGCCCCTCGGGGCAATTATTGACGATGTGTTGGAGTGGGATGAGGGAGAAATAAGCTCTAACTTCAGCGCTCATGGCATTAGAGAAGGTATGACTCTGGTCATACATTATATTTGTTTAAACCTACAGCAGGTCCATTTCAGCTCGGCTTTGCAGTTAATTTGAGGGATATTAACGATAAATCCTGCACACATGGTTAACTACCCCACTGGCAGCTATTCTTAGCAAGAGGGACTTCTGTCTGACACCCAACCCGCGATGAGATGGAAATGTGAGGCTATAAACTAAACAACTGACAGTGAACCTTTCATTTCATTTCCTTTAATATTTTTTTACCACCCTCACAGGTAGAATGGCTGTTCAAATTAGCTGGTTCCCTGAAGCCAAAGACCCCGCTGGGCAGCATCTGTATTCATCAACACCATAGGGCCAGACCAATTCTAATATTATTTTATGGCGATGGCATTTTTCATCCAGCCAGTCTCCAATAACTTCGAACTTAGATTTTATGGTTTTGCTCTTCCTCGCTTTTTCCCCTTTTCAGTCCGTCTCTGTACACTGCACCTCCTGCTCTCTCTCATGCTCACTTTACTCCCAATCTCTCTCACTCCATCTCTAAGCTTACTATCTCTTTCACAATTGACTTGTTCTATGGTTACTGACCCTTTCCTCTCCTATACTTCCTCCTTTACTTTCCTCCTCCCTTCTCTCCTCCCACATCTTCAGTTTTTCATTTATGGCCAGCTGCAGCAGGCAGGGTAATGAAGGCGGTGTTATAAAGTATTGGAGGTGCCTCCCGGCAGGCTCAGGCCTGTGTATCGGCAGATACAAAAGAATTGAAATAGGATGAGAATGAAGACACAGGGTCAGAGACGAGAGGATTAGACAGCCATGAAACATAGAAAAGATCCAAGATTAGAAAAAAATGTAAGAAAATATTGCTAGAACAAAGAAATGCATTGTGTGGATGTGTTCCTTTACGTGACTGTGTGTAAAATCTACGATAGACCTGTGTGGAGAAAAAGAGCAAGATGCCCGTCGGACAGGTCAACAGATGAATACCTAATCAAACGAGTAAATAAACCTGAGGAGTCAGTTATTTTTATACAGTTGTTTCTCCCAGTCTGAGCAGTCAGCTTGGGAAGAAAACAACTTCAAATCGTGATGGGATTACAATTAGCAAGGACTGAGAAATAAAGATAAAGGACAAAGCATAACGTATAGTGAGGGAACAGAGGGACAT
Organism: Terapon puta; assembly: GCA_028564955.1. Taxonomy (NCBI): domain Eukaryota; kingdom Metazoa; phylum Chordata; class Actinopteri; order Centrarchiformes; family Terapontidae; genus Terapon; species Terapon puta. The sequence goes on along the minus strand of JAOXYL010000001.1, from coordinate 19,552,405 downwards.
GGCTGTGAAAGGCTACTGATGCTTTTTTTGTCTTTAATTGCAACAGAAAGCTCTTCAGTATTTTGTGACGTTATATACTGTACTCAATATATGTATACACACATACATGCACACATCAGCATGTTATTTAAATCTATTTCTGGGGTCACGCTATCGTATTGAATGTATGTGTAAGAAGCCATTCCTTTAAACCACAAAAAAAAAAATTTATTCAAAAATAAATTAAACTTTAAATAATCTCTTTAAAAACCTTCAAGTAAGAAGAAGAAAATACAAAACATGTTTTTCCTTCAACGGGAGAAATTCCTTTTTTTTCTTTTTGTACAAAAACAGAAA
>JAOXYL010000001.1:19501607-19528617 GCA_028564955.1 Terapon puta | reverse complement strand
TATATATGTATACATATGTAAGTAAGTTGGTTCTGTTCAGTGGACCTACAGAGGAAGCAATTTTCACTTGTAATCACTTCCTCCCTCTTCCTTCCTTCCTCTCCCAGGTCCCCCAATGATCCGGCTGTCAGTGAACGACACGGTGGTGGTGGATCCCGGGCAGGATGTGCTCTTAACCTGTGAGGTGACCGCAGGTTTTCCCCCCCCAACTGTGATGTGGTCGCGTTACCCAGGCCCCCTTCCCCTGAGCGCCCAAGTTCGAGGGCCAACGCTGATTTTGCGGGCCGTCACACCGGCTGACGCAGGCTTCTACAACTGCACTGCTGTCAACAATGTGGGCAACCCTGCCCGCAAGAACATCAATCTTGTTGTCAGGAGTAAGTAAAGCATGCATGTGTTTGTTTCCAGATCACATGAGGGACAGAAAGTGAGAATTTTCTCGGTCAGCAGGGGTGGTTTATATATCGCAGCATATCAGAATATTGCATATGTGCATTGTTTTTGCCCAGCTGTTAGTGTTGGACAAAAATACCTGGTCCAGACAGGACTACTTCTACTGTGCTCATTCAGCAGTGATTTAGACTTAGACAGACACACACATACCTGATTGACATATGAGGATTCTTCTGTCTATTTCATTTTCATCATTGCAGCTCATTCCTATTTAAATCAAATGTTTAAAGCTGAAATTCCAAAAATAAAAAGTGCCATCTGTCCATCCCTTGCTAGCTTTATTCATCGACTGTAATGTGTGATTGAGCTTTTGAATGTCTGCAAGTAGATTCATTTCTGTATGTACTACGTGTGTGTGTGTGTGTGTGTGTGTGACACGTGATCAGTTCATCCATCATTAGAAAAAACTGATGTGAATTTTGTCAGAATAGGCGGGTTAAGTATCGCTCTTTTTCTAATTCCCCTGCTGTTAAAACAGAAGCCTTCCATTTTCCCTCCCCTCCAGCTATTTTTAGTCCCTTTAATCATCTTTATTCACTCCAATTAGTTAGACTGGAGTGGAGGCAATTAGCGACAGTCTCTTCTGTTAGTTAACAGTGTAGAGAACGTATGCTGGATGGGTTTCTCCTGTTAGCTTAATGGGCCTGAACGCATCGTCACACCAGCGCAGGTGACAAGATGGTGAATAGACACACAGTCACACACACACAGGCACACACACACACACACACACAGGCGCACACTCACAGACAAAGGTGCGCTTTCAGTGAGTGCAGAAAAATGGAAGTGTGCAGGTAGACACACAGATGCACATGGATGCACACACAGCCACAGGCTCCTGCTTCACCTGCACACACACACATATGCAACATTGTCTCCACAGTAACCAGGTAAAGTTGCAGGATCATGTTAACCATATGGTCACTGCTTCATATCCACAGCTCCACCCAAGCATCTTGTTAACAACCTCGAAAGGAGTTTAAATCAAGCTCTGCTCTCCTCCTCGCCGCCTGTCGTTCCCTTTAGTGGGGAAACAGAGAGCTGTTTTGTATTCAACATGGAAATCTGTTGGGGAAACGCAGCCTTTGAAACTGAAAATTAAATGTGACAGTGTGCGAGTTACTCTTTGTCCTTGATTTTGTTTCCCCCCCTCCTCCTTATCCCCCTGTTATTTTATTCTCTATCTGGCTCCTTTTGTCTCTCCCTCCTTCACAATTTGCTTTTTCCTCTCTCTTTCTTCCTTTCTTTCTTCTTCAATTTCCGTTTTCTTTTGGTTCTTTCTTTCTACGCTGCCCCCTCCTTAAGCCTCACACACCATGTTACGCACTCATCTACCCTTCTATATTAGCCCTCTTTCCTCTCCTCTGTTGATTTTTTATTTTTAATTGCTTTTTTATTCTCTCCCTCTGCCTCACCCACACCACTTCATATATCAATCGCTTCTTTTTGATGTCATTCCTTAAACTTATTTTCAACCTATTTTGTCAAATTTAAATGTAGTTTCAAATGAACAAACTCCAGCAAACTATTGCTATTTGTAATCACGCCGTAGAAGGACACGTGTTTTCATCAGAGTCGAGCACCGTTCATGCTGACCAAGTCACAAAGTCATCAGTTTAATTCAGTCTGGGTAAAACAGACAAGAGATTACTTTTAGTTTTCAAATACATTCATAGTGACATTTCCAATAAGTACAAATAACCACTCTCAACAGGCCCTCTGCTTGACCTACAAAATGTGAATTTGCGAGCAAATGACTGAAAGCAAAGCTGCATCGATTCGGGTGCTTGAAAATATCATTTAGAGTGAAATACTACAAAGATTAGCTGTAAGCGTATGTAAGAGAAAAAACATCCAAATAAAATAAAGATGATAGTATTCTTTGTCAAGTGTTATTCATTTAATGCTTTTTCACATAAGAGTTCACCACAGCTAGTATCTGCTTAACCCCTTCTTCTCTCTTCATCTTCACACCTCACACAGCAATGAGCAACCTGACCTTCCAGATTACACCAGACTCCAACAAGGACAGCGAGACTATCCAAATGGGTCGGGACCTCAAGCTGTCGTGCCATGTTGATGCTACCCCGCAGGACAAGGTCAACTACACCTGGTACAAGAATGGTGCACCTGTCTTCAACTCAGATAGCCTGATCCTGCTACGCAGCGACCCCGACATGGCACCGGGCACCAGCAGCTTGGAGATTGTGGACATGAAGTTCAGAGACTTGGCTACCTACAGCTGTGTGGCGAACTTCCCGGGCAGCAGGGTGCCAGAGCTCCGAGTGGATGTCAACATCTCTCAGAACAGTGGTGAGGCTTTTATCTCATGTCTCTGTCAGACTGAAGCAAATTTCCATGACAATCGAAGTGTCTGTCGGTTACAGTGAAGCAGCTAACTTGTGCTGTCAAAACAAACAAAAAACAAACAAACAACCAAATGATACTCAAATATTTTTTTTCATTGTATAACCTATAAGTGGAATCAAATCATATGTTCAGAAATGTGTAAATGAATGCATGTATCAAACTGCTGACTATATCTTGAACAGTGTCAAGCTGTTCAAAGGCAGCTTCTCCTGAAAAAGTGATTTTCCTCATTATTTCAGCTTCTATCGATTAACAGCTCTGTCTTTTATCTTGGTGGTATCTATTTTCCCTATCCTCCTATCGCCATCCCTCGCTATCCCCCCTTTGACTTCAAACAAATTATTGCAGTTTTTAAAATGTTTTATGATTTTTATCTCACAAGTCCACATGGTCATTTGAATTTTGGACAAACTTAATACAGCGTTTTTTTCAGATGGTGTCTTCTTTGCTACCTTCTGTCTGTTACTGCCCTTGTGAGAATGATATTGGGGTATAGCTGTGTTTCTCTCTGTGTTTCCGTATGCACTGTCATGTGTAGTTAACCTTAATGTTGCCACTTTATACTGAGCAGTAAGCTCTTTTTTTAGTGTTGCATTGAAAGTACGTGACTGTCCAATAAAATTACCCTTGTAAATGTCAGTTTCTTTGACACATTTTATTCTCCATCTGTCTCTGTTATTTAGCTTCTCTGTTAACACCATCTGTAATTTTTAGGTCATGTCTACCTCCTAAATTCTCATTTAACAAGATCTAATCCTTCTATTCCATTTAGTCGTACTTATCTTGTGCACTTACTCGCATGCATTTATTCATTCACCCACATCATTTAGAATGGTGAAAGTGACACCAAATAGGTGCAAGGTTTTGCCATTAACTTACATATGGAAATATGTTTTATTAATATTATTTTGAAATGGTATAACGCTCAACTGTGTAACCTTTTCAAATCATACAGATGTCAGAAAATGAAACTTTTCAATGGAATTTCTCTGCCCTTGCCTTCCCTGCAGTCTCCCCTCCAGTGCTGGCAGTTCCACCCGGAGGTCAGGTGGTCAGTGTGCGAGAGGGAGGTAATGCTGAGCTGGTGTGCCTGGTGGTGGATGGGAAGCCGCGTCCACCTATACTCTGGTCACGGACAGAAAAGGATCTGCTGATGCCATCAGGGAAGACCATGGTGGAGACGCCCGATGGCCGCCTGAGGCTAAAGAACGTCAGCCGGGACATGATGGGACTGTACCGGTGCCAGTCTGCTCCATACAATGGGCTCAACATCAAACGCAGGGAGGCACAGGTCCAACTCAATGTGCAGTGTAAGTGTGGATGAGATCATGTCCGCCCAACCTCACCGCAGGGTGACTTAAGAGCATGGTCCCGTCTTTGCACTGCAGTCTGATACACCATTATGGCTGCATCCTCTCTGCTACTAAAAGACAGGAAACTTCAGTGATCTCTTGGCAATAGCAGACTGTCAACAGTGCAAAGGAAAATGCATTAGAAATTAAATTTAAACAAATGAGACGTAGAAATACATAAAACAGAACTACTAGAATCAATATATAAAATAAAGCAGTAAAGTGTAAAGATTATAGCAGATAGAGTACAAATGGTTGCCCCAGTTGAAAGAAAATGTTTGGTAGATGTCATATACAGGGAAAGTATAAAACCTCTGTGTGAGGGAGTGTTGAGTACCATTCTCTCTAGTGGTACCTTTGCGTAGACCTCAATAGGCCATGAAGTCTTTCTTTGTTGCTATGGTAATATCAGAGACCTATTAAAATGCTGCATTTTTCTTTTGCCCCACCCTCAATAACGGCATAATCTTAACACTTTGCTCGAAATTGTGTGCCCTAAAGATATATAAGGAAATGTATGGTAATGTAAAGAATGTAAAAGGGGAGAGTGAAAGGAAATGAGGACACACCTCTACGGCTTAAAGGCAGTTTTCTTTAAACCGATGCTTTACCCTTTGTGCACACTCCAATGGGGTTTATCATTACAAAACTCCCAAAGGATGGGCTTTGAGAAAGGAATAGGATCTGTCTTGTTAAAGTTACTCATAATTTCAATATTCTCTCCATTTCCATGAGGTTATCTACTTTTACTTACGCCTGCAGTGCTTGAATTTTGCAATGACCCTTCTGACTGTTGCTCCTCTGACTACAGAAAGTTACTTAACATACTTTCCTACATCCTCATTTATCAAATCAAACCATACAAAATCATTTGTACAGCATCTGTACAGGTAGCAGGAAGTTACAAATAAATACTCCCAAATTACACATCAGGAGGGAAAAATCAGCGCACCACATAGGAGCTGTCATCAGAAGCAGTGACATGGGGTCCCTCGCCGGATTCCCTCGAGTGACTGACAGTGTTGTCATTCATGTAGCATATTGGAACCAGTGCATAAACATAATAACTCGCAAAAAAATAATCCTTACAGAGGGTAATTGATTGAGTCTGAGCTTCTCTATGAAACCACCAGCTTATTCTGAACAATTAAAGATGCCAAAATTCAAGGATTAAGTTGTTTTGGCACTCATCCAATGAGCTTCATCCATCGTTTTTAATAAACTAACAAAAAACAACAAAAGTTCAGTCATACACCCGCTGTTGGCAAAAAAGCTGATGTTTTTAGATGTACGGTCTAGGTTGAGGCCCGTTCTCTTGCACAGCAGTGTATCATTATGGAAATTCAGTATTCAATTCTAGCCTTTCAACAGACTCCCAGTGTGCCCTGTGTACAAGGTCAAGTTAAAAGGCTACTGTTAATTAAAGTGATGAAAGGTACAAGATATTAGAAAACACGAGGACACAAAAAAACAAGAACAGTACATCTAAAACACATAAAACCACTAATGGCTCAAACGGATAGGGGAATGAAAGGCCTGGGCTTGTGTTTTTCAAGCAACTTCGAAAAGGAATTTTGTTAAGCATTAAAGAAGAAGCAACTACATGTAAGAACATTGGACCAATTTCTCACTCTGACATAAAAATAATAAAAAAAACACACCCAAATCAGTCCCCTCTCCTCTAATCTCCTTCCCTCTCTTCCTCTCATCTCCTTTCCTCTCCTCCTCTCTTCAAGAAGGATTTACAGGGCTTGCTAATGCAGGCGGGGCGGAAGGGCAACACTCTGTGAGCTCTGCTGTCCACACTGGCCAACTCTGATTAATGGACCAGGTGGCCACCCCACTCTGGACAGAGAAAGAAACAGAGAGATGACACAGATACATGAGCAGGACCGAGAGAGAGAGACAGAGAGAGAGAGGGTTAAGAGAGAGCTTGGAACAGGAAAGCAGGGTTAGGGATGGCGGAGAAAGGGAGAAGGGCATGCCGAGGTGCTTAGAAAACTAAATGTGTGACGAGGGGGAGAAAAAGGGAGAAGTAGGCACAAACAGAAACACCGTACAAAAGGGAGAATGTACCGTTGTTAGCCAGCAGAAGAGCGGAAAAACAGATCTGTCTCCCACTGCCCCTCTTTATGCCTCATTCCCATTTTACTGCAATTGTTTATTTTATCAGGATTGTTTCCCCCCGTCCATTTAGCACTGTTGATTGATGTGAGGGAAGGATGCCATCATTTTTTATGTCAAATATAATTAAGTGGATACGCAGATTCTTGCCACTCTCGCTTCTCCCACTTCCTCTTTTCGCCTTTTATCCCTTCTCCGCTTGCCCACTCCCCCCCCTAGAGAGGTGGCTGTTCTTCCTCATTGCCATTCTCATCATCATCAATCAGCTAACTGCTGGCCATGAGCGAGGACCTCTCTCTGTCTTGTCATTCCCTTTCTGCATCCTGCATTCTCTCATTCTCTCCCCACCTCCCGTACTCAATCATCGACTTCTTTCACTTTCACACCACACTTTCCCTATCATTTGTCTTCCTCTTTGTCTTCTTCTTTAAAAGCTGTTTCTCTCCCCCTTCATCCTACCTCACTCCCCCGCTCACCTTCTCCCTCTCTCAGTCTCATGTAAATTGATTTCCTCTTTGCGTACTGTAAATGTTTGGCTTGGTCAATGTTGCATTCCCGGACGGAATCCATTTTGCATTCAATAAGACAGATAGCAATGGTGTGTTTACATGGATTATGGTTTTCTGACTATGAGGCATTGCAGTGCAGTGCCGAGAGTCGCAAATGAATGAAACAAAACAAAAAAAGTGAAACTACCTGCTTAGAAACTCACATAATTGTTGAAATGATCATTTAAAGCCAGTTAAGGGACTGTAATAACACTGGGCATAGAATGATTTATAAACTGCTCACAAACCACCTTACACCACACCCCCTCATCTTTCCCTCCTCACTTCTATCACCATCACCCTGCTGTTTGCCTGCTTTTCTTTACTCTTGCCACCCTTGTTTCCAAAGTCAGATAGCCATCAGTATGCATATGTGTGCCTACAAGTAGGACCAGTGTATGTGACCACACACTAATCAGTGCATAGGATTACGGTATGACCTCTGACCGCTCACCCATCCCTCAGGTCTGTCTATATGGTACTGTTGTGGCTGCATAAAACGTACATCACACAGTCATTCCAAGAGGTCAGAAGACATAATAATAACTTGACACCTTGCAGTAATAGACCATTTAGATTCTGGAAAAAAATGGGAATGTATATATGTTTCATCCATGTGTGGGAAGTCTAGACTGCAAACAACCAGGCAGGCAGAAGCTGAGAAGTTAAATGTTATGGTGCTTTCCAGACTTTTTAGCATGCAGGTGCTTACTCATGTTTCTCTGACTGGAGTGCAAGCACAGAATGGTAAACTGGGGATTTGGGTTTGCCGTGTACACCTGGACCTACAGCAGAAAATAAAGAGTAAAAGCTTTTCTCGCAGAGAGAATAGATGTATTTTCACAAGAGCTTCAGATTTAAAAAGAAGATCCGATCTTGGCAGTGTAAACTCAGTAGTATGTTATGGTTTTCTGTTGTAGGATTTTCATTAACTTTAAACAAGCTCTCTGGAGGTTTTAGCTGATATGAAATACTCAATTTAATACTGAGGCCCTTCTATGATGTACACAAGCAAATAACTGGCTATTGATCAGTTTCTAGTTATTCTAGTAGTTATTCTTAATGTGTGCCATCGGGTTGTACTTTAAATCAGCACTGGGGATCGTCCTGGCTAAATGTGATGTGCTTCAGCTGCTAACTTAAGGTCCATCTCTGCATATGCTGCCTGCTTTCCTCAGGAGCACACTGGAGTTTAATAGCTTTAGCCATTGCAAGACCTTATGTTGGACATGGCTGGGATTCTGCAGGATGGAGTTTCCGGGGGGGGGGGGGATAATAAAATAAGGTGGCATTCGGAGCAGGTGCTCACTTTTTTTCTTTAGGCTTTTCTTGTTTTGGGTTGTGACCGAGTAACACCAGCAGGTGAATGGGAAGGTTATTATACTTTCGATCGGTATTTGGCTTCCTCAAGAAACACTGATGCTGCTGGCATTTCTTGATGATTACCTTTGTAATGGCTTCAAAACACAGCTTGTTATCAAGGACAGTGCCTCTGTATTTGTACTGACGAACAGCTTCCACTGGTTCTCATGATCCTGGACAGGGCCTGAGAGCAGGGAAAGGAGAACAGTATCGTCCGCAAACTTGGAGGTGATGGATGTATGCTGAAGGTTTGAGAGCCTTTTGTTGCCCAGCACCCATCGTTGACCCATCTTTAGCTTGTTTTTTAAGTTCATGTTTACATGTTTATCGACAGCGGGAAGTCTATCTTCAATGGACAGGATTTCATAGACACTTTGTCTGAATGCTCACTGTGTTCCTTCAAACTTCTTTTATCTACCGTCATAACTGCTGGGATGGTTCATTCTGCCCAGAGATTTGCACATTGTCTCAAGCACAATAAGAGCATCTCTCGTTTTCAGTCTTCCTCCCTCCTGCTTATGTTATCACCCTGCCTGTCTGTGTCTTCCTCTCCCCCTTAGTGCAGCTCTGTATCTGTCTAAATTACAGGCGTAACATAGATTAGACTGTAATTACACATCTGTGTCTGATAAACTTGATTCATAAGGGACTCTAGTCATGCTGCCTCACCTCTGAGGGCCTTAGCACCAGATCTCATCACCGTTTGTACGACAATACCTCCATTAGCATCTTGTCTATTACCTACATGATTAGCCAGGGGTGAACTAGGCGGCTGGTGATTTGTGGCCGAGTCATTCGGCTGTGTTTTGTGTCTTGGATGACCCCAGGCCAGCAGTAGCTAGTCAGTCATTAACCGCAGAGCCACACATTGCTGCTGACAGGTTAATTACAGCTGGTTAGGATAGGTTAGCAGCAGGAATGGGATTGTGCCTTGTAGAAATGCCTTATCGCCCGTGGCAATAACAGTCACTCCGTATCGGATGATTCGTCAAAACTAATGTTTTCTGTTGTGGTGAGGAAATTTACACTGCAGAGAATAAAAAGATGACTCGTCGCAGAAAATGAGACGTGGATGATGGTGATGTATGTGGACCGCTGCGGTCCATTTTGCATTGTCCACATCTCCCAGCTCAGCCTCTAAGCTTAGAATTCCTTTCCTGCCTCAGTTTATCTCCATCTCCCCCTTTATGATGGAAATTGATTTTGAAATGGAAAACGATTAGGGATAATGGGTTTTACATGGATCCACCTCATCACTATGCTTAATCAGTAAGTAAGTGTCCCTAATATGTTGTACAGTCAGTGCATATGAGCATGTGAGAAAAGGTATGGTGATTTGAAGTCAAAGATTTATTAAATGATTTTGATCTGTTCAGCAGGAAACTGATTGGGCTTAACAGTTCAGCTGCTGTGTTAAAATGTCCCTGCGCTGGCCCCCTGTTGTATTTTGAAAACACATCATACATGTTAGTACGTGGTAAAGCAGGACATTTTCACTGTTGAGAAATATATTAATTTATCTAAAAAATAAATACATTGAAAAGCGCAAAACACATATACAGTGGTACCTCTACTTACAAAAGGCTCTACATCCGAAATTTTCAGGTTACGAAAAGCCTCTTCAGAAAAATATTGCCTCTTGTTACAAAAGAAATTTCAGGATACGAAAGGCGAAACTTTCAAAATAAGCGCTGCTACTGAAAGTGAAAGTGAAAGTGGCGCGTCCGAGCTGCTCTTCCTTGCATCCCATTGGCTAGGAGGGACCTGTATGTGTATGTGCGTATACCCAGCATCCACGAGGATCACTGAAGCCTCAGTCTCACACTAGCGAAATTCAGTGAAACTCAAGTGTTTGGACAGTTTTTCGTCAGCTTTCATTAGTGTTTATTTCAACTTTACGTGTGTGTATTAACTTTTATTGTGCAGTAATCTAATCTAATGTCTTTGTTACAGGTTTTGATGCATTTTTATAATTTTAAAAAAATGTATGTCCGAATTATGGGGGGCTTAGAACCAATTAGGGCATTTATATGTAAAAAGCGTCTCTACTTACAAAATTTTCACCTTACAAAACGACTTCCAGAACGAATTAATTTTGTAAGTAGAGGTACCACTCTATGTTGAATTTAGCACATGTACTGATTATTATTTTCAAAACCCCCACCCCCCTCAGGAAGGCCAGTGTCCACAGTCTGTCTCCTTGTATTCATTAGCTACTTGATAAATCTATTTTTGATAATATCAGTAAGAATGAAAATCCTTTTAATCATTGACTCAACTTGAATTATTGACTGTTTGCAAGAAGAGACAAGAATGACACCTGGCAACTCAAATACATCTCAAATCAAAACTTACATAAGCATTAACATTCAGTCATTTGTTGCAGGAAAGGAACACACTCAATAAATGAAGGAATTAGTGGCTTTCTTTTTAACATCAGCTAAAAACCTGAATTATGTCAATAGACTAAAACTCACATTTTTGTTGTCTGCACAGATCCTCCCATTCTGGACCCGGTCTTCCAGGATGTGCGTTCTAGGTACAATCAGATGGTGACCCTGAGGTGTACAGTCCTGCGGTCGAACCCCCCACGGCTTACAGACATTCGCTGGGTCCGCAATGGTGACTTAATCCGCATGCCCATGCCAGACCTGAAGGAGACACCGGAGATGAAATTTAAGCTGGAACCCTCCAACAACGGCACGTATGAGTGCCGAGTCAGCAACAGTGCGGGAACATCGACATGCACATTTAATGTCTCTGGTGGGTGAACAGACGTGAGACAATGCTTTGTTATCCATTTGGGAAAAGAATCTATCTATCTATTATTCATCTATCTGTCTTATATTCGTATTAAGCATGGACTCTCACTCTCTCGTCCCTCTCTAACCCACAGCACAACCCTACAGTGCTGAGTTCTACTACGACACACCCAACCCAGTTCGAATTCAAAAAGGAAACAACTACTCCTACAACCTGCAGTGGACACAGAGAGATCCTGAGGCCACAGACCGCATCATAGGTTACTGGATTATTGTCCAAAAGGTATAGTACACTTACATTTTTCAAATGTATAGGTTCCACACACACAAAGAATCACAAAAAACTAAAATATGTGAAGCTGTAACAGCACAGGCACTCGTGCACACCTCAAAGCCAATACGCACACATGCAGGTATGTTATATTACACGTAGGTATACATACATGCATGCATACACACGTGATCTAGAGAACAGGGATTCACATGGTTTGACAAACAGTGCCTGGCATTGATAAGTCAAAGCAAACTTGAAAGTCAAAGCAGGTCATCTGTAAGTTTCTGCGTGAACAGGCTTAGAACTTGTGTAGACAAGAACACACATACGCACAAGTCTGCATGTAGTGAAGTCTGCATGCTAAATAAACATGGGGTTTTATGAGCTCGGTGAGTGTAAGGCATGTGTAGTCAATCAATGAAGACCTGTACTGAATTACAACAATGTCAAAGACATTCCTCCTCTCCTCTCCTCTCCTCTCCTCTCCTCTCCTCTCCTCTCCTCTCCTTTCTTTGGCAAAAGTTACTAGGAAATTAGTTTTTTTAAAACACGCTTGGTGTCATATTCTTACGCAGATATTATGTTTCCATGAATGGAACTGTTCACTGGCATTTGTGTGTATGTACACATATGCATACATATATATATACATATACATATATACATACATATACACAAATATGTATATATAAAGTGCACTGAATTGTCTTTTATTTAGTTATTTTTGTTTTGATTGTATGTGTTATTGTTGTTATAATCTCATTTTCTTTTTTGTTTTACAACGTTGTGTCTCAACTGCTCAATCTTTTTCTAATAAATACAAGTAGACTGTTTTAGGTTTTTTAAACCAAGTCTAGGGGTCTCCAGCTCACCTCTTTTTTGTCTTTTCTCATCATATTACCCCCCTTTCACAAACCATAATCACATCTCTTTGAATTGTCAGCTCACATCACTCATCAAACACATGCTTCATTTTCCATTTGCCCATTTGTGTCCAGAGATGTGAGCATGTGAGCATCGAGCTCTAAAAAGCCCCATTAGATGGCTCCATCTGTGTTCACAGAACTAAGGTTTCAATCCCTGACCGTCATTTCAAACTTTCCACGCACAACTATTTAATTGTCACAGGAACATTTTTGCTTGAGTACCAGACAGACAATAATGTGTTTCCTTTTGATGTTGGAATTACAGTTTAGCAAGACCTGGCCTCCACTAGAAATCTCTCTCTCTTTTTCCATAATTCAGTCCAGTGATCAGTAAAAGATTGAAGACTCTTTTTATTGAGTATCTTATCTCATTTTACTTCTCTTGTCTTGGCCTCCAATGCATTGATGTGACTTGATTTCACAACCCTGTCAGGAGAGTTAAATTAGCCCTGCAGCACTTGAATTTAGAATAAATACTACATACTAAAATAACCTCTTAAACTTCAGCATTCCCTTAAAATAGATTAGAAGCAATAAACTAACTGGATGTGCGCATAGTGATATTGTTTATACATTTCCATATCACACAAGTGATATGCACACATAGCTTTTCCATTACAAATTCAGTGTTACCAGTGCTGCTACCAGTAACATTCATGACTGATGTTTAGATTTTTATCTTCCAGAAACACAAAGCTTTACTTCTTCCCCTCTTAGTGGGCTCCTGATCTGAAGTTGGGAACCTCTGTCCACAATAGGAGGCCAACCTCAGGCCACCCTCTTGTTCTGTTTCAAACATCTATTCATAGATTACTGGCCTTGAGTCAGAAGACAGGAGGGATAATAATGAATTATACACAACTGGCTCCGGGTGTGTGTGTGTGTGTGTGGTGTGTGTGCCTGTGTGTTTATGTGTGAGACACTGAAACAGAGGGAACGCACGGTCTGCCAGCTTGCTTTTGTGCGGATGAATAGCTAATTCCCCTCCTACTTTAAGACTTGGCAGCTTACCTCATTAAGTAAGACTCAGACTACAGGGAGACAGACAATGAGCACTGGCCTTCCTAAGATGCACATTTCATTGCATGCCTCAGCCCTCTAAAGTTCTCACTCTACCCCCACCACAGCTAGCTTTTTGTCCTCATGTCATTCTACTAATATTTCCACATCTTTCACATACAGCATCTCCTGTTTTTTCCTCCATTTCTTGAATCTTTCTTTGCCACATCTCAGTCCTCCTTGCTTCTACTTGTGCTCGCTCTCGCTTTCCCAGTCCTCTTTCTGTTTTTTTCCAGCTCTGAGGTACTGTATTATAAGTGCAGACTTAATGACATTTAATGTTGGGTGAACCGTGGCAACTGAAATAGCGCTGATAAATAGTTGGTGCGAGTTGTTATGCTGACAGTGTTAAAATAATGAGCTGCAGTTTAGGATTTCTTAAATGTTCTTAAAATTCAATTTAATTTCAAGATTTTTTTTTTTTACCTGCATGTTTTTATGCGTGCATTAGAGAGCGGCAATAGAAAAAGAGACAGTAAAAAAAAAGGAATACACAGGATGAGAGTGAACCAGGGAGTGAACGAAAGGGTGCGAAAGACAGAAATAAGATGCAAATTAAAGAAAAACAGCAAATCTCACTGGTCCTCTCGACTATTAAATAGAGTACGGGAACGTTCAAATGTAATACCATCTCAATTTCACAACCCATCTATTTCTGCAACACTTTCTCCAGCTCATCCTCTTAACGCCTTGACACTCTATCTTTTTAGCACATACAAAATGATGTAGGTGGTCTCGGGGGAGACATGCAGACATAGAGGGAAATAAAAGTGGACTCAGATCTGTTCATATAGAGCAGTGCTCTTTGCTGTAGGTCTCAGCATATGGCTGTAACATACATGTACTTTTAATGTGTTCATTTGCTTTAGCTTTTGCATTTTGTTATTGTGGTATTGTGTTTGTAATATGGCTTTGTGCTTTTATGATATGCATGGCCTCTCATGCACCTGGGTATAGTGCATGTCCGATCCTGTGGGTGTGTGTGGTGTACTACATGTTTTGCTTCATGACTCATTGCCAGACTGTGAAATCTCTTTTTACACATTTTTATTTAGTTTTTCTCTCCCGGCAGGGTTCCTAGTGTAGGAATTAACAGAGTTGACAGGGCCGTCTTGTTTTTCGTCAAGCTGTCCTTACACCTCGATTCTGAACCACAACCTGCACCCTTATGATTCCTTTTTGTAAGCCGCACTGGCATGGCAGTGCAGCTTTGGTGCTAGCACTGTTGGCTCACAGCAAGAAGGGTTTGGGTTCAAACCGATAGTTTGGCTTTGGCATTTCTGTGTGTGGAGTTTCCATGTTCAAACCATGCCTGTGTGGGTTTTCGGCTGGTACTCCCACAATCTGTGCCACTTAGGTCATTTGGTGACTCTTATTTGCCTCTAAGTGTGAATGTAAGTGGTCTGTCTGTCTCTATATGCATGTAAGGGGGTAACATTAAATATCATGTTGGAGGCATAGTTAATTTGTAAATGCGTGAAAAATTCTGCCTGAGAAAGCAGTATCAGATTTGATCACATGCATTAAGGAATGTGTTATACTGTTAAGGGAAAAGAAAATTTAGCCTGTCCTCCACTGAAAACATATGATCATCAGAAAAACACAAAACAGTGAGCCCTTTAGCCTTGATATATGGAAAACAAAACAAAAAAATCACGGTTACTTGAAAAGAAAAGGCATGCAGCAGCCAATAAGAAATCTGACATCTGATCATTTTGGAGGAGTGGAGGAAAAATTTAAGCGTGGATGGTCATTAAAGTTGAAATTGATGAGTGCTTCTTATGCACTCAGTGAACATCTCTCTATCTTTTGTTCCCTTATGTTGTTTGCAAACACACAGTGATTTTTTTTTACCTTGTCTCAGTTACTGAAATTTGTCTGTTTGTTAAACTGGAGTCTCTATTGATTTGCCCCAGACAGCCAAGAGACCACCTGCATCAGTAGTAATGGGCCCACTGCTTGTGTGTGTGCAGGTGTGTGTTTGTTTGTACATGTGTGTTTGTGTGGGATTGTGCCTGTGTATGTTTGTGTTCAGCTCAGCCTTTAACTGCTGGTACTTCGATTCCTTTTTCCTATACTTATGAAACTGATTATATATTTATATATATATTATATATATAGAGGAAGGAGAGGTGCCAGAGTGAAGCGCCCCGATCAGGTTGGGGTTTGGTGCCTTGCTCAAGGGCACCTCGGCAGTGCTCAGGAGGTGAACTGGCACCTCTCCAGCTACCAGTCCACCTCCTTGTAGACTGGTCCATGGGGGGGACTTGAACCTGTGACCCTTCAGTTCCCAATCCAAGTCCCTCCAGTAGTCCCCTACTGCCGATTCAAAGAGCCACTAGATTTGCATCTGATTTCAAACTTCTTTTACATGCAAATTAGCCTCCAGTCCATCTGAACTTTGCTTAATGGCCCATAAAACTGCATGTTCTTACAGTTTTCAGCCACATGCTACAATAAGCATTACGTTCTGTGTTTGTTTAGCACTTAGGGTGGTAGAATATATAGCAGTACCTCTGAAATGACGGCTACCCAGATCCAGTACACCAAACATATAACAGCAAAATGTGCTCATTCTGCATAGAGAGACCCACAACTAGAGCACAACATATGTGTTGTGTTTCTTTCTCACTTCTTCTCCAGTTTGTATTCCTCATCCTTACTGTGCCTTCCTTATTGCTTTTTTCTTTCTCTTCACACCTCTCTCCTCCAAGTCTCGTCTCTCAATCTTTCCACCTCATCTCTGTATCGACCACTCTTCTGCCTTCAGCTATGGAGTTGTGCATTTTGTTTATCACTGAAGTTGTGCAGCGAGCAGCTGCCTGACCTGGCCTCAGACCAAAACTACGCCCAAGTTCTTTCTGCACTGACACACACACACACACACACATACAAAAACACCCCCATGCGAACACACATCCCCATTATCATATATATGAGAAATTAAAAAATATTCATGATGAATTAGAGTTGTACATTAAATCAGATGTATGAATAATTTATGTACATAACCAACCCCACAATGCAGATATACTCATATATTCACACGCGGCCAAAAATAGAGCATATAGGCTTACAGTATGCAAGCATAGATACTCATAAATACAGACAGCTGATGGCTGAAAGAGATCCATTAATAGAGGATAATAGAAAAATTAACCTCATACTCCTGTTTGAAGGCCCCGCTTCCTCTCACACTGTCAATCCACATTTCTCTCACACACTCACACGCCACTGTGCGTCTGTATTTCTATCTCATGACTGCTCCTTTCCTCTCACCCTCTTTCACACCTTCTTTGTCTTGTTGTCTCTTTGTTGACAGTCTGATGGAGACACAGCTGAAAACACTGTCTGCCTGGAATACCTGAAAGCGCACACACAAACAAGCACGCACACACACGCACGTCAAGAGAGGTATATGGACCTCCATATCAGTCGATCAACCGACCACCTTTCTGCCTCTTTAAATATGTCAGTCACTCGCTCCGGTCACTTTGACTGTCATCTTCGGCTGGTCTGGAGAGTGTCTCTTAGGCAGCCATGCACTCACACATTCTGGTGCACACACACATTACGTCCATTGACCTAGTGAGGGAGGCAGACAGAGGCAGAGGCAGGGAGACAGAGACCTTTACCTGCAGTGGGAGCAGCTGAATTCCTCTGAGTCACACTTTAGCACCTCATTGATCCAGTGTGTGTTTCCAGGTCTATAGAGAGTGTGTGTGCGGTGTGTGTGTCTGCTTGTGCATGCTTTTAGTCTAGCTCATTTTTAGAGAGGTCCATCTCCCCCACACTGTAAAAAGGGCCAAAATAAGTTTGTGTGTGTGTGTGTCTGTGGGTGGGTAAAAGACCCTGTCCTCTCATAAAGGAAGCCCATTCAACTTACCTCCAAATCTCAGACTCCTCAGCATTATTAACTCATCTCTCCCAGCTAACACATACTCTATGCATATTACATGAGCATAGCTTTTCTTTCCTGTGATATTTTACATAATTATTCACTCGCTGTATGAGCGGTGTGTAAATGTTTATATGGATGAATGTGAGCATAAGTGGATGTTAAAGGGGTACAATACATTTTACTATGTAACTGCTACCATGTGAAATATTACATACTGAATTGTGATGCATGGGTTTATTGAAGTCATTTATGATGCCAAATATGGTCAAATATTTTTTTCAGTTCAGAAAAACAGGGAGTCTACTATGAATAGAATTATACTGTATAATGTATGTCAACTATCAAAGAAAGTTACTCTCAACCCCAAAGAAAATGCCAGCTTCATTTATAAAATCTTTAACAGTGGCAGTGGGTCTGTAATAATCCAGTAGTAGGATTAATACCACGACCTACAGCACTGAGGACTACGTCACTCACATCATCCAGTACACTTCGCTTTGCGTCCTTTCATCGCGTCATTATTGTTGAGATTACAAGGTCAGTGCCAGCAGAGGTGATGTGAAATACCCAGTGGTGGGAAGTAACTATTACTTTTACAACACTGTACTTCAGCAACATCTTTAGGCACTTATATCTTAGATATATATTTTATGTCCTGCATTTCATAGGACAATGTTGTGCTTTTTTTAAACTACACTACATTTTACACTACAGATGTAGTTAAAAGTTGCATTACAGATTAAGATTGTGCTAAAAAGCATATGATACGCTTATCACATATGCAACACATCACTGTTTGCGGAATCGAAACCTGCAGTATTTCCTCGATATGACAGTCTCTTAGTGTCCTGTTACATATACGACATCCTGCTACTAACCCTGCTGTTCAGTTCAGTTCTTTCTGAATTCCTTCCAATTACAGTGATATTTAAGCAGTTAGTTGGTGCTCTTAAGTAGAATAATAATTCAGTGTGTGTAGCTGTAGACTGATGTTGTCTAGATTTGTTTAGATAGCAGATTGAATATTTTTTTAAAAGGACACGTATTTATTGGGAGTAAATGTGCATTATGTTTAGAAGGAAGGTAATTTTGCCTACATTGAAATATACTCACTGGATATTCCATGACTGGCAGGAAGTGTAAAAAAGTTGGAGCAAGTGAAATGAAAATAGCCAGTCTGGCACTGAGAAAAGAAGATTTAGCAGCCATTAGTGGCATAGGGCCTGGTGAGGAAGGAAGGATTTGATTCCAAGTGTGTTGCCGAGCACAAACTTGCAGGCATCCGGCTGTGGCTGCCATGTGGGACTCACATAATAATTGGAGTTATACCAGATTCTTTGCAGGCTGAGCAGAGCCACCCTGGTCTTGTCAATAGAGATGATCGGTTCAGTCTAGCCGAGTTTAAATTTATAGTGGTAAGTCGACATCCAATGGGAATAGCACACCACAGCTTTAGTGTCAAGGGATGGGAAGAAAAGCAGATTTCGCAGCGTCATAAGGATACGGGACTGTAGCAATTATAGGGAAAGTTATGGGAAGCACCAGTGCCTTGACCACTGCCAAACTGTTGATGAGCTGAAGTACTGTTAGCATGCATTTTTTTTTCTTGCTACATCTCTAGATATATATATGCATATTTCCATACTTCCCTTCTTCTTTCGTATGATTATTCTACAATGGACACATTATCATGATAAATCTTGTATGTTCCCTTTTTTATTTGTTGTTTCAGGTCAAAATGTATAACTATCAATTAGTCAGTTTTCAGAAATTGCAGTGATTGAAAAGTTAATAAATCTATACAATAAATCAATAAAAAGGAGTCATACTGTATAGTTAGTTCCTCTGAATTGTTCTAAATTCACTGTGCATATTGTCTGAACAAACTTGTTATACCCACAGTCACACAAATCCCATACACGCACCTCTGCCTCATGCATTACCTGATAATGGCATGCTGTGGGTGTACTAAGGTGTTATGGTGGAGTGGCTGACCTAATGCGTTAGATTGAGCTCACTGTCAGGTCTTTAAGTAGCTGGGATCAGAGGCAGATACACAGCTAATGGATCCTTCTCTCCGTGGGTGGAATAATACAGCAATAGCTCTATTAAAAGTGGGGCTAACGGAAGAAAAAAAAAACACCCCTGACTTAACTTTAAAATAATGAGAAGGCAGAATTAATTTTCATTTTTATTCCTGTTATATACAGCAAATTCAGTTTATTTAAGACTGTTTGGTATTTAATGTTGGGGGGTTTATCCAGTGCTTTATCATAAGTAACTAAATAGAGAGCAGTTAGAGAAATCTGTATTTAGCTTCCAGTATCACAGTAATATAGCAACAGTGGATCAACCAATCCAAGATAGATACAAAAGACCCGAGGTCCTGAGACATGTCCCCAGGATTGACATACAGCCCACCTAATTCCAGTGGCAATACCTGGAAATGTGAGAAAACGTGCACAGAAAACATGGGAAAGTAAAATTACATGATGATAAAGTGATTAGTAGGGTGTGTGTAGATTTAGTTGCTTCTACTCCGTGTGTGCCTCTTATAGTTTCTGCCTCGCATCAAATCTGCAGCATTTTCTGATGATCTTCTTTTTTGTGTCCAGTGTGTTTTTGTCCTTTTTTCTGCAAATATACTATACATCTTAACATGTCTGCATCTTCCCTGCCTGTGCATGTATGTGCGTGTGATCCTGTGCAAATATAGAACAAGCAGAGCCTGCTATCGAAGCAGATAGACCTGAAGGGTAAGGAGCCAGAGAAGGGTGTGCTGATGTCCCACACCATAGCAGACCTGAGAATCCCTCTGTCCTACGAGGTCCGACTGGCCCCCATCACCACCTACAGCTCTGGAGAATTTGTTAGTCGCATTATACAGTACTCAGAACGTGAGTGTGATTTAAAAACATTACTTAGCAAAATTCATCTAAGAAAATTGCACACGTCTGATTGTTAATCAGTGTTATTTTCTTACAGCCTACACCTACCCAAGACCTTCAGGTGAGACCTCTCTCTTAACTACTCTCCACTGCTCTCTCACATTTCGCAGCGTTGAGCTCGTTGCTGTGACCTGATTGATGACAGGGTGGTGAAGTTAGGACGGCACGCTGATTTTTTTGTGCAAGTTAATTTAGCTTGTAAGCTGTGAGCGATGTCAGCACAAGTTTGTCAAGGCAAAGTTTGCCTGACCCAGCCTTGGCCTTTATTAAATCATGCTCGTAAGGAGGAGAGTGGGGTAACGGGGAGATACTGAGAAAGCAACTGATGGCCGGAAGCAGGTCCATGACATTTAAAATGTCATCAAAGAGTGGCCATGTTTGGGAGATATGGGACTAGTTAATGCAGTGTGATTGGTTATACTGTATCGGCTGAATATTGAAACTCACTTGATTAAACTCAGATAATCTTAAATGTGCGCCTCCTTTTTCTCACTGTTACCCCCCCTTCCCGCTGTCGCTCGCTCTCATCCTCTCTCTTGTCATCCCTCTCTCTTTCTCAGTCAATTGCATCTTGTCTATTTTCTTCATTAAGAGATACGCAGCACTTTTCTGGCAGGAGTGGCAGTTGGCTCCGCCAGGGTGAGGCAATTAAAACAACAGCAGATTGGAACAGACTGCGAGAACAACAGTGCAAATTGAAAAGAGCGCATGTAGTGGAGCAGGGTGTGAATAGTAATAGATTAGCTTCCTGAAACAAAGAAGCACACGCAAGCCATCCTCATGGGGAGCGCGAGCCATATGCATCTGCAGCGAACTGTGTGAGTGTCCGGGAAGCCTTCACTGAGTCTGTCAGCTTGGATGGTTTTCGATAGCTGCTGTCGGGCTCGCTTGCTTCGATTTTCATTTGTTTGGCGAGTGCCTGATAATGGCAGAGCCCCTCCAGATGGCCTAATGGTGACAACACCATACAGAGAAGCCCCTCTGTCTAGCTTAAGAGACGTCAGCATCGAGGATAATGAGAATTCCCTTACAGAGGTCTTTCTCACAATGTCTTTTTTTTTCTTTCCTGGTGTATGTGGCGATATCAAAAAGCTTAAATATGCATTGACACCGTCAGACATACTTAAAAGACTCCAAGTGAATCTCTTTTTTGTTTTATTTTGTGCTTATTAGTGGTAGTAGCCATATCTTTTTCATTACCTGGACAGTATCAAGAAGCTGTTGATTCATATCAAGGTGCCAGCTGCCGCATCATCAGTTAATTGATTTATGCATTGCTATATTGTGTACTTAGGTCCATGAAATTAGACAAACCCTCTTGAATAGAGAAAAGAAAGACCGAGAGACAACCTATAGCATAAAATAGGGTTCACAAAGGCAACTTCTCTTCTCTCGCAATACAGTGTCAGTGTTTCTTTTTTTCTGTTCTCCACAGTATCTCCAGGCTACAGACATTGTTTTGTCAGGAATCTTGCATCTTCAAACACTAAAGCCATGGGTCTATTTATAATTACATTGTTCTTTTTTTTTAACATTAGACTTAGCCTGACCTTATCATAGTTACCTTTAGCATTTTCTGCATGTGGGCGTCACACTTCAGAACACGCATAATATGTGGAGTTCGTTTTAAGTTTCACATCATATACCCTCCCTCCTACATTGTGCCTATCACTTTGTCAGTAATTGCCTGGCTGTCTGATCTTCACATTTGAAGTGCAGGTTGCAAAGGTCATTATCCACCTATATCGTTGCCATTAATTTCCTGGTAAAAGTGGGTGGAAAAGAGGAGTAGGTTATGCCACCCGTAGTGTGTGACATTACCTCCCGCACATGCCACTGATCTAAAGTGTTTTTCTGTTTTGTTTTTTCACAAATCCCAGACCATGTGTGTGGTTTTGAGGATGAGCGGATCTGTGGTTTCTCTCAAGACCGGAGTGATGTCTTTGACTGGACGAGACAGAATCACCTGACGCAGAATCCCAAGCGATCTGCCAATACCGGCCCTGAGACTGACCGCAGTGG
Source organism: Terapon puta (assembly GCA_028564955.1). Taxonomy (NCBI): domain Eukaryota; kingdom Metazoa; phylum Chordata; class Actinopteri; order Centrarchiformes; family Terapontidae; genus Terapon; species Terapon puta. Next base: position 19,506,516 of record JAOXYL010000001.1, on the reverse strand, counting down.
AACCAAGGAAGGTGAGAAAACTAGAGAATGATTTTATGCACAAGTTCAGGTCTGAGTGTATTTTTTTATCATCATAGTGCAGCGGCAGAACAGTATATTTCAGAGTGTTAGAAAACAGTGCTCTCTCATAACCGTTATTAGTTTTGTGTTGTAGACTCATTACAGTGTTGTCTTGTCGATCCTCAGGGTACTACATGTATATTGAAGCATCACGGCCACGTGTTCAGGGGGACAAGGCTCGTCTACTTTCTCCACTTTTTAATGTGACCTCAGTCAGGGGCCCCAAGGGATCCGGCAGAGTCCCATACTGTGTCTCTTTCTACTACCACATGAAGGGCAAACATATTGGTGAGTGGTGACAGTATTGCTCATGAGCGCACACACACGCACACGCACAGCCAAATACACGTACACACACTGAAAAAGTGTCTTCTACCAAGTGGGAGGACCCACAGAGACACAATGGCACAGACCAATATACAGCAGAGAGTATGCTCACACTTGATACTATCAGGGTTCTCATATCACTGAGCTTCTGTCAAACACTGAACTCTGTGCCTGACCCTCGCATGTAGGGCTTGTCAGATATCACGTTGTAGGTGTGTGTGTGTGTGTATACAGTGACAAAAGGTAGGTGGGATGTTTATAAAGTTCTGTTTGTATGTTTCTGCTTGTGCCTCAGTTTGTGTGTTTAGAGGTGGTTGAAGGGGGCAGTGGGTGTGTGATTTATAGCAGTGGCAAGACACAATCAGTCATTTGGGGGAGCTGTTCATCATAATATGCTCTGTCACACAGCTAGAATGCATACATCTTGTAGCCTACACATTTGCACACACACTTTAACGCACACACACACATTGCTACTTTATATACAGGCATGGGCACACACAAAAAGCATATACTAAAACTTGCAAATACATGAAGGTGCTCTCCCACTCAGTGTTGATTTATGTGTCCATAGCCTAAGCACACAGGCTGCACCGTGACATTAGTTACATTGATCTGCCCTCTCTCCTCAGCATGTTATGGCAGAGTATACAAGACCACATTTGTTTAAGACATGCTGTTTTTCAGCATATTATTTGTATATATTTATACAGGAGAGGTGCGGCTCCAAGGTGTCATTTCAGGGGTGGTTTTTATGGAGGATCAATTCTAATGTCTCTGGTAATCCTCTGGGTTTTCCTCTTGTGCTGGTGGCAACCCATCCATCACTTCAACATATACCTGTCAAAAAAATGATATAGACAACCAGTTGATTTTTTTATGATCCTCTCCAGAGCTTTTCTCTAAGTTTATGATATCTTTTTCAGTTCTTGATTGAAGTTTCTTCACAACTGCTGAGGGATTACTGTGTCATTTGGGACACACTATTTTTTTTTATTTTTTACCAAATACCTGCAAAAGGAATGATATTCCCCTAAACCTCAGCTATTTTTGCATTTAATGCTAATTAGCTAGTGTTATCATGCTAACATGCTGAAGAAACATGGCAAACTTTACACCTGCAAAATACTAACATGCTGTGAGGATTATTGCACGTCCCCATGCTGATGTGACCATTTAAGCCAAACCTCATTTAATTCCACTGGCTTAACTCTTTTCTCAGGTTTCTTTGTTTTTCTTTCTTATTTCACAACTTCCCCACAATTGATTGCAGCACAGATTATAACATGACGTGCCTAATCTGTATTCGGAAATAAATCAAACACAGTGAAAAGTTGAATGTAACCATCTCATCCACTGCTTGGAGTGACACTATTTGCTCAAACGATTATTCATATAGCTAAAGATTAGAATACTTTGCATGGTTCAGTCCATTGGTTCAGTCAATTCATTTATCTAATTTTATAACAAATACAACATATGTAAAAAGCATAGTTACACAGATGGAGAACATGCTGAATAAATAAAGCTTTATGAAATAAATTTTTAAAATGTTGATTATGAAATATATGGCTGTACAGCAATTAAAGGAATAGTTCGATGACGCACTTTTTGTCACTATAAAGAGCATTAAACCCACTTAGTCAACACCTAACTGTGTAAGCTTCATCCATGTAGAAATACTGGAAGCAACATGCTGAATCATCGGGCATACTGGCATCTAAAGTAAATGATCACAGAAGTGATCTCAAGTCAAGGCAGCAGTCATTCCCAAGCTGCTGCAGTTTGTTAATGAAATCATATTATAATCATGACATCACAACATCAATTGGCAATTCAGCGCTGGGTTATCCAAGGTCACGTGACAACTGAAACTCTGCTGCGTTTTCAACTATATTGTTATTCAAAAAGATATATTTGAGGTTTGAGGCCACAGTCTTTCTTAACTTTACTGCCTGACCCTCAGTAGGTTGTCTTAGGGCATTGTTTTGCAAAAGCTCAGTTTTCCCTGCACACACTAAATTATCAAGTTGTTTTAAGATTTATAACACTCTGGAAGCAATTAAAAAAAAAAAAAAGTTTTTTTTTTTTTTTTTCGGGGTGAGAAAACTGCCATATCAGTGTGGACGGAGGGGTCGAATGGAGAGAAACAGATCCATTTTATTTACCTGGCTTTTATTCTGGACTTTATCTCAGGTAAGCCAAAAGGACACTGCCTGCCAAACAAAGCCCAACAGAATAACAAACTAACCCCTAAAAGTTGTGATTCTAGCAGAAACAACACAAAAAAAAGGTGATAGACTAAACTAGAGCTAGAAGATGAGCAAATATTAGACTTAGATTTATAAGACAGCCACACACGTCTGTAATATGATTCTGGTGTGTTCCTGCTGGATGTATTAGGGTGACTGATTTTTAACAAATAAGATCTTAATGAACCAATACAGTAGTAGTGCTAGTCTGATGTAAGATTTTGAGCTCTTATCTGATTTGGTAGTGGAAAATCAGTTTATCGTAGCCTCGGAATAAATAGAATCACCCCTTACAAACATCACGTTCCTTTATCAAATTATGTGGTTAAATTTGTGGTTGTATACCACCGTCGCACAGTAAGTTTATTTTCCTCACTCTCATTACTCTCCATCTTCTCCTACAGCAGATTTCTGCAAATTAAATCACTTTGAGTAATCTTGAACATCTACATTGGGCATTTTGCTCAAAGAGCTTGTTGATGTTTCACAGCAAAGCAATGAGACAAGACAGTGCCACACGAGTCGCGTGGCTCACGATTAGTGTTCTGTTACCAGTTACGCCCGGCTCTGCTACAAGCCCTCCCTCAATTTACTCTGTTGTTCCCCCAGTCTGTTCCAATCTGTTGTCACTTTAATTGCCTTACCTTGGCAGATCTCACACTCCTGCCAGGGAGACACAGTGTGACTCTTAATGGCGAAAAGAGACAAGGTGAGGATAAGACAGAGGGGGTCAGTGAGAGGAGAGATGAGACGGGGAGCGTGAGGGGAGGATGGGGGGGTCGGCCGGCCTGGGAGAGAAAAAGGGAGGGTTAATGAAGAGAGTGAGAGAGCAAAGATGGACTGAGTGCTACAAGAAAGGAAGTGTGAGCAAACAAGAATGGGAAAGCATAGAAGGGAGATAAAAAAGGGCTAGAACAGAGAGCTACAGGAGAGACCATTAACTCGTTAATGGTCAGAAGCAGTGCTTTATTTTGAAGTACTGCAACTAGTTGTAATGTACTCGACTGTATAGTGTGGAAGTACTTTTAAGTGTTAAAAGGGCTGTATATGATGAAAGCCTTTACCGTTAGTACTCTGACACAAAGCAATTTTTAGAAATGCTGTTGAATTTTTTTTCTCCTTTCAGACCCACACACAGTATATGTGAGCCGTTTTGAAATCGTGAGGTTATGTGATTGCAAAACAGTTGAAAGCATCTTTTGAAGTTTTTGCAAAAACTTTGACTAGTTGGAGTTTAGGTGTGAAATAAGCCGGCACTGCAAATAAAGACCTCCCTTATGCAGAGTGCGTTGTTGTTCACCTTAATGTGTTCCTCTTTGGGTTCCCTGGCAGCAACAATAAACAACATTTAATTAGTTTTGTTTGGCATTGGGTACTACTTTAGACTGGCTCAGGTTTGCAGAACGCCACTGGCAAGCTCACTTGGAATCACTGTATTATTTTCACTTCAGAGTGATGGAAAACAAATTAGAGTTTGCGGTTATTTAAACGTTTTACCTCTTGTATGTTGTTTTGGATTACACTTTTATTATAGTCAGTAAGACTTTTAATTAGTTTGCTGCATGACTGTTTACAGGTGTGTGCGTGCAGGAGAAATGGGGATCTTACAAAACATGTTAATTGTCACGTCAAAGGATTTGACACACGGCATCATGTTTTATTCTTAATAGCAGCTGCTATCTTACTTTCCAGTGTTTTTTTTTTCCTAGATGCTACCTACAGTTGGAAAAATGTGTCATTTTCAGGAAACGTGAGCAGGTTGTTGTCTAGCAGGCTTTAATGAAAAAAATGGATTTAGTTAAGCCCTTTCTTACTTAAATTGGTTATTTACTCAGATTAAAAAAACATCTTTGGCTTGGTTTGGTTGCAGAAGCCAGAAAATACAGACTGTTATTCTCAACTCTACATGCACAGTGAAAAATCGCATCAGCCAATCAGCATCGGGGGCAGAGACAAACAGGATCTGAAAATGATTTAGGCGCAAGTAAGGGAATGAAGGAGGAGTAATCAAACAGGAGCCTACTTCTAATTATCAAAAGGAAGACAGTATTACTCAGTCGAGGCCAAGCAGGGTGATGTATGTGTGTATTTCTGTGTGTGGGGCTGTGTATCGCTGCTGTCCTTCCCACTCATGAATCTCCGGACAAGTAGCCCTGATAGAGCTGTGCCATCTCCTCTGCCTCTCTGACACCTTGTCCTTGTCCTTTCAAATTTAATGTGATTAAAAGTTTGACGTGACTCTCTGATTTGGTTCTTCCAGCTGCAATGTC
>JAOXYL010000001.1:19473649-19489290 GCA_028564955.1 Terapon puta | reverse complement strand
TGTGTGTGTGTGTATGTGTGTGTGTTGTTGGCTATGGGGATCTTGCAGAATCCTTTTGCCGGATCTATTAGTGGCACAAATTTGCACAGAAAACAGGACCACAGGAAGAAAGTACATAAATAAAACAAAATGTTAACCACAGCCACAGAGTGAAAAACAGCATCCTAGCATTTATAAATGAGAGGACCATGGCCTTTTGACCAATTAACTTTTTCCCTCTACTATCCCTGAATTTCCCTCACAGCTACCCTGCCCAGGAAATCAAATAATCCTTTTGCACAAATGAGCAGACCAGCTAAACCCATCTGTGCTTCTGCACTCCTTTTCTTTCTCCCCCCACACCGCCCAATCGGTTTCAAGGTTCTCCTAATTATTTTATTTATTCATTCAAAGAAGATCTCTCGGCCTGGGACTAAATTAGAAAGCAAGAGGTGGTACTGCTCTTGTGTTTCCCTCCCCTTTATGAATGCAATTGAATGGGCTCTGTATTCGGAGAGGAGGACAGAGTGAGACACACATAGCAGAGGGGAAGTTATTTAAGATCCTGGTATGTACACTTGTGTGAATTTGTAGCCATAGCATGCGTGGCCTGCAGTGTGTGTCACCTTTCTGTATTTGCCTTTAACCTGGCTTTTCATGATTATACCGCAGAGGTGAGCAGGAGAAATGACTTCACATGCATGCAGTCATGATGATCCTTGTCTTTGGCAATGAATAGGTTATTGGTGTCTGCCCCATGAATTTCTATTTGATGCCTCAACCTGACATTGTTGTTAGGCACTAACAGCACAACGCTCGCAGATTAAAATGCAGGTAATGGAATACCATGGCGCTTGCCCCGCTATTCTGCACCTTTCCTTTGCCATGAACATATACGGGATCATGTCAGGGTTTTCTCCTGGGTGGGTCAGAACTGGGTTAATTGAACCCCACCTCTTAGTATATCTTGATATATTTACACACAAACTGACGGAAGGTCTGTTCTACCTGTTTATGGGCCTAAATACTTCATCACAGCGCAGTGGTGTTAACAGATGGAGTTTTTAAAGTGAGATCAGTCATGCATATTTGCCACCCCTCCATGCATGCACCTGCTCACTCTCTGGTTATGTATGCATACAGGCACAATGCAGGCAGTTTTTTTTAAAAGCATCACATTCATACACATGGTCACACCTGCTCCTGTCTTTGTTTAACTGGAATGAGTCAAGTGCCTTGCTCAAGGACTAGCAGGTTGATGTAGTAGAAAATATTGGCGATATAGACGGGCCCACGCGCCAATTTGTGCATTTCTGCAAAAACCACTTAGCAGATCAAATAAGCCATTATTACCGTAGGATGGAAAATCCCTCAGACATGATTACACAGAAAGCACATTTTCTATCATCTTTGAAATGAAACATTACAAAGTGGTAAAGTCTGCAGTTGAAGCCAATAACTGCAGTTGTGAGAGCTGCTTTTGTTGTTATTTTGGAGCAACAAAGTTTCCTTGTTTTTTTCCAGACAGAATACGCTCCGTTTTTGATTAGCTGGGTGCCTCGGTACACCACAGTAATTAGGCTGTCAGTCAAAACCAGATGGCTGGTGGCTAAAATGGGGAAGTCGCCTGGAAAGTTCTCAGATGAGTCACCTGTTTAGTTTTGTTGTTGTGGGTCCACTGATGATTTGGGAATTTGTGGAGTGTAATTTGCAAATGCTTTGCGTACTGTTATCTTTGCATTTTATTTAATTCATATTTCCTTCTAAATGCAGTGCCATTTGATTAATTCAGTCATTTCAGTTTGAGATCTTTTCTGAATGTAAGAGTGTCATCATTTCTGTTTAGATGTTAAAAAAAAACAAACCCACACGACTTCTGTTTTTATTTACTGTAAGAGTTTTATTCAAACAAATCCTCAACGGTTATTCATATGAGTCCAACAGGACACCGGCTGTGTGTTTGACTCTGACTCACCACATGTTAACTGTGTCATATACTCACCCAGCATCCATCTGTCCCTTTGTCTCTCCCCTCAACAGATTGTATTTGAAGGAATTCGAGGCCCAAGTTTCGAGGGGGATATTGCCATTGACGACGTGTCCATCACCATAGGGAAGTGCAAGCAGGAGAACACTGTAGCCAGCGCAGGTAAGACAGGTAAGATAGACGTTTCTTTGAGCGAAGAGACACGAGCACCCAGAGAAACACAAAGAAGCACCTGTGATTAACCATTTCCTCCCTCATTGTCTGCGGGCACGTTCAGAGGAGATGGAATAAGAAAGGCAATATTATTCTTAAAGGCCTACAAAGCTGTTAATAGCTTTTTTTTGTGCGCATTCACCAGACATGCCAATAAAGCACTTGCGAAGAAACAGAGCTGAATTAAAGCAAATTGATTCCAAATGAAAGGAAATGAATTGAGGAGCAGCAGAGATGGGGATAACTGTAGTGACAGGATTTTTCAAAGGTGCAAGAGAAAGGGAACTAAACGTCTGCTTCAGTGTTTGGGAGGTGTGGGAATACGGCGCAGAGAGAAAATGTTGTCAGTGTGTGGGGGCTGAATGGAGACAAGTGGACACCACAGGGCACCAGCGTGGAGGCGATTTGGAAGCCTCATCATCATTTGCAGTCCTTCTTCTGCCTGTAATGTTTTATTTTATTTCACATTCCCCCTCTGTCTTTACGTCCTCCAGGTTTCCACACCACACCACACCCACCTCTGCCCCATCGTCATTATATCCTGTCTCTTTCCCTCTTACCTGCTGTTCTCTATTACCCATCAAGGCTTCATTATCTGAACACCTCTGCGCACGGCTCTCCGTCTTTAAAGAGCTTCTGTTATTTACCCTTAAGAGAGAAAGCGAGAGAGGCAAAGAGGGCTGAGAGAAAGCGTGCGATGGTGAGGATTAAGAGAAAAAAGAGTGAGTGAAGGAGACAACAACGCGCGTGCAGTTAGGGGAAAACAAAAGAAACACACGTGAATCCAGCAGCGGTGAGGCATCAGTCCACTGGGAGAGTTGTTGCTCCAGAAAACAACCACAACTTCTCCACACCACTCATGGCGACACATTGACCAGTCAAACCAAGCAATCAGCCCTTAAACTGAACAGCAGAATACAATTTTGCTACTTATAAATACTGTTTGTGGCTATTGTGTCTTAAGGGTGAACCACAAGAAAAACAAGTGAATTACAAGGAATGAGTGCATGTCCATGTAAGCGTGTGGACAGAGACTCAAATAGCCTAAAGGGTTGGGGTGTGGAGAAGAGACAGAGATAGAGGAAAGGTCAAAGACAGAGAGTGACCGTGTGTGTGTGTGGCTGTGTGAGAGAAAGACGGAGAGAGAGAGAGAGGGAAAGACACGGAGTGAGAAACAGGTCCAAGAAGCAAAAGAAGAAAGGGAATATGAAACTAAAACCTGCCAGCAGTTTAGCTGAAGTGTGAGCTGCCCTCTGCCAGCCAAGATGTGCTTACAAACACATGCACGCGTGCACACGATCACATGTATGCAGGCGTCTAAACATCATTAAATTCTCATAATAGTCTTCTTCGCATACAGCTTGTCTATAACATTTAGTTGGCACCTTCCTTTTACTGCACACTGTCACTGCTGTTAGGTGAGATGGGGACACTTTGAAACTGTGACACTGAATTAGAATCAAACAAGTCATTACTGGTGGAGTACACATCTGGACTGATTATTTTTACTTATTTACAATACATGTAGTATAATGGACTCACTTTTACTGTAAAGTAATGATATTAAAAAATTCCATTTTCAATTTAATTACATAAAGCTAGATTTTATGCATCAACATGTATTAAAAATCGAGTTGGTTCACTTTTGTATTGTTAGAACCTGCCACAAAGACAACATTAGAGCTCTGGAAACAAGACAAAACAGCAGAAATGAGAGAGTGAATTATTAACATCCTGCTTTTACCTCTTAAAACCCTGAGCACGAGACGCCAGCGTATGTGTGTGATCTCTCACATATGCATGTAAAGATACTGGCGGATAGAGTGAATAATGGATGAAGGTGTAAACAGGAAGAGGAAAGCTCTTGAGCTCTCTAGTGTGTGCGTGCGTGCGTGTGTGTGTCCTGCAGGTTTTGTGCAGGCAGAGACATACAGTGCAGACAGATGGGTAATTATCAGGCAGGCGACTGAAGAGACTTTGCCACTGTAAGAAACACAAATGCATCTGTTTTGAGTACAGATTTTGCCACCATAGTGTTGGTGAGGTAAAATGAGGATTAAACAAGGATTAAACTCAACTCCTGTTGGTATGATGAAATTGAAAGGAACTTAGAGGAAAATGCAAACTCTGTTTCAACATACCATCAATTACATCTTCATACAAGTAGCTCAAGGAGCTTTGTGTAGATTCAGGACTCAAACACACAGAGATATAAAAGTGTTTTTATAACAGTCTCATTTCTACTCAGTGGATCCATAAACGCCCGACCGTGCATATCGACACAATACTCGTGTGCATGCCACCGCTCATGAGTTCTACAACAACACCAGAGAAACCGTCACTATGGGTGACCATGACACACGACTGTGGCTATTTATAGCCCTCATACTGAAATCATCAGTTCATTACATGTACTTGTAAACCACCATTGCAGTGATCCAGTGCTTGAAGAAGGAAAAAATAAGTGGCTTGTTATTCACTCTTGTTATTCACATGTAGGCTAGTGTCAGCAATTCGATTTTCAATTATTCCAGATACTATTTCCCATTTTAATTTTCCTGAATTATCTCTTTTACAATTTAAAACCATGTGTGCCTACTCATACACCGCATGCAATACTACTGTTTTTAAGTTATTAAGCAATTTCCTACAAAAATCTTGAATAAGCCTTTTTCCAAAAACTAAATGTCATAGTATAAGCAACCAACCAAGGAGACTATTGATGAGTGAAGTGATTTTAGTGACGCTACACCTAATAAGATTGATATTATTGAATGTTTGTGTAGATTCTCTGAGACTCTTCAGACTTAGTTTTCCAGCACAGAGGATGGCTTGTTTAGATTATTTTAAGGTTAATGTAACGTTATTTAGACCAGCCCCTGGCAGAGAAAAACAGGCAGGCAAGAAATGGAAAGAGGTGAATGTCACATCGTGCCCCCTGTGTAATGACGTTTAGGGCCATTATGTCGCACCCGTGTGCAAGAAAAAGTCACAGTAAAATTTAGACGCGGTGGCACTCCACACCAGTGAGTCCTGGCCCACTTCAAGCAACCAGCATTATCAAACTGTTTATTCTGTGGCTACGTTTCCACCATAGAAATAGTCTCCACCAAATCACTCACAGATATCTCTATCTCTAGAAAACTGTGAGTCAGCGCAAATTCTCGCTGCACATTCTTCTTTTATAAATGCCAAAACTGGCACCAGTTGTTTGCCAGCATTGCTAGGATATAATATCTAATATGGATGGATGGATGGATGGGTGGATAGATAAATAGACAAATAGGTCAAAACAGACAGGCGTGGTGAGATAGTGAATGCACAAGTACAAAGCAGCGCATAACATCAATAGTAGCTTTGATCAGCTAACTGTCATATGGCTCTCTCTGGGTGTGTGTGTGTGTGTGTGTGTGTGTATGTGTGTGTGTGTGTGTGTGTGTGTGTGTGTGTGTGTTTGTGTGTGTGTGTGTGTGTGTGTGTGTGCGTGCGCGCGCGTGTGTGAGCAAGAGAGTCAATATGTTTCTCAGCCAGAGTGCACTTCTCCTTTGAGACTTTGCTTCTGCTCTCTGGATCTCGTAGGAGGTGGAGGGGAGAGCAGGTAGTAGCCTGGCAGCATCGCCCAGCTGATACATCATACCTGTGTCTCCATCTCTCTCTCTCTCTGTCTCTCTCTGACACACACACACACACACACACACACACACACACACACACACACACACACACTACATACCTGCTCAGAGGCTCATACCTGTGCATCCAGCCAGACTTTTCAGTGGAGACTCACTGTATCGATGTACAGGTACAGGGATGCACAGAGGTTCATGACACGCATTTGACAACTGTAGTGTACGAATTCTCACACTTGCACACATTCACTTCAGGTTAATTGTGTGCACGCACAGGGGACTGCTATCCTACGGTGCTCCACAAATGAAGGATGATTGCCTCTGACATGTTTGGTGCACTCGGCCTGCCTAAATCACTTGAGCTCTGTCTGACTTTGATGCGTGTGAAAAGACAAGAAGCTGGTGGATGGAGAGCTTGTTTCTGGCTGTTTTACCCTTTACCTTCTCCTTCTCATAAGCTCTCCCTTCACGCTGATCCTCCACATCGTGCACATCATGTCCTGAGGACTTTCCCAGCAGGTGAAACAGTAAAACAAAACTAACTCTGAAATTGCTTCATCTGCTCATATTTCCCCACGGAAGTCGCTCAGCAAGATCATAATGAGCATTAACATTGACCGTTGAGTAGTCTTTCTAAATGCTTGGCATAAACTGATCCTGTGTTTTTCAAAGTTTTTCAACCACAAAACTGTGGCAAAGTTATTTTACATGTGACTATAAATGACTGATGGTGCCAGTTAATGCCCTCCTTTGTTTTCCTTTCTCTGGAGTGCTCTGGAATAAAATGTTTTGACAAGGGAGTCATATTAAATCTCCATGTCCAGTTAACCTTGTAAGTAATATGTTGCCATTTAGTTTGCAGGTATAGAGGCTCATATGTGAGTGGATTAAAATGACTGGGTAGTGCCTGGGTAGTGACACACACACATAAATGGTACATATGCCCAGAGTAATACATAATCATCCTAATTCATTTTAATTTTTATTCCAGGACAGAAAGAATATGTGTATGACGCATTGATCTGAATCACTTACACAGTCTCTGAAAGACACAGATAGAGAGAGAGATAAAGAGAGAGAGAGAAGAGAGAGAAAAGGGGTTACTATAGGTTAAAAGACAGACAGTGAGTGATAGATAGATGGAGAAATGTAAAACATCGTGTTCCCCTTCAAACTCTTACCAGCAAGCTATACTATAGGAACGTGTGTGTGTGTGTGTGTGTGTGTGCTTGTGTGTGTGTGTGTGTGTGTGTCCACTACATATGGATCAAAGCTTCATTATAAATATTGATTTTCTGCCTGGAGGATGGCCCCTCGATGTGAAATCATATTGATCTTTTTAGTACAATACCCACTTTTTTATTTATGAAACTCTGCATTTTAGCAGATTGTATGTGTCATTTGTTGCAGTGTAAGAGAGTGAGGATATGGTAGTGCATATAAAAGAAATGAATGAGTGTGTTTTTGCACACAAAAATAATAACATGCAGGAAAGAAAAAAAAACAGAAAAACAATTCATCACATATTGGCGATGATGACATCAATTGGAACTTCTTTTTTTTCTCTTCATTAAAATCTCAACACTGTCATGACAAAGTGTGAAATCTCAATGGTGGATCTCTTTATCTCTTGTTTGTTTACTCCCCCTCATTCTTGGTTCCATCTCTCTCCCTGTCCTTCTTTTTGCACGTCTCTGGCTTTTCTCCGTCTGAAATCATAAAAGTCAGATTTTCCTACAAGCCTCCTCCTGCTTTTAACGTTCAAACCACACTTTTTGTCACACAGAAGAAAACTCTAAAGTCTCTGCCACTCCAGGACTTTTTCATTACACACGCTGCTGTGCTCTGCCTCAGGCTTAAAGACGGCCAAAGAGATAAATATGTAGATCTATGGTTATCTCTTTAGCCTGTGGTTAGTGTAATGTCAAGGTTTGCCTCTTTTTTTAAACAGTGCAGTTTACAGGGCACAAATAAAGGGATTACATGTAAAATGGCACCAAAAAAAATATGTGTACCTTTTATTAGACCTACACAGAGCATTTCAGAAGAAACAGAAAAGGCATTTCTACTTTGATGATTCACATTTATTTTTTTAAATACATCTCTTGCAGTATTCACCCCCTTCCATTTATAATGAAATCAATAATTACATTAAGTATCTCCTTAATTCTTTGTTTTATTTAATTATAATTAATTAATTCTCCTGCGTCGGAGTACATGTCTCACTCTGAGCTGTTTTTCAATCCTTTACTTGACATTTGAAACTGAATGCTCACACAGCACACGTACTGTAAATGTATGTCAGCAAGCAATAAATATAGGAAAAAAATGTTGAATTGATGAGTGTAAAAAGCTCCCACCGGTGCTCAGCATGCTTCAAATTACATTTATTACAGGAGCAGTTCTAGTGAAGAGTGTGTACAGTGTAGAAAAATGTGCAATGCGTATGGCCAAGACAAATTCTGGTGCAGTTGATTTGTGTCTTTTGTCTCACGTCACGTCAGGTGACATAGCATAAAAAGCAACCGAATCATGAAAGAGGCGGCTTAGAGTGGATAGATTGGCCAAATAAACACAAGACTTTTTTTTTGAGGCTGTAACTTAATTTACATACTTATTTATGTTACCTGACTTGTATTTACACCCAAACCATTATTCTTCTGAAATCCTTAACATGCCTAAAACACATGATATTTGGACACATGTGCTCCCCTAGAAATAAATGATAAGGATTGGCGTATCACCTATACCCAAAATTTGACTTTAGTTTATGCACAATAAGCTATTTAAAAGAGTAACACGAGATTTATTTGGACATATATTGAAGAGACTGTGTTGTTTCATATGTGAACAAGTAAAACAATTTTTTTTTTTGTCTGTTTCCACAGTTCTGATCGGGGGATCACGTTCACTCCCATTGGCCAGCTGGCTGACCTTTGGCCTCTCCTGCTGTCTGTCACTACTCTACAGATGATGAGCACTTCCCACATCGCCCGTCTGTTGTGACAGACACTGCCCTGACTCGCGCTCTTTTACTTCTCTCTCTACCCTTCTCTCTCGCCTTCCCTCCACTCGCCCGTCTCTCCAGCTGTCTCCGCTCGCCTTTCTATCCTTCATGCACCCATTTCATCCTTCTTGCTTAGATAAATGGTAACATAAAGTCTTTGTCTAGTTTCTCGTCCTCTGCTTTCTTTGAATACTTTTCCCTCCGACAGTATAACCAACTGATGCTCGTACTGTAGGTGAACATACTTAATGATCTTTGACAGTCGAAACGTTGCATTCTCTCCTTTGTCACTCTATTAGTCTGAATAGATTCACTTTATCCATGTCGGCGTGTCACTTTGTCACCTTTTCCTCTCCTTCATCGACCGTCTTCACCCACACGTGCACCCTCTCATGTATCTCCAATCCCTCGAACCGCAATCCTCGACGGCCCCTCCGCCCTGTTCCCCAGACACACCAAAGTGTCAGACACTCTACCAAAGATGACAAAGGACCTGAGGGAATAAAATGAGGAAACAGGGATTCCACAAAGAAAGTGAAAGAGAGAGAAAGTGAGGAAAATCCCTCTTTCTTCGCAAAGACCGGCTCCCTTCCGCCCCGATCGTTTGGGACCGCGGGAGCTACAGAATGACAAAGAGACTAAAAAAAAATGAAACTGATGAATGAATGGACAAATGAATGGTGAGGAACAGACGACCGAGAAACAGAGGAAATAAGAAGGGCGCTCCTGGTAGCCTCTCTGCTTGCCCTCCGTTTGCCACAAGAGACGAACCTCAGTGCGGATTATACGTGTACATTTATCTCTATATATAATAAATATAACAAAGTTTAAACTAAAACACAACTAGGACAGTGGAGGACTTTACAAAGCGACATTAAAGAAGCACAACGTTTATACAACCTCTGCTGTTCTTTGGGTTTTATTCTACTTATTATGTGATGTTGCAATTTGTCAGACCTATTCAATGTTTTTGATATTTTGCTTTTTGGTTTTGTTTTTGTTTCTGGCGTTCTAAGGATCAAGGGCAATGGGTAATAAAGTATTATATTAATATTTATGACAGGAAGAGACGATGGTTTGTGAGGCAGAATCCAGTTTGATGCACGAGGAAGGATATGGAGGAGAGGATGACCCGAGCCACCTGGATAGAAACCTCAACACGTACTGAACACACACGCACACTCAGTTTTCCCTGCTAACATCACAGGCAGGCTTTTAACTCATCCTCAAATTCATGTCTCATCTGTGAGTTGAAGGCAAGCTTTTTTTTTTTTTTTTTTTTTGTGAGTGTGTTTCTGCTCCCTTACGTGAACTCCCCACGACTTGACATCGAGACTCAGATGTCTGGATTGATCAGCCGCAGCAGAATAGCTGGACAGCGTCTCTAATAAAGAGAAAAACATCATGGCATGGTACGGGAGGCAGAAAAGAGCCTGGAGTTAATTCAGTTGAAAATACGATCAGAGAGAACTTCTTTCTCCACAGGTCATTGAATGTTTCGTATGAATTCCCAACACGCTTAAGAGTGAACGATGGAGGGTGTGCAGCTCGGATTGCATATCACACTCTCTGTTATTGTTTAATGGACGTTGAATGTCTGTAGTAACAGTTTTCATAATCACATAGATATGATTGTTAAAAGTTAAGCAATATTCATATCTAAAGACCTATATACAATAGTTTATGGTTGCATTTAAGATTCAGTCTGTAGAGAAACTTTTTTTTTTTGTCCAGAACACCTCATCATAATGGGTACATCTCTCATTATTTGCTCTGATTTATAATTACCAGTGTGTTCACCATTCATGAAGTTCTGCAACTGAAGCTGTAGCTATTTGAATCATTCAGGGGACACTGTGTTGGCCTTTTGCTGCATCATGCGTCAACATCTGCAGAAATCTCCACATTCATCAGTCACCCTGCTCCAGTAACTGATCTGCTCTGTTATGTATTACATGTGAATCAGGCTTTTCTGTCTGTCTCATGTCACTTTGATTTGATCATTGCTGCGTCATCTTTTTTCTTTGTATGTTCTTATTTTCTTTATTGTGATCAGTATCAGTTGTATTGTTGAGTATTATTGATTTTTGGCACATAAAAGTAGCACATAACATGTAGAAATGTGCCTGTTGCCCTGTCTCTTGTGAGTGGCATTTTCCAATTTAAGCAGGCATCAGTGATCACTGTATGTGCACAACATATTGTATCATTGCCAGCTCCAGCCTAAAGGTGTGTAAGGCATGTCGGGAAAATCTGTGAAACTCCACACAGTGTGTCATGTGAACAGGAGGGGCCTTTGAAGCCCACTGTAAGCAAACTCTCAATGTTGCACAAATGTTTCTTGTATGTTAGCTTTATCTCTGTCATCATGAATTGACACAGTGAGTGCGACTGATGGCAGGTTGTATCAGAGTGATACGAACTATTTTAGAAGTGAATCTGAGTGACATGCTTTCCTGTAAATGTTGCCTGTTCATTCTGCAGTCTAATCTAAATATTTTCAACTTTCATCATCTCATCAAAATGTACTTTTCCCAAAACCCAATAGTGTTTGCATTTAGACATTCATTGCAATACCTCCTCTGACTTATGTGGGGATCAGCCACATGTGGTATTGATATCAGCTTAAGTTGTATAGTATCATGAGCATTATAAAGCACTAAAGCTGTAGTAAATACATCTTAGAAATATCATTACGCATTGATGTGCATGTCATTTCATCATGATAACTATCAAGCCATTCCTCATATTGCAATAGTAAGAGGGGAAACTACCATTGTTATCTTTGCATTAGGACGTGCGGCAGCTGAAAACGAACAGACAGAATACTGTGGAACTTTTAACACGTTGTCCGTAACCTTTGTGATATTCCCCAAATGACACAAACACACACACACACACACATTTTAGTTGTGTTTTTGTTATGACAGTCTATAGCTCAAGTTTAATGGGGTGGACAGTACTTTATTTCAACTACCCGAGAACAGGATGTCAAAGGATCACGTTCACATGTGCAAACACTCTAATTGATAAATTTGCCTGTTGTCATTCTGTCAAGAAATACTTTTAAGATGTGGAAATATAGCAAGTCTAGCATGTACATGGTACTATATACATGTACCCCTTTATGGAAAGGCAACTTTTATTTGTATTTGTTTTATAAGATAATGGCCCAGTAAATACAATCAAGATTTCCATTCCCATCGATTCCCATTAGATAACCATCCCAACTGAAAACATGTTTAGACAGAATATTAATCAAGCAATTCAAATCAGTGGATTTAATGAAAGTCAACTTAATGATGGTACTCTGTGTATAACTTGTAGCATCACATAATTTTGGTCATGAGGTATTCAGGGACAGACACAAAGTGAGGTTTTCATGTATCTTTCATAATAAATTCACACGCTGAAAGCATCACTTACAACTCAAGTGATATGCATAATTACGGAATCATGTGCTTCATTTGTCTCAGAATAACATTAATATGTCAATAAAATGAAAGTTAAGAAAAACAAAAACATCTAAAGCTTCCTTCGACAACAAAAATACGTTCTAGGTGACGTACTTTGGTGGCAAAGCCATCTTAAACACACTGGCCGTCACACAGTGCTGCAGCAAAGCACAGTGAGATTGCACAACTGTCAAGTTATCACACAATCGTTCAGAATTGTGAAGGATTTCATCTGAAGCATCAGAAATGTGATGTATCTGACTGATCTTTGTGAGTGCAAGAGAAGATTCATTGTCCATGAAAACGCATTTGCCTCTAACATTGTAAACTGAATAAAAAGAGCATCTTGGCCTTATTAATTGATGCTTTGATAGAATGCAGTAGATTGTCCAAATTGAAAAATCTCTCACTTTGAGTCGGAAAGACTGAAGGCGCTTTAACTTACGGTGACTTCAGAATCAGTTTGAAATTACTTTGATCACAACAAACCAAAGACAAAAACAACGAGCCGTCTGTCTACTACTGGTGATGAATTATTGACGAAACTGACCTGAATAGTTTCCTTTTCTCGCATCAGGCAAGTGACACAGTAAATGTACATAGTCCATTTCAGTTGCACTCCTCAAACTTAGGTTAAGTCAGCGAACGCCATACAGGTTTCTCTAAAAATACCGAAATTTAGGGATGTTTTTTGTGCCCATTAAACATTGGTAATTTCCACTGTCAGCAACAATTGTCTGTTTACTGAGTCCCTGTAGAGCTGCACATACACACACACTCAGACACACTAGATTCCTGCCATCACACAAGTAAATAATAACAACCGGAATGACAAACTGACTGTTAATCTTCTGTCTACGTTATACTGTCTCTGCTGAATAGATCTGAATTAACTTGCCAGGGACTGTCTGGAATGACTCAGTCTCTGTCTCCTCCTGAACTGTAAAAGCTGCCGAGCAACACTGAGCAACTGCATGGTGATGAATCGAGTCCTGGAGACAGTAAATTAAGTGAGACAGCTGTTGGAAAGTTATTTTCTTTTTTGTAAGAAAAAAGATCATGTGAAACAATCACATCCATGTCTGAGTGCTGGTAACACTCCCACGTAATGCCGTAATGTTGATTGAAACATTATTGGGGTATTACATTACAGCATTGATTTTCAACTCAGAATGAACTTTTCCACAAAATGCTGTGACCGTTGCCCTGATTTCCCTCCAAAAAAGGTTTAAAAAAGCTGTTGATTTTTTTTTAGGAAAACCTCAATGTTGAGAATTTGTTTTCTCGGAAAAAGGAAATGCTCCTCTCTGATCAACATTTTACTGAACCACAATTCACAAGTAAGTGAATCCCAGGGCTCCTGGGGACTTTTTGATATTTAACCATCACACATGGTTTCCCTTCATGCGATGGTCTGTGGTATCAGCCTTTCTCTAACAAACTTTAAAAGTGATGAGCCTTAAAACCTGATAAATGACTTTTTAAGAAATTAACTATGAAGTTTAACTCACTATAACAAGCATTGTCTTCGCATTAAGTCCGTTTTGGGAAACAGTGCATCGGTCACGGTGACGGTACACATGCTGACTGTGAGGTTTTACGGCATACAGTGGTCTATGTATTGATCCATTTCGGAGCAAAAGATGTGAAATGCACCTTCAATGGGGAGAAAAGGGAGAAGGGTGTCAAACAGTGTTGTATATCTCTGTCATGTACTGCAGTATTTTAGAGGAAAATATATTTGAAATATGACTCTGAAAGGTACAAATAAACGTTAATGAAACAGAATGGGTTAGTTATTGTTGTCTGTTGCTGTAGTTGCTCTGGTATGAAAATGGAGTATGCTTGAGAGAGTTAAACGAGAAAATCAACACCATGTTTGTATACTAGATATGCTAAATTAAGATAACTATCTGTAGCTTAAATTAGTGCACTAAAGCAGAAAGGGCTTCCCTGATATTTGTCAGCATGTCCATCTATCCTCAAGATCGAAAACTAGAAACCCCCTAATACAGTTGATCTCGGTGCCACATTTTAATGTTATCAGACAGAGATCCACATGTTAATGGTGGTTTTGGCTCTTTAGCCAGAAAGACCATAAATCTCACTCCATGAAACAACCCTTTTATTGAGGCTGGCTCACGTATACACAGAGCTTAAATAGCTGTAGGACACTTGTGACTAACTGCACGGCTGGCAAACTGGTTCATATCAGTGCCTGTGCTCAGGAAGGCTGCCTGGTGCGACCTTTTTTTTTTTTTCCTAGAAATACATCACAACAGCAGGGG
The DNA here is from genome assembly GCA_028564955.1 of Terapon puta. Taxonomy (NCBI): domain Eukaryota; kingdom Metazoa; phylum Chordata; class Actinopteri; order Centrarchiformes; family Terapontidae; genus Terapon; species Terapon puta. The sequence continues at coordinate 19,474,732 of JAOXYL010000001.1, read as the reverse complement.
GGTAATTACAGAGGTGTTATAGGTGCCTAAAGATACTAATTACTACACACATTTTATCACTCATTATGTGTGATTTATAGACCTATATTTATAGACATTTGGACTAAACAAATCTGCACGAAAACATAAACAGTACACAAAGTACACAACTTAAACGGTGTGTGTTAAATCAAATCTGCTCAATCAAAGTAGACTCACAAACGTTGCCTTATTATTATTTTTTTTCTGAGACGAGAAGACAATAATATAGTTAGATTTTTGGATGGAGGACTGCTTTAATCATTTTTGGGAGGGTGGTTGTGTGTTTTGCTTTAACGTGACCCTCATGTCATGCATCCTGGGAGGGCATGAGAGATGCCACATCTCTTAGATGTGACACACGGCAAGTAATGAGAATTTCTCAGGAATTAATAAATTACTGTACAAATTTCAGCACTTGCACGCTAATGACTTTACTGCCAAGGCTGCCAGCTCATGCATGCCTAATTTGTGAAATGTGTGTAAAAGCGTAATGAACTCACACAAATGGCTTTCTCCCATCTTTCAGCACCTCACAGTAGGATGTCACCACAAAGTCATACCATTACAACGGATACAGTAATCAGAACTCATTTGCACTCCAAGGGCGTGTGATTATTTTCTCACTTGCACTGACATTATCAGTGTCTGTGAGTGTGTTTTGCAATTGCTCTGTGTTTTCCCCTTTTTTGTGTGTTTTTACCTCAGCCTTTTGTCCTTTCTCTTCTCTCCCTGCCTTTCTATTCTGTCCCTGCACAGCTAAAAAAGATACAAGCCAAAAATATACAGTGTCTATAAAAAATCTGTCTGGTCTGGTTTTGACCTTCTTGTAACCGTCTGTTTCTGTTTAGCTTGCCTACTTCAGTCTGGAGAGCTGGGAAAAGTGATAGGTGTCATGTAGTGAAGGTTTTAGCTATTTTTGTTCAAGTTGTTTGCGGTAAGTTTTGACCTTTGACCTTTAGCAGGAGTGCTTTCTCTTCCCTGAATCAACTGAAAGATCCAGCTGAGACATGACTGCTCTCTCTCTCTCTCTCTCTCTCTCACACACACACACACACACACACA
>JAOXYL010000001.1:19440672-19454464 GCA_028564955.1 Terapon puta | reverse complement strand
TCATTTGTTGGCAAAAAGGCACGAGTGAACTTCGCAGTCGAAGAGAGTTGCTGCGATTTTCTCTCTGCGGTGGAGCAAAACGGTGAAAAGTTAGCATCAGGAGGAGTGTTTTGCTGGTGTGTTTGTTAAGCATGTCCTGGAGCTGTAGGGAGCAGTGTACTGGGAAAACGGTGCATTATGGAAGAAGGCAGGGAGGGAAGTGGCAGAAGGGGGAGAGAAGGGGGGAGGGAGATCTTTGATGAGGCCCCGGGAGTGTCTCTAATGAGAAGCGATGTGAGGGAGCTGCTTCTTTCTTCCATCGCAAACGGAGCTGTGCCACACTGTTATAATCAAACCAAAGACATAACCAACGGCCTTAATTAAAAATCACAAAATCACCATTCTGCTTCATGCCTTCTGAAACACAAACTCCAGAAGGAAATCTCTAAGAGAGCATACATAGGGGAAACAACGTTATCAAAGGCTTGTTTTGACAGTGTGATTTACACTGTACCCACCAATGGAGACGATTTTTGACTTTGTGATGAGTAATTTTGCAAACTACCAACAAGGCCAACAATAATATCCGTGATGTAAGATGTAAATAGTGAGTCTGGGTTATTTAAACATGCTTCATTCGTTGACATTTATGAGTCTTCAAAATCTGCTGTGTCGGAGACATTGAAACTGTTTGAAATGCAGGAAGGGAAATCACTTATTCTACACTGTAGGACAACTGAAATGAAAAAAGTTGAATACATTTATTTTGTTTTTATTCATTTAATTATTTATTCATTTATTTTTACTTAAAGAAAGTAAAAAAAAACCCTGCAAATACTTATTATTACATATTAATTAATGCATAGTGCAGTCTATCTATCTGTCTATCCATCCATCCATCCATCCAAATGAGACCTTATCCTATACTGTCTTGCAGTACATCTACACCAACATTAGACAAGTAACAGAATATAGTTCAGTAAAAAACAAAGCATATATAAATGAAAAAAGTAAATAAATGTTCGATCATAATGCTTTCACGGTTCCAAAAAATACTGCAGATTAAAGATGGAAGATATTGTTTTGGTTGCTGCAGAATTCATAAATCTTATCCTGTAATGACTGTGACTTAAGAATACTGAGCACATTTGGTCATAATATGTCAGATAATCCTCAACTGAACCTTTTTTTTTTTTTTTCTTGGGCAGGGAGAGATTTGATTTTGAACAGTTAAACTGCTGTGAATCAAATCAAGCCAACACTTTCATAATCTGTCCATGAAAAAAAAATATTACATGATGGTATGTGAGAGCGAACTGCACGGGAGAAGGGAAAGATAACAGACTGTCTAAGCGTCAGGGATTTGTCAGCGTTTCAACAGACAGCCCCTGCCTTCTCTCACTCTTACTGTCTCCCTACCAATCTGTCTCACCTCACACACATGGCACATCACCACCAAACAATTTTCCAACTGACTGCATGTGTGCATGTGCTTATGTGTGCATGTTTGTGTATGTTGGTTTTGCATGCGCAGATCAGAGAAAGGCCTTTCACTCTCTGCCTCAGTTGCACTGTGACTGGCAAGCTCAGATTAGCATGATTTATTTGACACTGGTAAACAAAGCAGCAAATACATAAGGCTGTTCAATCAATCAGGAACCTGGTACCCTAACCTGTCCTATGAAAGCCTTGTTTGTGTGTGTGTGTGTGTGCAGATGTATCAAATATGTGCGTACTTAGAATTACTTAAATATGTTAAAGTGATTTTTTTATATTGTATTCTGTGACATTTTGGCAGGAACTTCACAAGAAACCATTAATTAGTCATCATCTTCTCCTTGCTATGATCAACAGTGTCATGAACTATTAATCAAAATCTTTTAATCTCTCTCTTTAAAACAGAGAAGAGATAAGAATTGTAATTTTTTTTAATAACATGATCGTATAACACGCTGTCCTTGTCCTCAGCAAACGAGCCTATCAAGAGGGACAGATTAATTCGTAGTCAACCATTATCCAAAGTATTTGTTTGAGTTACAGCTCGCCTCATTTTAAGTGAAACGCTTGAATTCATGGTCGTCTAACAACTTTGGAAATACAAACCAGCTGAGCATTTGACAGGAACAGACAGAGTTGTTAAAAAGACGGGGGGAGAAGGAGAAAAACAATAGCTTTCACACAGAATGAGATGTGGAAGAAAAACGACATGTTGTCTTAACAAACCAGTGAGCCCATTCTTAGGAAATGACTGTAGGTTAATAGCAGCGAATGCAGCAGCTGGGCTACACTGTTGCCAGCAATAAGGACATGAATAATGTAGAAAGTGTGATTAGAGTGACGTATAGTATTTGCTCAATGGTTATTTGCTGCATAGTATGATTTTCCCATTACCAGGATCCCCTTTTTATCACAACAGTTCAACACTCATATTAAGGTAATGGATATAACGAAAGCAGGAAGAATAATGTACCATATTAGGGCTTCACTGTTGTATATTTAATAAACTGCTTTCAAGAATGCAATATGCTTATGTGTGATGAGCTGTTGAACTGAAAAGGAAATTAAAGTAACACCCAATTGCTTTACAGTAACTTGTTATATTAACATAAACACCGTGTTTACTTGCACAATTATATTGAATATGAAAATAAAAATGGACGAAACATAAATGAGAAGTTGAAATTAGAAACCATAATTAATCACGTTTCAGCCCATGTCACACCTGGGAATTGCTAATTAAAAATCAATGCTTTAATGCAGCTTCATCAGCACACTCCATTTCACAGGCCACGTGCAGATAGTTTGCTTCAATTTTTAATTACACTTTGCATGCTAATATGGAATATAAACCAAACATTTACCAGTAGGGACACCTTTTCATTTCACGCTGGGATGCTCTCTTGTGTTTATGAAACAAGCGAGTGTGTCTGCCAGAGCATTAAACAAGGATGATGTGTGTCTCCTTACCATCAGAGCTTAATTAGCTATTTACCAAATCTGCAAAATATCTGCTAAGTGACAATGCCTTTGGCAAATATGCAAGGACCAATTTGTCTAACTCTAACAAGATTGGCATCGTGTAATAATGTTGGGACAGTGCAGTTGGTTATTTTTTTAAAATTATGAGTCATGCTGTGTCTGTGTGAAACCGAGTATGACATTTGATCAAGCTGAAATGGACAGGTTACATTAATTCTAGGCATTCATATTCCACAAATCTGCGGCACGCAATTTGCATCCGGCGCCAGGGCAAATAGTGTGTCCTTTATGTAGCGAAGCAAAAAGTAATGAGTTTGGGTGGTGAATAGAGACTGCAGCGTGAGAATGCACTTTACGTCACAAACCTGCAATTAATGCTGCCTTTTTCCCAGCCTTATCTTAATGAAGCGCAGATACTTTTGTGAAAAATCATATCAAAAACCATAGGATTGGTCATTATTAATCATAATATAATCCAGGATTTGTTTTTTACCCAAGTGAGGTAAAAACAAGTTGCCACAGAAATAAAAGACCGCTTGAAAAATCTTATAGGGTGTCATGATATAATGTGCTTTGTTTACCTTGTGAGGAGCCTTCTGCAGAGCGTCCTGTCATGTGGTATACAACCTGTTCCACACGCAGTAAATCACACACTCTCACCACACCTGAAACTTGCATCCAGTCCACTTATCCACTTTTGGTGTGTGGTGCTTTAAACACCATAGTTAGCTTGTAATGTGCCCATTTGTGTTGGCAACCTTAGTACGCTAGAAGAACTGCATAATAAAAAAAGTTACATGAGCTTCTAGTTGATACCACAAGATCTTAAGTCAGTGTAAAAAAATGCACCTGCTGATTCAGCTTTGACATCACAGCTTCTCCTGCCGACCGTGTCAACACTCGATATTCATAAGATTTGACCTGAGTGATAGACTGGCTGGAGATATCAAGCAGTGTTCTCACTGCTCCCCCATCAAACACCATCTCCAGGTATCTCCCGGATGTTTTGAATCGCACTGTTATCGTTACACTATCGCAGAAACACATCCCAGGGAGATAAAATGGAGGACTACTGTTGTTGTTTGTGAACCCAAGAGTGGCAGTGTCATCAGAGACATCGGATAACATCAAGTAGTTCCCCGGCTAGATGGCGGCTCAGTCTTTGGTAAACAATGTAAATAAGACCAAATATGTGAGACAACCCTGGGGAGCGCCCACGCTGGCTGGTCTTGGTACTGGCTGATAAAACGGCCTATCATCTTATGACAAAAAGGATAAAACTGCTGCACCTGGAAGAATATATGTGGCTACTGAATAAAAACAACAAAGACATGAACAAAAAGAATCTCTGTCATGCTTCATGCGCATAATGTATCATTCATACTTCTCTCGAGTTAATTATAATCACTTAACCTCTGCTTCACCACAATCCTTTCTAAAGACTTTAGGCATTAATGAACAGTCTAGATGTTTTTTTATTAACAATGGAACGTGGCTTTATATGTATTCCAAAGACTCTGGTTGTGTCCAAAACAAGTGCACACATGACATCAGGTTTATTTAATGATTTAACCTTGCAGGATTCAAAATCTGTTACTGAATCATGCAGAGGTGTATGATCGAGTACACTGACAGCTAACTCTTAGGGAGGGAAACATAAATCTAGGACAGATTCTTGAAAAGGATGAGACTCCAACCGTTACTTAGGCTTTACTTGATGCAACTCCAGAAATTCAGTAGAAATGGTGTTTGTGTAATACAGCATCCAAAGCTCTGAGGATTAATTGAAGCTGTTAAATTGATTAAGACTGCTAAATTACCCCACTTAACCCGGAGCACTCTACAAAGTTCTATAACAACTACTGCAAAGAGAGTTAGATTAAAAGAAAGCAACTTACTTTAGTGAAGAGTGAAATTTGCCACAAAATGTAACTATTAGAGTCCCTGAAGGCAATTTTGTGACATACAATATAAATAATATGTAAATAAATACTATAAGTCTGCAGTAGTCGGTTAAAACTGCTGAAATAATTATCTCCCTTTTATTATTTTAACTGTACAGAAATGCACACACCAAATGTATTTGTTTCCCCAGAAATCTTTTTGCTAAATATTAAACTCGCATAATTACATGTCACTGACTTGTGTGTAAAACCGAGGACAAGTACATTTCCGCAACCACCCCAAAAAACCATGACTTACTAAGACCTTTAAAAAGAATGAGGTTTTCCGATCAATAAACTCCTGGCAAACACTGAAGTCACATTCATTAAGGCCTTTATAAAACACATATTTCTTCATGGGGTACTTCAAGGTCCTCCATTAAACTTGATTAATTAATTAACCTTGTGCTAGTTTGGAATGGCCTGTCTGAGATGAACATACTGATAATGATAACCCATTCACTTAAAGCAAAGAAACAAACCATGCCTTAAGAGGGCTGTTGGCAACACCTGGAGAAAAGCTCTGCCACAGAGGTGAGAAAAGCACTTGTACTTTACCCACATAATTCCCATTCAAATGCATGAGCTATAGTGACTGAAAGTGAATTGTTTGAGTTTTGTTTCACAGACTCTGCACAGTGCAAATAAATAATGTTTAAAGTTTAAATAAAAACTCATGCCAATAATCTGGTGATGAACAGGTGCACTTTTAAGGAATATAAAACCATTTGCATGTTACTGTAGGAAAGTGAGTAATTTAAGAAGAAAGGAAAATAGCTTCCCTACTGTTTTTTTTTTTTGCTTTCAATACAGACCCATTGATCAATGACGCATTAAATGAGAACCTATTGATCTCTGGCATGTAATCCTGGACTGATGAAATCAAAGTCCATCTGAGCAAGTCATTGCTTACTTGCACAGTTTAGAGTTTTAAAAAGTACTGTATGAATGTTACAGATGCACTAAACTAAATCTGCAAATGAAAAGAAATTAATTAATTTTTAAGCTTTTCAAGTCACCCTATTCCTCCAGTGACAGTAGTTATATTTAGGATTACACTTTTTTATTTTATTTTCATATATGTTTCTATGAAAATAATCATTTTGTGTTTAACAAAATAACTAGTGTTGAAAATTAAACATCTTCCATCATACTTCACATAACAGTATATATGTGATGGAGGGCATTATCATGACTGGTTGCTGAATGAGTTGTGATTTCATAAAATAATCATAGAATTGTTCTATGTGTAGTGAACCACATGTTAAACTCAGCTTCTAGGTGAACACACAAAAGCCAGCAGATGATGTGCAAAAGGCCTTTTAGTGTTTAACTCAAACATTGTTCTGCAGAATGAAGGCCAAATATTCAAAAGAAGGGATAATACACACGACACTTTTGAATTCAGGCTGACCTGAAAATGACTGTAATTGATAACACTTTCATGTGGAAAGTTTCTGATTTCATGAGACCTGAATCCCTGTCTTTTTTTTCACATGGAAACTTAAGACCAATGTTAAGAAACTTAAGAAGCTGGTTGCCTTGAAATTAAGAGGACAGATGACGAACACGTTGCTGTGCAGTGACGTCAAGTGGAGGGTTGGGTGAAATGGTTTTGTCTGGGAAAAATATGTTATATGATAAAATATATAGATTTTCATAGATGCTAAAAAAAATCTATCAATTAAACCAGCAGTATCATCTTTCAAAATCGAGCAGTATTTCTACGTGAAAATGAAAATACTGTCAAATTTTCTGCTTTGCTCTGATAAAGAAAGTCTGTGTGTCTGCTTCATCTCTGGAACCATGAACTGTACAACTTAACCAAACATGTCCCCCAAACTGTTAATTTCATTATCAGTTTTTCCTACTCTTTGCATATAAGCATCTTTTTGTGCCTTTAGTGCTTGTAGAGCTCTCTCACTTGGTTTTATGAAACACGGTCAGCCACTTTTATTGTGAGCAGACCTTGAACCATATCTTCAGTATATAAAATGCCAAATGTAGAGATGTTGTCACAGCAGTGTTATGTCTTGCTCTGAATGGCAAGTACAGTGTTTACTTGACCCCCTAAGTGAAGTTCATGGAAAGGTGGTATTGTTCAGGTTTTGGAGTGGGACCTTTTGAACTGGTCTCTGTTGAGTGGGACTAAAAATCAGACTGAGGACAGATGATTATTTGGATAAAGAAACATGATCATGGAAAGTTGTACTCAGTGTTCGAATTACATCATAGCTTCTGAGAAGCCTTATTTTTCAGGTTTGTGAGGTTAATATACACATGCACGCATAATACATGAGTGCACCCGCAAAAAGTCCCACCATTTTTTCTATTCTTAGTGTCCAGAATTAGAAATTTCTATGATACCTTGACTGAACATCATTTTATGATAACAACGTCTAGTGATTAATTACTGCATTAATATCTTTCCAGGTTAAAAAAATATTAAAATAGTCAAAATATTCTTTGGCTTTTTAGAGTTTTAGATTTACATGGTGCACTTCGAGGGTCAGAATTTTAAACAACAGCACCTTGAACTCTGCTTTTCCAAAAACGCATCAGCATGTGTGACAGATACCTAAATCGGACTGATCCTGGCAACGAGGGGGATGACAAGACTTTTCAGCAGAAACAGCTGTGCTTGAACGATAACTGAGTCATTCTATGGCAGGAAGCGCAGGGCTTAAATCCTCTGACTTCCTGTCCAAGTTTGACACCTGAAGAAGGGAGAGAGGAGAGATGACATACGACCCTGTCATCTCAGCTTCATAGCGTAGAGCGACTTGTGAAACCGGGAGAAATTACGCAAAGTATCCACTGGCAGAGGCACGCATACACACCCGCGCACACACAGACACACACACACACATACAGTCTCTCATGTACATATGTAAGTATGTGACTATTTTCATTTTAAGAAAAAAAAAATGTCTTGTACAATCCTCTTGGACTCAACCCAGCAGGAAGGACAGACAGACATGCTAACCGATGCAAGGTCATCTTGATGAAGAGACAAAGGTAAAGTTTGTTTTTTTTTCTTTTTAACAAAAAAACAGATATGCATGAAAACTATCAAACACTACAACTGAACACAGGAAATCAAATGTCCTGAGGGGAACGTGAACGTCTGTGCCAAAATTCATGGCAGTCCATCCAGTAGTTGTTGATATATCTCAGTCTTTTTCCAGGAACGTTATTCTCACAATATGCAGTCCTTGAAACAACAGCATCATGTGTTTACTTTGTGTAACATGGATATGAGGTAAAGAAATTAATTACTTTATAACTGTAACCAGGGTTCACACAGGCCTTATCTCCTCTCAGTTAACAGTAAAACAAATCTTAACTATGAACCTGAATCTGTCCTTTTTCTTTGTGTTTTTTTTCAGGTCAGTTTCTTGTGATGTATAGCCACTGCTTGTTTTACCAAGGGACCTAGAGAGTTTCACCATGTATTTACTTTTCTGCTCCACAGCGCAGCCTGTGTAACTGTAGCTGATAGCAGGTAGTGCCATTCAGGGATTTAGGACAAATCCTCTGTAAGCTCAACGTACGTGCATGTTAATGCACACACATTCATACTTGCAATTTTCAACATAGAAACATGCGCATGTGTATGTACAGTAGTACTGTAGCTCATACACACACACGCACACACACACACACACACACACAGATGAGTAGGGGTGTGTGTGGTGCGTCGTGCTTGTTGGTTGTGGCAGTGATAAATGCTGCAGAGAAGCAAGTTGTACAGAGAGGGTGTGTACGATGGCTCTTGGGTTGCCTACGCGCACGTAAATCAAAATATAGCCAGGGGTTGGATTCTCACTGACAACACAACATATAGCCTTGTGCACATATTCCTCATACCTCAAATACACACATATACGTACACACACACACACACACACACACACACACACAAACATTAAACAGCAACATTTGTTGTACTTTAATAAGTTTGTGTTGTTTAATGTAGTATTGGTGTCCATGTGTTAATTAATTTGAATATGGTTATCAATAGTTCTGAATATTAATTAATTGACCTGCCAAATCTAAGTTGCTTTATGTGATTGCCTAAAATAGATATTTTGGAGAAAGTACAGAGTTAAATTACAGTATATCTTGACATTGTGGGTGTTTGTATTTCGACTTAAAAAGAGAAAGGCTTGTAGGTTGAATAAGGTGGGCTGCAACTAAGTGGTGTAGTGCAGACAAAATGTACATTCAAGCAGCATAGTTATCTCTTCAGCGTGAGTGTTCTTTTGAGTGCACGTATGCATTTGCCGGCACCAATACTGCATCATTAAAGCAGCACCTGTGGGAAACATATTCACAGCATTCAGTATCTGCTCCTTCATTCACATCACTAGCTGGACCACTGTTTTAAAATCTGGGTGCTGGGGTGGCAGGGTCCAATCTTTGAGGTTCGAGTTGGAGGCATGGGGTTGCATCTCAGGATTTGTGTGTAGAAGAGGTGCTGCCTGAGAAGTTCAACAAATTCCACCCTGGACCTGATTCAAAGCTCTGGGGAGAAGCAAATCTCAGGATCCCTTACAGATCTCACTGCCTAAGCAGTTACTGAACCTATCTGCCGCCCATAAAAGTATAAAATATGAAGCTCCTTCTTTAAAGTTGCAGTTGCTAAAAACTGTACATGCACCATGTGACGCTTCACATACTTAACAGACTGAGAGGTCCAGAATTGGAGTCTATGTGTGAATTGCAGTATCTTTTTAAAGTGAAGAAGTTCAGGTTTTAAAATATTAAATTAACCCTGAAGGGAGAACTTGGAGATAAGTTTCTCCACATTTTAACAGTAATATGTGAGCTCATGCACGATGATTGTCAAGAATGTCATGACTCAAGCCCACACATAGCGGGAGCCCAGTGAATCTGAAGAGTGAGAAAGGGAGCTAGTCAGGAAGTGTCAGAAACTCACACCAACGCACCACACTTCCATGTTTGTACACTTAGCGTGAAACATGCACACAAGCTGAGTCCTTCCTCCAAAATATTTCACGGCCAACCAACATGATAATGGCATGCCAAAGCAACAAGCACCTTGTTACCACTTTATTATCACCCCACCTTCCACAGTGCAGGCCAACGCCTCCACCGTCACCCTGTGTCTCCATCTACACCCTTCTGCATGCACATCACACGCCTTTAGGTGATCAAAAGCATGCAATGACTCAGTTCAGCAACACAGCACAGTCACCCAGGAAACACTCCCACAAATGTGACATTTAATGGTCACTCTCTACCTCGCAAACTCATGCATACATACAACACTCTCCTACACAGGGCACCATGCTGCGTGTTAAGCGACGGGACCCAGATGGCAGCCACCTGGTGTGCGCTGATGGGCTCCTGCGATGGCTTCGGACAGGATATGGACACATACACAGATGGCGACCCACTGAGAGTGGCTGGGAGATGGACGTGCTGACTATTGATTTGCTCAGATCAATGATTCACAACCTGGTCATCTGACACAGGGAGCTGCACCCACTGAGCTGGCACACTGGCTTGGCACATTGGGCACACATCACTGCGTCTATGCAGGGTACGCGTCAACTAAGTTTTAACCCAAACTGTCATTTCTGTAAATATTCTTAAATCCTTGGATAAATGGATTTGAAAAGCTTTTATATTGCCCTCGCTTCACTGTTAAGTTGCTTTCTTTGAACAAATCAGTGAGGTATGTGGAAAATCTCCTGCAGATACTAATAAGGTAAAAGCTCTATTGTTATTTTTCTTTGGGCTGTAGAAATAATGACTCATTCTGAAGCAGGTATAATAGAACAAATAGACCCTCATTTGTACTGAACCAAAAGCAGAAAATAAAGATTTCAAATACAGTGTGCATAGTTTGTAGAAAGTAGTATATTAGTAGACAGTGTTTAAGGGGTTAGGGGTGAGGGTAAGGTTTAACATATCTTAATCACATCAAGCCATTTCAGTGCTAGTTGTATAGTAGATGGCCTCACATGACCTGAGACGTGGCATGGGCAACCAAATGCATTAGACACATTCATTACCATTAATTCTTTCTCATTGCTATTCATAAGTGAACTGAATGTAGTTCACTTCTACAGCAGCTTCATTTACCACGGTGCTGGTTTGTACTTAAGGTATCTATCTTTCATGCAAACACAAAGACCATCATTCATATATCATGCATACATATCCATCTAAAGTTAAAGAAACAGGAAACATACCTGACTTTTGATAGCATTTTCACGGTCAAGCATAAAACTGTACTTTATAGATCACAAAAATATACAGCATGTTGTAAAATCTTCAGGTTCATGACCTCTCTGGTCCCCAAGCGAGAAAGCCTCTTCTCGCACTGGAAGTGTCACAGTGGGAGAAAATGATGGGGCGGATATGTTAATTTGCAGAGGCAATTAATGCTGAACACCCCCGAAGCCATTTAAGTTTCTTGGCTTATTAATTATGCACTTTGTACATACTAAAATATCCTCCTATGCCGAAAAAATGAGCTAATTAGCACCGCCCCAAAAAATAGTAATTTTTCGTCTTAAGACCTTTAAATAGGACAAGCACTGCAAATAAAGTGTGTGAAACCAAGCCAAGTTATCTTTTAACCCTGCTGTCATCCCTCGCTCATCCTTCATTCCCACATCTTACCTTCCTTTCATGGCTGTATAACCTTCTCTAAAAGCATACGCAGGCATCTTAAGAGTTTATTATTAATGCGCTGGCACAATGTGCTCTTCAGACTGTCAGCGTTAATCAGCAGACTTCCGTCCCTCTGTTCAGAGGATGAAACGAACACACTGCACTTCCTTGTCAGGTGTTGAATTACTTTATCTCAGTGCCTATTTGCTGCCTCCAAAGTAGACCCGTTGTCACGGTTACCTTTGGAGCACCTCATTATTCATAAAGGTCATTCTAGAATGAAAAGCAAAGCTGAAGGAAAAGGGGGATGAAGGAAACAGGCAAAATACTTTGCAAGACAAAAGTGCTTGTTGAGTTCAAATTGTCAGATTTCAGCTTCTTCTCCATTAAATTCAGAAAAAAACTTGCTCTCAATCCCCAAAGTCAAAACTGAGAGCTTATTGGTCTATCATAAAATAAATGAAACGTCTTTATGTATCCTTTGGCATATGCTGAACATGCAGCACTAGAGCAGGATAAAAACAAGACTGATATTGAATAACATTTTCTTATACTAAAATTCCACCAGATCTTCAGAAACACATAACAACAGTGCAGCGGCCTATAACTTCCTGTTCAGCACAGCACACAGCAGAGACAACTAAAGTCACACTGTGTCTACTGGATGTGTAAAACTGTTTACAGCTTGAAAATTATAACTCAATAAACTGAGTACATATTTAGGCTTTGTTGCTGTGAGCATTTTAGCCTGATAGTTGATAGTGGACAACAAAACACTACAATGACAGTGGCTAGCAGCTTTGCAGGGCTTTACTTACTGACAGAGCGAACAGTGAGTATTGGACAAATACGGACAAATAAGTTCTGTATCTGTTTGAACCGAACTAGTGGAGCAACTATACATCCACCATCGCCACCCCTAACTGTGTGGCTAAGCTAAAAATAGCTTAATGCAGCTTTATCAATATCAATATGAAAATGAATTAAATAGATATGTATAAAATAATAACAATTAATAAATAATAATAAATTATTGCGTACCAAATAATGTCAGCATTGTACAGAAAATGAATGTAACTTGCTTCCACTTTCTCTCTTTTCTCTCTGGGTGGCCTTCATATTCTATATCTTCGCTTCACCTATAATTGGAGGTACATTGATGCTATAGCTGCTTCATGCTTACAGGGAATACTAGTGGGGGATTATATTTATATTTCTAGACTTAACCAAAGACACAAACGGCAAAATGCCCCGGAGAGTTGGCAAAATGCTATTTCTAAATTTGAGAGGTGAGTTTACCCTCCACTACACCTCTGAATATTTGTTAATGTGAGGAGAACTGGCCTTGTGAAGTAGTTTTATTTATTTATGTATTTTTTACCTTTTTCAGATAAAGGTACAGGAAATGTATTCGCTGGAGTCTGTCCTAACAATGATGAATCCCCGGGATCTAGGGCTTCCTCATGGATGACAGTGACAAATACCTGCAGCTAGTTTCTTTTGTTTTCCCTTCATAATTCTAATCTGGGGTCCATTGTTCTAAATTTACCCCAGAAAGTAGCATGTCTTTAAGAACTGGGTTAGTAGTCCACATGGATTTTGTCCAGGTCCACTTTAAAGCCCCAGATAAGATGTGCCTGTATTTGACATTACAGTTTACTATGTCTAAAGTAATCTTGACAACACTGGAAAGGTTCTGTCTCGGTAAAGGGCCACCAAGTAGCTGCTGCTAAACCCAAAAAAGTCTCACATTCACAAAAGTTTATATGAGCAGTCACCTTCGTAATCCAGGAATTATGAAGTTCTCGCTTGAATGACATTTGAATGCTGGCATTTAGAAATGGGACAATATTTTGAGCAACACGTATACATGTGAATGATATTGCTCGGAGCAATGTTGTTCACAGTGCGGCTGCTGGCATACAAAAACAAGGTCACCTATGTTTAGTATGTATCTATGGTTTCTGCTGGCATGATAATCAACCTTGTGAACTGGTACTGCACTATTCAGTGGATTGACAGCCTCCCTGTGTCTCTCAACTGCCTCATTTTCAAAAGGGGGTATTGGCTATAATGCTAAGTTCTCATGATGTAGTTCTGTGCAAGACCTCTGAATGTATGTATGCATGCCCAAAACTTTAATTTGAGTAATCTGAGTACAATTTAAATGTTTATGTCACGTAATTACTGAAACGCAGTGGCTCAAGAGTCACATTTCAAGAATTATAGCCTTTTCAAACTTA
>JAOXYL010000001.1:19426614-19440572 GCA_028564955.1 Terapon puta | reverse complement strand
AATGTTTATGTCACGTAATTACTGAAACGCAGTGGCTCAAGAGTCACATTTCAAGAATTATAGCCTTTTCAAACTTAAAAAATAAGATTGAGAGAATCAGAGCTGAAGTGACATCTCTAGATATCATTACTGGCAATTAGTATACAGGAGTGAAAAAAAATGACCTGACAAGTTTCCAGGTCTGGGTATCATGTTGGAGTAGAGGTAAAACACTCACCATTTCATTACTGTCAGAAATCGACTGACAGTGTTCATGGGTGCGAAACCAGCAGGGGCCCACAGGCTGACAAGTGAAATCCAGCTGTTGTTGTGGATGCGAGTTATGAATGCATACATTAAGTATTAGATCTGAAAGACAACTAAAATGAACTGACTCCTATAGACCAGATTGAGACACGCACCATCTGTAATTTCTCATCACTCAGAAAGAAAGTGATAACACTTTAAACCTGATGAAATGAACTTCAACACTAATCCAATCAAAATGTCAGTCCTGTGCTCATGGTCCCATTAAATTCTGACACCAATCCTTTCTCTGCTTCCATAAAGCTCACTGCTTCCCCAAAGAGCATCTCTGGATACCAGAAATATCACCTTTTTGTGACCACATTTGTTATCTAACTTCATTCTAACAAATGTAAAAGAGGAATTAATACTACTACATTCTAAGTATTCTTGGTTAAATACTTCATTTGTACACACCTACAAGGAATATAAGTAAGAATAGTTTTAGTCACGTTACACACTCATATGGCCATATTACGTGTCTACTCAACAGATAACAATATGTAGGTAGTATGTACATTGTCTCTGATACTACAGTAGCTTTTCGTGACGGACTTGAAAAGGAAGACAGTGTGAAAAATACAGATAAGTATACTCATCCAGCCTCCAGGTGCACCTATCACACCCGGGTGTAATGAAAGAATAAATGCAAGCTCCCTTTTTTTCTGAGGGAGTTTTTCCCTGCTGCCCTCACTGCTGGTCCAAAAGGTCATTGGGTCCTGTTTACTTACGTGACGATCCATAATGCATGGTTTGTATCGTTTACTTGAGGGACTCCCTGTGCCACTCATCACTCCCTATTCTGTGTGTGACAGGGAGGCCAAAGGAGAGAGGAGATAACCAAGTGTCAGGTCAGTCCTTGGGATGACTCTATGCATACATATAAGCACACACACACACACACACACACACACACACACACACACAAACACAGACACACAAGAGCAGAAAAGAGACACTTCAGGGGCAGATATAAGAATCTCCTCCGTGTTTGGTTTCATGCTCCGATAGCAAACTAGTTTCCTTGTAAGAATGAACTTGACCTGGTCTGTTGTATGTCAGTGGATGAATTGTCGTCCTGATGAGCTACTGAATAATTAAGTAGCAGGTCAAAAAATAACATGACTCATTTTTGTTACCGTCTATAATATAGATGGAAAGTGTGCACAGCAAAGGCAAGTACAAGAAAGATCAACATCCATCAGGCAGTAAAATGACCATAACCACAAGGTAAAAGGTTTGATTACAATCTAAGAAGTGCAGGGATGCAGAGGTAAGGTGTTCATCCAAGTGATCATATGGATAGTTCAGGGGTTGCCTCAGTGTGTAACCTAGACACAAGGTCTGAGACCTTCACTTGGATGGGATTAAATACGTGTGTGTGTTTATGTGCCGATGCATGCATACGTGTCATTATGTGTGCATGCTGGCTGCATGTGTCCATGTGTCAGGGGACCCTGGCACCTGCTGATGAAGAAATCAAGTCAGGGAGTCCTCCCACGGTCACAAGCTGCCCTTCTACCCCAGGAGTCTTTCTCACCAGTCTGTCATATTGGCTGCTGGTCACCGCTCAGTGCCCACAGTCTGATTAGAAATATGCTTCTCTCTGTGTTTATCTATCTGCGAGTCTCTGGCGAGGTCACTCACACTAACCCAGTTCCATTAGCTCTCTTTCTGTTTCCTTCTCTCCACTGCTCTTTCTGCTTTTGAATTTTTCTTTGCAAACACAGCATGCGCAACGTAAATTTTTCATCCTGAGATTACAATCAAAACCATGACATGTAAAGAGCATTACGTCAAAATCAGCGCTCTGTAGGAAAGCAGACACTTTCAGAAAACTATGTGTTATTAATAACATTAACAATGGCTCTGTTCTGTTGACATGTTGCTGTAAGCCAGAGTGACAGGTTGCCTGTATGAACAATACTGAGACCCTGAAACTAAAGCAAATAAGAAAAAAGAAAAAATATTCCACATTCGTTTTATTTTTTTACATCTGTGTTTTTCCTACTGTGACATGTCAAAATGTAAAAAAATTGAGACTGAGAGGAAAAAACAGCCTGTCATGACTTTGTTCTGAGAAAATGGCTAATCTAAATCTCTACAGGCTTCCTGGTTTACAAAGTAAACTTACAAAGTAAGTTTTATGTAAAGGTTGGGCTACTGTAAAAGCCAAAACTTTTTCTGTGTCATACTTTGCTGGCGTCTGGAACTAAATTTTGACACAAGGGCCCTGTTCAAGACAGGCCTGAACATCAGATAATAAAGTAGGTCCTACCACCGTAAAATGTCCCTGTTTATAATGCACTTTAGCAGCGCATACTCCCATGGTCACAAACAAAGCCCCAATTAATTAAAATGACCACAACAAAAGGGCACTAGAGTGAATGTGCTTCTCTTGAGGCCCTTGGGGAGCAGGGGCTGTGTCGCAGTTTGCTCAGTTTGTAATTCAGCCACGGTCACATGGATTGAAATACAAAGTAAAAAAAAAAAAAAAGAGAAAAGAGCAACAACAACAAAAAAGGGAAAAATAATCAGAAGCCCTTCACACTTACACTGTGTTTTCAGTTACTGGTTGATTAAACCTTTGCTCAATTTGAACTTGCACTGAGCTTTAGTAGGATTTATCTGTAGACTCCAAACCCCTTACATGAATAATGACTAAATACTGAATACTAATGATTAAGGTGTACGTTGTCCTGCCATAACAGGTGCAATGATTAACAGCCGCAACAAAACAAAACAGTGAGGGAGATGTCAATTATTCACCGTCACCGTACACGCCTACACGGCCAAGAGAAGAGCCCTAATCAGACAAAACAACTGAAAACACCTGTGTGGGTGGTTCACAGATGTGTAGGCGTTTTAATGAACTGCAGTTTCCATATCGGAAGAGAAGTTAATTGCAGCCTCAGTTACCCGAACACCAATGTACTTTACAACAACTATAAAACAACGATAACAACAACAATCGATATGAGGCAAACTCTGTTATTTATTTTTCTGAACCAGAAATAAATTTACCAATCTCCCTTCCTTACTTATGCAACTTATATGAATTCATATGTATTTTACACACTTTTTTTTCCTGAATGAGGAAAAGTGTTGGAGCATCACTGCTTGAACAGTCTGAAACATTGCAGCCAAGTTTCCCTGTTTAGAGGATCCCATATTAGCCTGTTCACATGAGTTTTTTTTGATGCCCTAAAATGCAAATAGAGTTGAAAAGTGCAGCTGAGAGAGAATAAGAGCATGTGTCCTATGACACAAAAAGTGTGCCACAGGTAAGAGATAGGGGCATTATATGTAGACAGCTCATAGTATCTCAACAAAGTAGCACAGTGCCGTCTCCACCCTATGAGAACAAACGAGGCAGAGTTAAAGTAGATGGAAGACGAAAGAACTAGCTGCAGCTCAGAAATCATTCCCTCCAACCCTGTTTAATTACATTGTGCAGCCCAATGTGAAAAGGTGTCAGAAGAGCAGAGAAGCGAATCCTGTCCTAATGAATGGAAACAGATGGATGAGACAGCGAGCAGGGCTACCGCCAAGAACTGGGGTGGCACAGAGGGAAACAAGGTGCCAGGCAGAGAAAAGAGTGCCAGATAGAGATGAGGAAAATAAGAAGAATGATGAAGGGGTGGATTAGGATGAAATATCAAACTGCCACACGATTTTCCACATGTTTTAAAAACATGTTGTTTTTTTAAATGCCGGTGTACAAAAACTGTGGGATGGAAAAGGATGCAAACATCTACAGTCAAGCCTCCATCGATGGTCGGGGTGAGAGACATTTTCAGTCATGAAATTAAATGATGGAGAATGGTCCATCAAATTGCAGGGGAAATGGGAATGGGGAACTGTGGTGGGCGATAAACCACAGGCAACACTTTTTTTTAAAGATATGATAGGAGTCTCAGAGAGTGAGATAATTATATTTGTTTCCAGTGCAAATCAACACGTCTCAGGAGTTTCGTGCTCATAATCACCCGTAGTACAAGCGCAACAATTTAATAGTGTTTTTGATCTTCTGCATGTATTCAACACACCGATGGTTGTACGACAGCGACAATCACTTCAGCAAACGTCGACAAAAGAACATGACGTGTGACTAAGCAAGGCAAGTACTATTGATTATGATAGGAGGAAATTAAGTCACATTATTGAGAAACAAAGCCTCAGGAGGGAGGATGCCTGTATGGATGGATTGGTCAACAACTGCTGTTTGCTTCTTTTAGTACCCTAATCAAGTGTTTATTACTGTAACCATGACAACAAAGGGTCGCTAACCTTAAAGGAATACTTACTGTAACTCAAGCAATTGTAATTTCCTAATCCATGTTTTAGAACGGTATTATTCTTTTTTTTTATTAAATATCTATCCATCTATTCTTAAGGTCTTTGTTGAAATAAAAGAGAAATCATGTTAAAAGTGGATCCAATAACGCCATAAAAGGCACGCGAAATAGAGAGAATGAAGGGTGGGGGAAACCTCCCCTGAGCATCGTGAATTAGCTTTAGCTGAGTGAGTGCAGGGATTACGCTGCCGGCTGAAATGGAGTAGTTGTTTAGACAGGGATATAGTATTTAAACAGAGGGATTTCTCTGCCAGACCTCCATGTCTTACTTAGACACACAGTCGTTCACATTTTTGCATAAACACAGGCACACACAGAGGAACAGTATGGAGATAACAACATGGTACATGAATTGGCAGCAGAATTATTCCTGTCATGTTAGTTTTCAGAAGAACTTGTAAAAGTTGGCCATTAAGTTTTTTTTTTATTTTATTTATTTCTCCTATTCAGTGTTTTTAAGAAAGCTTTGCCTGGTTTCCTGGTAGATTAAATTGTGCTAAATATTAGTCTATAAGTAGCTCAGTCATAAAATTGGGTACACAGCTTTTGTCAATGTTCATTTTGTTTAGTCAGATATCCAAGTGAATTTTGCTGTACAACCAATTCTGAGAAATTATTTTCAACAATTCCAGTACTCTCTGAGCAATCAGAAAAATTGTACTCGCAGTACATGCATGGGCTGATGATAAATGGCTCTGGATCAAAACAGCCCCAGTATGTCAAGTATATTAGTGGATAATATAAAAGTGTCATGTTTATATAAAAGCAAAATGTTAGTATAATTATATTATTATATTATGATAATTCATGGGATCATAATAATACACTATATAGGATACTATATTCAAATTGGACGATACAGCATTTACAAATTACACAAACAGTCTTAATGTCCTGACCCATCTCGGCTGCAACTGGTCAGCTTGTTCATGGACATGATCGCCAAACATGGATGCTGCCTGTCGTGTCTCTGCTGCTCCGTGTTTGGCTGCTTCACCTGATAAACCTTGACCAACAGTTGAACTGGACTCAGCAGGTTTCTCTCTGTTGCCCCAATGCCTTCAGGCTCGTGAGGCTTATACTGTATGATGATGCCAAGCAAATAATTGGAAGCATTTGTTATTTTAAAAAAACTTGGCCACATCAACTTCTAGACTTCAGCCTCTTTTCTCACAGCCCATCAGTACAACCTTCACGATTTTTTCTCTTTTTCTGTTTGTCCACCTTGATTTTTGATAGAAATATAGCTGTATAGGTTGGAAAGGGGCAGGGCCAAGGTAAAGTTAGACTGGATCATTACAAAAACGATTGACTGGGAGAGAAAGGCTTAGAACTGTAACACCAAACCGCAGTGAACCAGCAACCAGCACAGTCTGTTACACAGCACTTGGTTATTTTTATTCAAACAGGGGCTGAGGTCATTTAAAATATGTAGAGTTTGCGATGCATTGGCCCCAGTTATCAAACGGCCCATCGGAACAACTCCCGGTGCTCCCGATGGCCAGTCCGACCATGCCACCAACTGCATAATAAACCTCTAGCATGACACAGTCCTATTTCCCCTCACTGTGTACCGCACCATTAAATGTTTCCTTAACCAGGTTTTTAACAAGCTAATTAACTTACTCTGTGAGTCAGAGGCTTGTCAAGGTTCAGGCTACATTTTAATTAACAGTCAAGAAACACGCGGCTCCATCATCACACACGGATCACTGATCAGAGTTTGCGTGGTTTGATTGACTGAAGGCACCATTATCATTATCTTTCTAGATGTCTCTATTTCACACAGCTGAAAATAAGAAGTGCCACAGTAGTTATTGAGTTAATGTTTTGAGCGTCTGTGGAAGTTCATTAGTGCGGACTGACATTTGATGATAAAACTGTGCAAGAACATATGGTGTGAAGCAAATGTGCATATTTTCTGAGTGTGTGTGCGTGTGCATAGGTTTCTCCTTTTTTGTGTGTACAATATACGTCTCACAAATCCAGTGAGTGTTAGAGGTGTTGGCTCAGCTGTAATAAGCTTTCTGTGAGGTGCTTTTCTCTGCATGTGTATCAGCAAAGTGGAGAGGAAAGGCTCAATAGATTGCTTTGTATGGCTAATTTGCTCAGCTCATTAAATATTGAGGTGAAGGCAGATTTGTGTGATTGCCAATATACTAGCTCCAGTGGTCTTTGTTATGCCTCAGAGCTTGTGAAATGAAAGAGAATGCACTCACTCAGAAAAAAAGCAGCGACGCTTGTGTCATGGCAGCAATTTGCATGCTGGCAAATGCCAATGCATGCATGAGCATATGCACTCCAAGCAGCAGTCCACAATTAGTCACTCAGACACAAATCTGCTCAGCCATTTTAATGTAGCTTATCATTTGATGTGTGCTTGCTTAAACTTAAGTGATTAAGTGATCCTTTAGTCAGTCCGCCACTTTAATCCAGACTGAAATAAAAACTTTTTAACATACTAACAACTTTCAGTAGAAAACAAGTATGAGCACTGCCAGAAAAAGCAGCATTTGGTATATGCAACACAGACTTTGTTATGTTATGAGCAGGTGTTTCAGCAACAGAGAAGATGGCACTTCTTTATATAGACATTAAATTTGGTCCAAGTATTGCTGAAAGATCTGCTGTTAATATTTAGCTTAAAGCACTGCTGTGCCTAAGAACTGTCTCACAGAATGTTTATAGACTCTCTTTTCTTCTCTATAGTAAAGTCTAGATAGTATAGAGATTACAAAAATAAATGGAGGGATCAAGGCTTGAAGAGATGAAAAGAGACAGAGGACTGACATAACAGAAAGGCAGAGGAGACAAGGAAACACATCATCAATATTAGACATGAGATAAAGTTGACAGATACCCTCCTCATACTTACTTAGATGTTAAAGTGTGCTGAATGTCAGGAGGGAAACTTAATGTCATGTTTATTCAAACTGATCAAAAACCAGATTTGATTTGTGCGTCATGAGTGTGGGATTGGGTCAAAGACTTGGCAACACAACTTTCATTCACTTCAACGAGTGTAAAAGATGCAGGCCCGGCTCAGGTTTTCATACCCATGCAGACTCATGTAGGATCTTGCCCACACTAGATGCATTGAAATGAAAGGTGGAATCACTTTGTATGGCAATGACAGACGCTATGTAACATTGGCGTCTACAGCTTGCATCAATCTGACAATGCTGTTATCAGTGTAGAAGATGCTGAGTTTACCTGCCAGTAAATTCACCAGTAGATTAAGCATATCAGGAAGTAAACATGAGATTAAGTATGCAGCCATCAGTGCTACCTGAATGCTATTTGTATAGGTGCCTGCATGCATTTATCTGTTCCAGTGTGCTTTCCCCTATGTATGAGCTACAGTCCTCTTGTGTAGCAGTGACGTATGGATGTATAAAACAAGTCCCACTCTCTGTATTCCTCTATCTCAATCCAGGAACACCAATTCCCCACCACACCTCCTCAAATGGCCACTTTACTTCGATGAATTGGGTTCAAGTGCAATCTTGGCTATTGTCAGATGTAGTTTAGGGGCTATTTCTTAATGGTGCACCCATTGCTCTCTGTCCTGTTTTCTCTCCTCAAGTTGTTCCATTCCTTATTGGATGGCGCTATGTCCTCCTTCTTGGAAGAGAAATGTTTTCCTCAGGTACTTCGGGGCAGCTACGAGGATGTTAAGTGCTGTCAAAACAAGCTTGCTCGTAAGGAAGAAGGGGAAGTAAATCAAAGATAAAGGCAGACATTCACGGTATGACATCCAAACAACTTTGATGGGCAACAGCACCAATAGACGCCTCTCAGCATTTTCATTTCGATCACACAGATATCTTGTTACTAAGGAACAATTTCATACATTTTGATTCTCATCTCACTTTGGCAAAAATTTGGCACCTCGACAAAGTTTATAAATCAAATTTCACATTGTGTTATTTAATGTTTAACTATTAACTATTAATAAGAGATTCTAACATTTGATTAACCTAGTCTTCTAATAGGAATCATTTAATCAAAACCGAATTAAAACACTGTGAAGCTATTATTCAAATTGATTGCAGGTTTGATTTTTTTTTAAAGTAAAACCTTGAATTGATTCCCTGTGTTTTTCTTGCACCTCTTGCAATAAATCCTTCTCTCCAACTGCTGCAAAAATACCCAGCATCGGTTACTCTCTCTAAACGCTTCAGCTAGTTTGCATTTGTTAATTTGGATTTTAACCATCCCTCTGGAGAAGATGCTACGATCTAACTAGCTAATCTGTGTCCTAGGCCTTTTACTAGACTACATCAGTAACTGTCTTAGGCATGCACATTTCAGATTTCCGGTGATTGATGATTAATGATAACAAATGAAAAATCAATTGCCATTACCAGGAAAATGGCTTCAGGAATCTACGTTTTTCCTGTATAAAAGAAAAAGAAAAGATGTGTATTAAGAATAATTTAGAAGAATATTTTACAGTGATAATTTAAATCTAACTTGTTTCAAGTGAAAACACCATTAAAAAACTACCTCTGACCAACTCCATCCACTGTAGGGATCTAATTTGTCTCTAGTATTGGCTCTGGATAATGAGCGCCAAGCTGTCAACAGGGCCTGCTGGCAGTGACCACTCGGTGTGACCCTCCGAGGACGGCTGTGTGTCTCGGCTGCTCTTCTGACTGACTGACAACTACAGAGAGAGAGAGAGAACAGGAGAGACAGTTTGAGAATGTGAGAAGAAATAAGAGAGAGAGAACGTCTATGTGTAAGAGGATGACAAGTGGAGACAGTAAGACAGAATGAGTTGTCGACGAAGAAAGTCCATCTTTGAAGAGCAAGGGGTGGGAGGGGGGCTAAACAAGAAAAATAAAAGCATCAACCTTAAGTGCTAATGTGGACATACTGACAGAAAGCAGCTTCTATCTGAAAATGACTGCAGTGGAAAAGAGACAAAAACATGCATTTCATTAGCTGAAACAAATATCCTATCAAATATCCAATGTGCTGGTTAACAAATAAATCAGTCTGCGTTCCATCCCAGGTCACCCTAAACATGCAAACCACGTTCTGTATAAAAACCGTGTTTGATTTTGTAACAGGGGTTTATTAAGTGTTTATTCATCTGTGCCCTTACCTCTATTTTGTTGTGTGTTCACATGTGATGATGTAATATAAGTAGTATAAGTGGTATAATAATATAAGATTGCTTTCACTTGAGTCAACAGCACAAAAGTCGCCAAATGTTTGTGTATGTACACCACCTTCGATTAAATTGAACTACACAAACAACTAAGTATAATTATGAAGTAAATTAAATAAAAAAATCACAGTGCACAAACGTTTGGTTTGAAAACAATTGCTGTTTCATTTTTGTCAGCCAGCCAGTAAAAAGTCACTGCACGGCCAACTCAGATAAGTGATCGTATTAGGTCTGAAACACCTGAGGAACATGTTTTATCCTAATATAGCCTTGCTGGATGGCATTAACTGGGCCTCCAGCATCACTGTACGGAACCTTTGTGTTTTATTTGATATGTCCTTAGACACCCACATTTCAAGGTTTGGCTGCGCAACATGGCAAAAATTAGGCAATTTCTGTCCTAAACCGATCCTGAAAAATTAGTCCATGCAATTGTCTCCTCCAGGCTGGATTACTGTAATTCACTTTTATCAGGCTGCCTGAACAAGTCGCTAAAGACTCTACAGCTGGTCTAGAACCAGGAAAAGAGAACTCCAGTAACTCCAGTATTGGCGTCTCTGTATTGGCTACCTATAACATTTAGGGTGGATCCTCCTCCTCACATATAAGACTCTACATGGTCTGGAATCATCTCTTAATGAACCGATAACTCCTTATCAACCGACTACAGCACTGTGGTCCCAAAACGCAGGCTTACGTAATGCACCGGGCACCTCTCCCTCTTTCTCTGCTTCCTCTTCTCTGCATCCTCTACTCTTATTTCAAAGCCAAATTCAAAGTATTCAGCTTATAAGTCAGCTTATAAACTGGTCAAAGTGGTTAGATTGGTTAATGTGAACACTCTTATGTCCTGTAAAGTGCATGTTACTGCCAGCCCCGGTGCTCCTTCTTCTCTCCAGTCATGCAGGTTTCTCACCTGTCCACCTGTCTGAGGATCACTGGTCTGGTGGGGACATGATCTGTTTCTATGTTGTGGAGAGAAGGTCGAGTGGCCCAGAGCTCCATATGAGGACATCTACAGATGCACCTGGATTCACAGACTCATTTCCATTACCTGTGATACCTTCACACATGGCCTAAACCCATGAATTCAGCATATATAATTTTTCCTGACCCGGTTAGAGGGTCTAAAGACAGAGGGTGTCACAACTATACAGACTGTAAAGCCTCTGAGACAAATGATGTTTGCGATTTTGGGCTTTAAATAAATACATTTGAATTTGAGTCAGCCAGTAAGCAGTTACTACTAATAAAGTAGCCATGATCGATTAGGTATATTGTGTATTCATGTGTGTTTGCATGTGTGTGAATTTCATCTTTTTTATTTTTCTTAGCTGTTTTTAACTGACCTGGTTAACCACAGATTAACAAGTCTGGTCGAATCGAATGGGAGCTCTCAATAAAGTGCACGAGCGTTGCGCCTGATGGCTCCTGAGAGATCTAACAAGTCATTCCTGCTTTCTAAGTTATTGCTGGTCAAGTTGACTGCTCATGTCTCTGTGCTCCCAGCAGGTTGTCTGAGAGCATCAAACCAAAGAAATATTTGACAGCCTCTTTTTTTTTTTTGCTGGAAATGGGCACTAAAGTAAATCTATACAACATCAGGGAACCTAATTGAAACTGGTGTTCAGGACCATTTCCTTCCCTCTAAACCCGATCTAGGTGAGAGGGCCTTATTCCGAGGTGACATCTGGGAAGAGATAGGTAGCATTAAGTCTGACACGGAGCCTCTGTGTGTATGGGCCACCTTTTTTCAAGCAAAATATCAAAAACCCTAAAGAGTTCCTCAGAAGTAACCGCAGACACACC
Organism: Terapon puta; assembly: GCA_028564955.1. Lineage (NCBI taxonomy): Eukaryota > Metazoa > Chordata > Actinopteri > Centrarchiformes > Terapontidae > Terapon > Terapon puta. The sequence continues at coordinate 19,428,941 of JAOXYL010000001.1, read as the reverse complement.
TGACAATCGCTGGTTAACACACAAGTCGTTAACTGCTTCTGGACCAGGAGAAGCAGTCTGCCTCCAAATCCAAAAAAAGATAAATTATGATAACCTACCTGAATTTCCTACAAGTCAGGGAGTCCATGTATTGCAGCACTATTTGGTTTATGTAAAACATTGCATGGCTAAAAATAAAATAGAATTAATATGCTATTAAAATATTTTCATTTTCAAGGCACAGTGGATTCTGTTGCTTCATTCTGTGTTAAGCATAGCCAACAAACACAACAAAACCACATATTAAAAAGGTCAAAAACAATTATGCTTCAGAGTCCTTTGTACCTCCTGAGTGTGACACTGTCTTTTTCTAATTTTCTTTTTTTTCTTTTTTTTAGTTTGTTTTCTCATCTAACTGGAACTGAAACGTATTCTCTGAAATGTCATTGTGCATTGTCTTGTTGGGTTGTTGTTGGAAACAAGAGAAGCCTTGTGTTTTGCAGGCTACCACGTATTTACCCTTGTTCTCAGTACTAAGATCAGCTTTCTTTTGTTCACAAGCACAGACTGTTTCCGTTATCAAGTTGTGTCAAGCTGCAGAGGGGAAAAAAAAGCTTGTTTCCTTTTTTTCAAAAATCTATTTTCAAACAAATGATGATTATTATTTAAGCAAATCGGAGTGTGCATGACAAATGTAAATGACTGATGATAATTAAAAGAGCGCGGAAAATAATACCTCCTCTCTTGATTTGACTAAGACATTATTTATTGTAAGTGGTTGATTGATTCAGCCAATTAGGAAGTCATTTACAAAACGTAATGAAAGAAAGAAAAACCACGTTGTTCTTACAAACAAGAATAGCAGAATTAATGCTGTCTTTTGTTGCTAAGACTTTAAAAAGTCTAATTATGCCAGTAACATGATTAACTCGTTGTGGTTTGGAGGGGAAATAATCCCATCTGATTTACATATTCACAGTTTTTAAACAAAAGAATGTGCTTTGCGGTAAAGAAGATTTTGCCTCTTGAATGGGACCGACTTAATTTCCCTGTGCATGTGGCTGTTGCCTCCTCCACGCTAAGCGAATGTGCAATGCTAACACTCTCCCTCTGTTTGTTGTAATGTTATATCATCCGAATCGTGCGCACACTATCTTCAAAACAGCACACCTCAGGATGGATATCTTGCTGCTGTGACTGTATAAAAATGGTAAACGACTTCCTAAATATCAAGCATCTCATCAGGCTGCAGTTGTGTGGATCCTGATAAAACCACTCTGCCCCTTTTCACTGAAGAAAGATAGTGTCCACATCGACAGTTGCTTCAGTACTAAAGGCTGTCACTCAATAGTGGAACGGGAGCTATTCATAAGGGGATTCAGGATTTTTTTTTTAAAGATTGTAAAAGGCATCACATTATCTAAAAAGAAGAAAAAAGAGAAACTACAATAGATCTCACACAAAATACACTAGGTATCATGTTTGAGTGCCATTTTTCTGAAGTCAGATACATTTCTTTTGAAGTATTACTCAAAAAGATCAACATAAACCCCACTATATAAATATATAGATAAAATGTGTGTAGTAGCATTGGATACAGGGAACCAGGGGGTTTCCCTTCCTAGTATTCTACGTGAAAGGAACAGCTTGATGGCTTAGTGATGGTTTCATTAGAATAAATATCTTATAACTCAGAAGAGTGTATTTTCATCATTTTAAGTGGTGGCGCTTTGCCTCCGGTTTTTACCTTCAGCACAGCCAACACATTTCCTTTTGCCCCCCACGTTTATAGATGAAGCAATGTCTTTTGATTAAATAGCTGGCAACCTTCAGCATTTATCAATTGGGACACCTAATGCCACTGTAACCAGGTTCGTGGTAGTTTGCAGTGTGCTGGGGCTTTTAAACTGATGCAGTGATTGGGTAAATTGGGTTTATTTTGTCGAGTGCATGAGACACTGACACAGAATACAGGTTGAGTAACTGGCACTGATCCATCTGGTGACTTGCAAGCCTCTAATATTGGCTATACATTAGATTTGAAGCACATTGTAAACCAATTTAAATAATGTGATCATATCGTATGTCAATTTAAAGTATTAAAATGACTTAATTACGGCCTGTGCTTGCAGTCTGGATGTTCAGGTATGTTTGTCTCAGTGCTCAGCTGTGCTCAATGAACTGATTTAAGCCATTTCTCCAAACAACACTAGCTGCAGCTCTGTAATCAGAGTTAACAAATTCACATCATAGATTATCACATAGCCTGATATCATCTAAATGCAGATTACATTCATTATCAACCCACACACTTCCACTGAACTCTGTCATGTCTCCTCTTTTTCTTT
>JAOXYL010000001.1:19409002-19426153 GCA_028564955.1 Terapon puta | reverse complement strand
TTCTTATCAGCATCAGGGGCAGATACATCTCCTACTGCTGCTCTTACAACATCACACACACACACACACACACACACACACACACACACACACACCTTGAAACAGACTTCAAACTTTGAAGAATGTCAATTACATTAACTTGAATTTGAAACACTTTTGCACGCACGTCTGTTCTCTCTCGACTTTATTTCCTTTTCAGGAATCTTTGTCAAAAAATATCATAGCATCTCCCTGTGAGACGGTTTCCCTGGAGTGCAGACATCCTTTTGACAACGGCTCTTTGATATTCTGTTGTTCCGGGCGAATCACAAATGAGCAGCCATACCAGATTCCTTTGGCAGAAATGTTGTGGCCATAGAGGAGGGGGGGAAACACAGAGGGGATGAGAGAGGAAACACAAATGTTGGAGGGAAGTTACAACAGTGACAAGTAGGATGTGGTATTTAATTGTCAGATCAGACAAAGGAAAAAGGGGAATAAACATAAAACTGACATCATATACATTCATAAATCTAAGTTCAACTTTGAATGCTGAAATGGCTAAATCTATTAGCAATGACTTAACTCCTTAACTTAACTCCTGTAGAAATTAATAAGTTTGTGACCAAAATTATCCAAAATTATGCTGTACACTTCACCATGTATTCGTTAAGTGATGCTTAAATAAGGGCCATTTTTTCATCAACAGGGGTGTTTCTGTCAGTACTCAGTTGTTCGTCTGGCATTCCTTTTCCTGCCACATCATAGCCTTGGTGAGCGGGTGTAAATCTAGCATAATGTGACTGGTTTGTGTATTATATTATCCGGCATGAATTATGGGCCAACACCCCACTCAGTCAGCGCTGAGCAATAGGCAGATGGATGGGTCGGACCAAAGATTTAAATGTTGGTCCTGAAGGGATCGGCGCATTGCTCCGCATGCATACGATTAGAAAGACAATCATGCACAGGCACACGCGACACGAGCGCACATGGAACAAAAACACACACCTACCTCTCTCACGCACACTGCTCAACCTCGCGCATTCACACTCAAAAGTGATGAAATTGGTTATGATTGGCTTTGCCCCTTGTAAATCCAAGTGACACTGACCTGCCTCTTTTTTGAGCTTTTCTAATAATGTTGGTCTTACCCGAACCTTATTGAGAGCACTCGGGTCTTCACAGCAAATAAAAGATAACCTCCACCACGTCTATATCGTTGTTTTCATTCCCCTCTGCTATAGCCTTGATTATTATTGCTCAGTACTATAGACAGTCACTGGAGGGTCACCATAAATTGAGCCACACAAAGGATTTGGTGGATATGGACGGGGCACAATGGGGCAGCTGGAAGTTGAACTTAAGCTGCTGCCGGCCATATCTAAAGAGCAGACCCTTTCCTATTGAAGTTGGTGCTTTACAAAAAAATAGTTTGTTGTGTGCTGTCTGCCATGCTAGCTGCACAACTCCGCACTTTGTCCACTTTAGCTTCACTTCCATCAAATGCTTTCGCTGTACTGCTCTTGAGAGACATAGCTGAACTGCACCTACACGTACCTAAAGTGTGTTTTGCGCTGAATGGGGAGATTATTAGGTACCTCAACAAAGGGAAATGAAAAAAGAGACTGAACAGAATGGTTCTGTTGCCAAAAGAAATGCCATCACAATGTGTAAGGAACTGAACTCAACTAAAATGGACTGCTTAGTGGAAACACAGTTTTTGGTCCAGACTGACATATCTCGCCAACTATCATTTAACTCTTTATTCCATAAAACGCATGGTCCCCAGAGGATTCCTGCTGCATGTGGTGATCTTATGGCTTTCTGTATTGAATAAAATAGTTCAACAGCTTTTCAGAAGATGTTTGACTCAGACAACCTTCTTCGCTGAGGATGAGGTATCACTTTGGCACCGTCAGGTGAAAATTTTAATTTGCCCTGTATAAAGTTTATAGCTCTGCCATCCTTTGTACTTTGTGATGCTGACTAAATGTTGGCATGCTTATACAAAAAGTGCTCCAGAAAAAAGTTGATCTTGCTTTCTGCACTTTCCACATTATGTCCCTCTTACATATCTGTTATCTTTGCATTTTAACCTACAAGTAAGCTCCTACCAGTAACAGTAACAGTAAGCGATGGGGAAGCAAGAATAGAAAAAGGAGGTGTGTTAAATGGACTTGAGATTCATTGGGGAACCTGGAGGAAAGATGAAAAGATCAGCAGAGCTGTGAATAAAAATAATGCCCTATGCAAACTCATTTTTGTCATGGTGACCTGGCATTTACAAGGTGACCTTTATAGAAATTTAATTCACCTGTTTTCTGCCCTCTGTTTAGTTCTCGACCTCAAGCATCTTTGTCAAAATAACTCAGCGACATTACTTTAGATTAGATTAGAAATCTAGAAGTTAAACAAATAAATACAGGTAAATCAATGTGAAATAAACTTTTACTTTGCAGAAAAATGCACTTTTCACATACATCTCTGTTAGCTCTAAAATTATTTTCCCAGCAGTTATAAAACATTCAGTAACTTTTGTGAATACTGATGTGCCTGTATTGATGCCTGATGTCCAAAATCCATATGTCCAAATGGTGAACCTTTGAGTGTGATAGTGTCAAATAGAGGTTGATGCAAAGATAAAGATTTGGGCTACACTGTTTGATGGCCAGTAAGACAAAACGTGTTAATGGACAGAACTTTAGCAGAACGGTTAAAGCTGCCAGTCTATAAGAGCTGAACCTTAAGTGGAAAGACGAGTAACTCAACATTTTAAAACAACATTTTTTGTCCATATGTACACATACACACACACACACACAGATATGCTGCCAGGGTCAAACTGAGGAAGGAGGCACATTGCCCAGCTAATTAATTTGACACAACAAAAGATCTGTATCTCAATGTCACAGCCTGCAGGACACGACTGCTTACACACATCTGCCCAGAAATACTGTTTTTAAAAGGTTTAGCCTGGAACAGTGTTGAAAGGAAGCAGTATGTGTGTGAGAAAAAGAGACAGAGATTGCAAGAGAAAATGAGAGGGAGATCAAGGTTTTTATTTAAAGATATTTAAATTTCACTCAGTATGTTGCACTGGTACTGTTAATGTAACATTTTACAGCATAGGGAATCTTAATCATATAATATAATATACACAGCAAGATAGGTATGACTATATAGACATTAGTTACAGAATAGATTATATCGGAATTTAGTTTAGGGATGTGCCACACCAAGTCAATGTAGGCCTTTACAAAGTAGATAGTTTGCTTTGCTTGTGTCATAGTACAGTCATCTGATTTCAAAATATGATGACTGCTCGGATCCTGGATTAAAGAAATTCATATTTTGCAAAAAAAAACGTTACTTAACCTCAGGAGTTCTCCTAAGTGTTAGTAATAATAATTTGTTAATTTGGGATGGAGAGTGGTTAATAACAGAGACGGCAGCCAGTGCAGCCCGGCATCATAGGGGCTCAGGCCTGCCCTCTAACAGTCAGCTCTCATTATCTCAGCATCCCCATGCCTGCGCTCACTGCTGCTGCCTACTGCCACCGCAGAGACAAAGGAGCTGCGCACACACAGGAGGACAGAGGAGAGAAGGTGGAGGCAGGACGAAGGTTTAAAATAACGTGATAGTATAGAAGTAGTGCACAGAAGTATAGAATCAAGGAGAGAGTGACCATGAGATTATAATGGGTAGAACAATGTTAACAGGGAAGATAAAAGGGAGGAATAAAAGAAACTGCTACAGCAAGACACAGAAATGGTATAATTACATATGTTTGACCCTATATTATAAATAGATGATGTTCAAGAAAAAGGAGGAAATGTGCTGTTAATGAAGTAAGAAAATGAATCATTCATGAGTAGCCATAAACAGGCAGCAAAAGAACAAACCTGGCAACATACAAGGAGCATATCAGGATTAATGAAAAAGATGGAAATAGAGTTGAATGGTTTATGATGAAGGGACCATTGTAATATATGAGCATTGTTTTTTATGGATTGTTTGGCTGTAGGGATATGTATGTATATAATATGTACAATGTACATTTTTGGTTGGTGGGGGGGTACCTAGCCAGACAGTGTCTCACCCACAATATATGGTGGTTGGCATGCTCCCAATTTGGAGAAGCAGCTCAGAGTATCGGCACTGAAGCTAAACCATGTACTGCTGTGGACAGGGTCAGCAGTGAAAACGCAATTTAGCCACCTAAAAAGGCTCACCCACATCTATCAATATCACTTTATGTACACTCTACATTTAGAAAATTTTCATGTCTCTACCTTTCCGTCAGACAGCCCTTTCGCCGACCACTGCCCGAGCTGTTTCAGGCTCCAGAGGTGCATACAGCTCTTTTAGTCCTCTCCTGTGACTCCCTGTGGTTTGTGAAAGTGTTAATTTCCACCTCTGGAACTTGATTGGACAACGCAGGTGACTGGCAGGTCACTGCACACACACTCACACACACACATACACATACACACACATAGACACAGGTTTTGTGGCTCTCAGTAGGTGTTGCACTGGGGAAACATGCACAAATGGCTGTTTCAATATTAAGGGTTGCCAACCTTGGTTTATGTGTTCATAGAAGAGACAACGCATACAAAAATATAACAACTATAAGGAAATGTTGACTGTGGAGACAAGAGGACACCTTTATGAAACAAAGTATACAGAAGATTAACTTTTGCACATGAAGACGTGTGCTTATCTTAGGAATTTTGATAAAATGTCGTGCCAAAGGAAAGAGCCATCTGAAGGCGAGGTAAAGCGGTGAGAATATATTCCAAATATAGCATAAACATGAACTGATATTGTTTTTTTTAGGTGGGTCCTTTTTTAGAAGGCCAAAATATGGTTTTACTGCTGGCCTCGTCCACAGTAGTGCATTAATTAGCCTCCGCTCTCACTGGAGGTCCCCTCTCTGCCTCTCCAAACTGGGTGACCGCCATCTACTAGGTAAGACACTGACTCTGGATAAGTACCTCATACAACCTCCCTCCAACAAGAGCCAAAATATCCCCTTAAGGGAGTGAAGAATGGCAATAATCCTCTCAGCTTTTATTGGAAGTGGCAGGTGGAATAAAACTACTGTGGATTAGCAGGTGGTCCATAATGAACAAAAGGCAATGAAAAATCACAACTGGTCATAATCCTGGGTAAATTCTTTTTTTTCCCTAATCATTATATTTCATTAATCATTTTTTCCCCTTTACTTATTCATGACTTGTCAGTATATTACCAAAAAGTGTGTCCAATATAGAAAGCTTGTTCATTCCAGTTGTGTCCAGTGTTCACAAAATGCTTTTAAAAAAATTAATTCAGAAATAATGACAGTAAGATGTGTTGAAGTGAAATAAGTACATTTCAAAGTTGTTAAAACAAAACAATTCCACATTGACATTTGTTCTGCATTTTCCAAATCGCTGCATTAAGGTTAAATGTTCAAGGAGTGCTATGTTTCTCTGTTTGTCTGTCTGTCTGTCCAAATGTGTGTGTCTGTGTGTGCACGGGTGTGTGTGTGTGCGAAATATAGCGGCACGGTGTTGTGTGTTCATTGTGCTCTAAATGGTAATGCAGCAGAGTCTATCTACATTGAGTAAACGCACAGGGAGTTTCCCTCCACAAGCCTGCCAACTCCTCTCAGCCAGCCCCAATGGGTTATCAAAGCAGACACTTGGCAACCTACTTTCCGAAGCAAAGCATCTGCCCATTCAGAGGCAATGGGGCTAATGTCAGCCTCTATCATTCTTACGTTCAAAATGACCTTGGCATCAGCATATACAGCAATAACTGATGCATGGGTTTTAAGCGTAACAGGGAGAAAATATAACTGCAAATCAATTCAAGTTTCAGCATTGGTTCTTGTGACAGCCATTACTGAAACAAAGTCACCTTCAGGGCGAGCAGAGGTGGCCATTACTTCTTTAAAAGGTGGGTTATTGATATTCTGTTCAGTTTGGACATGCTTGCTTGCATAGCAAGTTTTGGAATTGGGCTTCCAATTGAAAAACGCATGCACACAAAGACACTCAAGAGACACTTTAAAACATCTGGCATCTGTTTAACCTTCTGTCTGTCTGTCTGAGTGTCTGTCTGCATCGCTCCGTCAGAAGACACTTGAAGGGGAGGCTGGAAATTATGACTGAGCTGCAAGAAACACAGGTAAAGCCAATGCAAATAAATCCGCCTACGATAGGGATGAACATATGTGCCAGAAATAAAAAATCAGTATTTGACAAACCTAGAAAAGGACACCAAAGACGAAGAAACAGGGAGTTATGTTGGTTTTACAAGTGGTCACTCCTTTTTCTCCAGTATCTGGACAATCCACTTAAACACCAGCTTTAGTGAAGAACCCATTGTGGAGTGCCAGGAGTTATTCCATGAACCAAAGGTACAGCATTTAGTGAAATATGCTTATATGCTTATATAGATATATAAATATTGACTAACTGTTACTTCACAGAATTCAAAAGTAAACCAGCACCAACTCTCTCTCTCTCACACACTCTCTCACTGTGTGTGTGTGTGTGTGTGTGTGTGTCAGTTTGAGAGAGTTTACAAGCAGGATTTCCAGTCTGACAACAGCTTAGTCGAGTGTCTTTATTTTGGCTTAGCCCCTTTGTCTCTCCCCGCTCTCTGAGAGCTGTTTCTAGCGTTTAAAGCGCGTGACAGCCAGAAGTACACTACCTGTAGCTTCTCCTCCTACACCCCTGCGTTACAGAGGAATCTTACCTACTTGGTTTGTGGCGGTTTTCACACACTGTACCACAGAGTAAAGGTCAGACAGAGGTGAATATAACTTCATTTGGATTAAGAAATCTCTGTTGCTGAGAATGTTGAGATGATTATGATATACAGATTGAAGGTAGAGCCTGAATGCTGAGAAGCATCTTGTTGGGATGATTTAGGTCCACTTGTCCTTTGTCCTTTGCACTTGTCACTGCAAATTAGTACAAAGTTGCTGTGAGTGACCACTTGCATCCTGTGATGTAACATTTCTATACTGATGGGAGAGGTGTCTTCCAGGATGACGATGCTATGCCCCTGTCAGAAGGCCAAGAGGGGTCGAATGGTTTGATGAAGATGAATATGATATGAATCATGTGCTATGGCCTTCACAGGCACCAGATGTCAACACAGCTGAACACCTATGGGGAATTGGAAGCAACGTGGACATCGCTCTGCATCACCATTATCACAACAAAAATGAGGAAATTACTTTTTGATGAATGGTGTTTATCAGTATAATTCAGAGACTTGGACAATCAATGCCAAGAAGCACTGAAGCTGATTTGGTGGCACATGGTAGCCCAGAACCTGAATGAGACACTTTATGTTGTTTATTTCTCTTTCTCTCTTTGCAACTTACTTTTATACAAATTCATGAGTCAAACTGTACAAGAGATCTAAGACAAAACTACAGTATATTTCAGAGGTGACGCATCACTAACAAAATAAACCAGCATGTAGCCTGCAGTAGTAAAGCTTAACCAGCAAAGTGCAAACAACTGGAGCAAGCAGCACAACCAATCCCAACTGGTGTCTTTAAGCCATGGTTCATTACTCAGGTAAAAATCCCACAAGTCATCTCTTTATTTCAGACATTGATCTGTCAATGACATACTGTACTATTGAAGTACAACGCACCTTTTCATGGTGATTTCATGTTCAGTCTTAGTGAACTTTGACATGCAAATCTAACACATATACCTCCTTCACAGGGTCTCCACAGTGCAACAACAGGAGACAACAGGAGGACGTAGAATGGAACAGGCCAAAATTAAAAATTGTCCATACCCCCAAATAATCTCTGCATCACCACACTTTCAGCACCACCTGCCTGGAAAGGACAAACAAATGAAATTTGCTATGCCATATGTTCAAGGAAAACAGGCAGTAATCCAGGTTCTCCCATCTAAACAAGTGATCAAAATTGTTAAACTTCAGATGATCTGGAACAGATGAGCATGGATTGCAGCATTTCCTTATGTGTGGATGTGGAGTACAACTGGGTATGTATGCATACAAGGTTTGTGGTGTGGTGAGGGGGGAGACCTTATGTGAATGTCTTGTATCCACTTTGAAACTCAAATCACACATGATGAAAAACAATATCAGCAGTAACATATAATTTTCAGCACATCCAAATGGCATCAAATAGGGCTGATAGCAATTAAATCCAACATCATCCATTTCACCTCTGCTGACCTGTCAAACCACAGAACCAATCTAATTACAGTACATTGAACTAGTATTGGTTGTTCTCATTAGATCCAGGTTCTTCACAGGCTCCGGTCTGCTATTCCTGATGAGAGACATATGGAATACATAAGCATGTGTGGCATGATTGGTTAAAGTGTATTTTGTCTCCAAAAAGGATGCCTAATTACTCCGTTAAGCATCATGTGTGGCTTAAATGGAGCTCAGCGGGACACTTGTGTGCTCTTCAGGGAAGAAACTTGACCTTTCCATCTTCTTTTTATAGATCAAACAGAAACTAAGCCTGGAAGAGATTTAGCAGTCTGAAACAAGAATTACAGATGTACACCCACCACGAGGGGATCTACTGCTCAGCTTCGCTGTAATTCCCAGCAGGAAAAATAAGGCATGGTGGAAGAATGATGACTGTGAGGAATATTAGGACCAGTGGCAAGAGCTTTAATTATGATATATCTTGTTTGCTGGAATTGAGTGGGATCCGAACTGTGAAGCATATTCCTCTTCAACTTCTCATGACATGCAAGAGTAGCGTACCTGGAGGGATACACGCTCAACATTATGGTTTTCCGGGTGACAGTAATTTATATATATAATTTATATATGCATTTGACTTTTATTTGTAGAATTTACTGCCTATGTTGTGAAACAAGTGACACATCATCAAGTAAATTAATTACTGTCAGTAGTCATCTTTTATTTGGGAGTGATTCTACCAGTCAGCAATACTACAGTCAGAAAATGTAGACCATATAATAGTATTCTTAAGAAGTGGCCAAAGTTTAATATATCTAGAGGTGGAGCTTTGCTTACCAACTCCTCTGAGATTTCACATTGATAGTGAATTGACACAATCGCAACAGCAACAACAAGAGCAAGTGAATGAGGCTAATTGAATCAAAACTACATGCTCAATACCATGATAGGCAAATCGATTCAATAATTTAAATGATTACCACTCTACAGGTAGGATTGACAGAGAAAAATCTAATGCAATTCAAGAATTTCACAAAATGACAATAAAAGCAGTGAGTGCAAGCAAGGTAAACCATGCAATGCAACCAAAAGAGAGTCCACAGTGAAGATTTTAAAGAGAGCAGCAGTGCTGAGGTATCCGAGTGGGTACTTGATGTTTTTTAATCTTTCTTTCTTTTTCTTTCTTTTTTTTGTAAATGAAACAACAATGAAAAACAAGAGCACAAAGATGAGAACATAAACAGATGAGAAATAAAGGAATGCCCTACCCACCCATAAACAGACTCCCACCAAAGTAAAGCGCGATAAAGTGCAACAAAGTAATGGGAAAAAATAATCTCCAAACTTAAAAGAAGACACAAATGAAGGACAAAATAGAAAAGTGTGATGCCAGTCCTGATCTGACCTATCAGACAGCAACGAACGGGAATTCTTTAGTATGTGATAACTGATAATAACCACATTCATGGGCATATTTGTATCAGTGATCCAGAGATCTGTCTGCCTGTCAATTACAAAATAACATTAAACAAGCAGATTAAACAGAGAGGTACTTAACTAGGAGCCAGATGTAAGCACCCAGACTTCACTGTCAACAGTTTTCACTTCACTCACAACTATTTTCTAGCGAACTCTGTACTGTAGTCTGTTTAAAAAGAGGGATTTTAATGGGTGGATATCTTTTCTATTTACATCAGTTATTCAGTAATATTTCATTGCAGCAATATCTATATCCAGCCCTTGACTTTCTGAGTTTCTTTGTGGATATGCCACCTTAGAAACTGTGGCTATTGTAGGATTTAGATGCAGACATTTGCTATTGTAGGATAGAAGTCTCTGCTGCCTGCAGTCCAAAAAGGGGGCAAACACAGCACATTCAACTCAGTTGAGATAAATGTTTTTCTGCAAAAGGGTTAATGTTGGTACTGCAGCATATTTTTCTGCCCATGGCAAGATTCTGGGTTGGTTTTTCAGTTTCATAACAACAAAATTATTTGCATTCTACATTTACATTAAGCAAAAATGAAATAATTATGCAAAAACATTGAATGGTTGCAGAGAGGAATGTGTTTAAAAAACTCACAGGCATAAGCACTTTTTTTCCTTGTAAAAGCTAGCCCATGCAAACAGCATACATCTTTTGAAGATCAGTTAGATGCTCTGGATGGGAAATGCTTCATCCAGATGTGTGTGGACTATCCAGGAAATTTGAGATATGAACCACACTAAATGTTGTCCATTTTTCTTCCATGCAAACAGCCGGAGAAGTGACACCTTAGCAATAGCTCCCATGTGTCTGGGTCCCAGTCCCACACTAGGCCAGCAATCTGTTTTAAATGAACTGCTTGTGTTCCTCTGACACATTTGGTGTTATTTTAATGGCCTGGAAACCACAGAGCAATATCGTAAAGGATTATTATACCTTTAAATCACCTGTGAGAACCGATCCGAGTGCATAGGAATTCCATTAATCATCTTTGCCGGGGTACTGCTCAAATTAAAGAGCGAGCCTCGCGCTCACAGGCACAGCAAACAAGCCAGAAGGAAAAATGCTTTCCATTTTCGTCAGGTGGCTGTGTTTCTCCTTTTCAAACACACTGTTTTTGTTTCAGCTATGTAATGAAAACACTAAAACCTAATGACTGTCACAATTTCAGACTCTGTGATGATGGAAAAAAAATCTCAATAGGCGAAGTGGAAGTGTTCTGAACCCAAATGCTGCAGAGGGCTATCTGTTGTGTGGTATATTTGGATGAATTTCTCTTTAGCTTAACTCTGCATTTTAGACGATGGGTTAGTTAATGTGGTCCATTCTCTAGTCTCTATCTAGGGCTCAATCTGTAAAATAATATCTCTTGATCCATCTGCATGATCCAGGAAATATATTATTTATGTCCTCTGTGCTCTTTGATTGCCTCAAGTTAGAAACCAATGTGATTTTGTTCAGAGAAGTATTGGTGTGAGCTAAACCGTGTACTAGCATTCTGTAAAACACCACATGACGTGACCAGATGTCATTTTGCATCCAAAAATGGCCATTTGGAGCAATATGACGTGTAAATACCTCTCCAGAAAAGAGGATGGATTGGAGACAGACAAGTAACCAACCACATTCAGCCAATCAATAAATCAGCCAACAGGAACTCCATGCCAACATCCCTTTAATTGCCTGTTCTTCACTGAATGATTCAGGTTTTGCCAAAAGCTTTAATGAGGTGTTGAATTTCACTGCAGGGATTGAAACGCAGCCAATTAAAAGGCAGATGTAGCAAGGCCCAGGTGAGCTCATGGAGTGAGAACAGGAGACGGAGGAAAAGAGTGTACCAGATATTAGCATCCTCAAAACAGATGAACACAAACTTGGGCCCTAAACACACCAATGCTGAGGCTTTTGATAAATGTGCGAGCCTACAAATGCAATAAACAATAGGAAAGATTTTGATTTATTTCAAACAAACCACTGTTGCTGCCTCCATAAATACATTTAAAATCCATCTATCCCTCTGTTGCAGCAGATTTTGTTTCCTGGGGAGAAACTTGCATATACAGTGCTGGGTGTTTACAACATTAACTGCAGAGTCTTGAACTCATATACTGGGTTTAGCGTGACTATTTCACAGTCAACTTACTAACACTGCGCACAGTGCTGTCTGGATATAAAGTATATAGCATTTGCTTAGTTATATGATTTCGAGGGGTGTTATTTTGACTTGGCTCACATGCAGGACACAGGAGGACGGGAGTAAAAGATGGAGCCCAACATTGTTAATATAAGCCACACTAAGCTTTACCCAGAACCGTCCCAGAGGGCAAGGTGAAACCAGGAGCTGCACAGCCAACTAAACAAAAATGAAGGAGGGTAGAAATGAAGTGGAAGAAGAATTTAACTTCTAGATTTAAAATTAAATTGTACAGTAGATAACCTAAAAGCTTCCCTTTTGTTTCTGCATCTCTTTCCTCCACTTATGCCTTTATTTAATCACTGACAAAAGAGGACAAGTGGGAAGAACAAGCACTAAGCATTTAATATTCCTGCATTCCCTGAGTGACACAGATGCTATTATAAGTAGCATTCTGTGCCTGTGTTATTTCACATTTTGTGATCATTTCCATTTCTTTGAAGACAATCAAATTAAAAGACTCAGTGATTCCTGGTGACCTTTTTACTCACAATTTACATTTACTTACTGAATTTACATTTCATGCTTTTATGCTGCTGATGCTCTCATAAATACCAATTTTACATAGTGCAGCCTTTTCTCTTTTTTTACTGATTTATCGGGAGGTGTTGCTTCATCTACCCTCAGTTGTAAATGTGTAATATGCAGTAGTTCACTTAGTGATGCTTCAGCTAAGCAACGATATGAGTTTATGTTAATCTTCGAAAAGAAACATTTGCTATAGGCCACTGTAAGATTTGATAGAATAATGCTGTATTTACATGTTTGCAGCACTTGAAGTTTTCCTAAACAGACGACTGTCAGCACTAGTAAAACTCTCACTGAATGGAAAGTAAAAAGTGTCTAAGAAGACAGAAGAGCCTGTCCAAAACTGTGAGAGTCCCACAGTAAATCCTCATGTTGCCACTCATTTTTGAAGAGCCACATTGAATTTGAGTGGCACTTCATAAAACTTAGCTGAGTGTCCCTTCTTCTAAGATGTTTGTCAGTGCCACTCAGTTGTTTCATCTCACTTTGTTCTCTCTGTGCTTTCACTCTCACTATGTCACTATCTCGTTGTGTCCTACATTTGAGAGCACATTACCCTAACCCCTAACCTTTTTTGCACATATTGTCACTTAATATATTATATATATATTATATATATTGTTTCTAGGTTTCCATTGATGACATTTTACTTTTACTACATTTTACTAAACACAGTTTTTTGTGTTTGCTTATTAAATATTTTGCTTGGTATCTAACATAGATAAAGATGATAGTATAGTATAGTATAGTATAGTATAGTATAGTATAGTATAGAATAGAAAGGATACTGTCACTTGTCTCATCCTCTCGTACTAGGTTTTTAGGGATTATTTCTTTCATTTCAGTGATAATTACTGGAACATATGTGTGCAGACTTTTCAGACATTTACTGTCATTTCAAACAGAAACATACTATGTTCTGTGTCAATAGTTATATTATGCTCTTTTAGTGATCGGGATTTGCTCTAAATCCATGGATTATCAATATGCACACACACAAAAATAAGTTAAACAAATTGAAAAGTAAAGTAAAATCTTTCCGTACTCTTGTCACACTACACTTCTTTTTCATTTGACTGCTTAGGTGATAGCGCTGCCTGTGGAACACAAAGGATGTCCTCCATTATAATAAGCAGTTCAGCAAAATCCAGTATGATTTACAGTCAGCCAAACTCTTGTTTATGCTAATGGTGCATGGTTAATGGGGCAGACTTAACAGTGTCTATTATCAAGTAATCACAATTTGTTCCCCTTACACTTAACTGGATTGGGAGGTCTGGATTTTTCCAACAAACAGGCAGTGGATTGTAATTAAGGCTGTGAAGTGTCACATGGAAGAGTGAACAACAGGGTAATGGCTGTCACGGCAGCACTCCATTTACAGATGAAGAAGCCTGAACTTGATCGTCCCTCACTGCTGTGGGCACATACTGTAAAAAGTGGAAGCAGGGCGTGCTTGATGAGGGAGTGAAAGGGAACGGCGTCCCATATTTTAGCTCCAATTAGACCACACATTACCTGCATGTCAAGGCAAAGGGGAAAGCCGATACAAGTTTCAGCCACCTGCCGCACCACCATAGAAAGACAGATTTGAGTTGGTCATCACCAAAGTACAAGCTATAACTTTAAATGCTGAATGTGTCACTGCTGTTTATTTTCTTCTTTTTTTTAAATAAACACTTGTTCATATAGCGCAGAGTATGGATTTTGGAGTTTATGATTATAGCTCAGACCTGACAAATTTTGTAGGAAAAGTAAGGAAACATACAAATTAAACAACTGGCCTAAAGTTTCATAGCCTCTGTAATGTTATACCTGCCTTTACAAGCCTTTTTGTTCTAAGAATGATGTGAATGAGGTCAATAGAGTAAGCTACATCTCTCCATTATTCCCAGATTGAATTTGTAAAGCTGAAGATCTCAAACCCTTCAGAGGCAATGCACAATCCAAGGTGCTTCTTATGTTGAAGCTCAGTGGAGAGATAATCATCCATTCCCCAAGAAGAGTCATATGTAATGGTTCAAATGTTTCATTAGTGGGAGGAGTTGGAGGTGTCTTACCTTTAATGATATCCTCACCTTACTTCATAATGAAACAGAGCACAACTTATGTAAAGATAGTGTTTACATTATGACCACTACTTCTACTTTTTTAAACCTTTTTTCTTGAGTAAGAATGTCATGGGCAACAGGCCCAAATAAAACAACACCCATGAG
This sequence comes from Terapon puta, assembly GCA_028564955.1. Classification (NCBI taxonomy): domain Eukaryota; kingdom Metazoa; phylum Chordata; class Actinopteri; order Centrarchiformes; family Terapontidae; genus Terapon; species Terapon puta. The sequence goes on along the minus strand of JAOXYL010000001.1, from coordinate 19,411,536 downwards.
CCCCAGCTGTCTTTATTACACAAAAGAAGCCAGTCAGCGTCATGAATCAGCATTGTTGTGAATTCAAAATGCTTTGTCATTGAATTGGTGAACAAAACACCACATCATTGTTGTTAAATTAATGCAAAATTGAGCTAGGGTCTAAAAGTAAATGGATTTTATGATCAGTTCTCTCAACACCTTTGTCCTTAGTGTCCACCTCCCACTACCAGTACACAGCACAAAATTTGCTTTATTTCAGGTAATTCTCCGACTGGATGTTTCTTACCAAAATTCCCCTTGTTTTTTAAAGACACATACTTCAACCTCAGTAAGATCTTCAACTTTTTATCAAGGAATCAAATATTTTGTAACACAGTTGTTAATGCTTTGCACTGATGATTTAACTGGGAGAGTCCATACCAATCCAAACCCAGTCAGAGAGGATCTCAAACTGTGATTCACATAACTGTTTATGGACAAAATGAAGGGAACTTTTCACCCACACCCTTACTTTCCACTCCCTTAAACTTTCCCACTCTCAATCTGCTGCCAAATGATGGATGGATTTAATTTGGTCATATACTCTGTTGTATGTGCAGATGTGCAGTAACGGCTGCAGTTGTGTCTTTAATGCTGTACACTCTAAATCATGTTAATGTCATGAAGTAAATATAACAAAATAAACATTACTCCTCCATTAGTCCATGGTACACATTCCTCTCCTTGCTTTCCACTACTCTACTTTCCCATCTTCTCATCCTCTGTCCTGTTGGGGCTTTCATGTGAAACAAGTTGCTCAACAGCTGTTCTTCTTTGTCTGCAGTCACTTGTGTGCTGCTTCAGTGGGATGCCTTAGTTCATCCCTTGATCTGTCATGTTATCCTCATCCCAACCTGCCTCATATTCCCACTATATCCCACTGTTAGACAAGCCCGACTTCACGTCTGTTCTCTTTTCTTCTTTTCTTTTAGCTCCAGTTCTCTTCACGTTTCCTCTCATGCTGTCTATATTTTTCTTTTTTTCCACAACTCTTGCCTCTTCTCTCTTTTCCCAGCTTGCCTCTTGATTTTCAACCCTCATCTCTATCTCCTCTTCTCAACGCATGCCTTCATTTAAATCCCCCTCCCACCCCTCAAAGTCTAATAACTCTGTAATGGTAGAGTTGGTCTGCAGGGCCCCAAGCTATCAGCTTTTATGGCTCTAATTGTTTCTTCTGTGCCGTTACTTGTACGACTGCTGTCAAGTGAATACAATTTGGCCACAGAAGGGAGCAACGTTGAGCACCGATCCAAGACTAATCTCAGACATTCTCAGCGGACGCAGAGTCAAAAGAGGAAGCTAATAACATGATACTCGCAATGGTGTGGATGAATTGAGGCGAGAAAGGAAAAAAAAGAAAACTGTGGAGTAAATCAATCATCACAAGTCATTATTATCTCAGATTTCAGTCATATATTGTGAAATATTTCATCTCATTCTCCCGCTTTTATCCTCCACCCCCCTCCTCTCTGGTACTGTCACCATCTCTAATAGTGAGGGATTAACATTTAATATACTCTCCTGTCAAGGATTATGGAACAGGTGACAAATTTTCATTTCAAGCTCACTCCATCAAACAGGATGCGTACAAACACAGCATGCATCAATATTTGATTCAGGATTACTGCAAAAATAAAAATCACAAATGATACAAACAATTGTGTTTGATGTAAGCTGCTTTTCTCTTTTTTGTGCCACAACTGGATTAAAGTAATAAACCATTTTTGTACTGATTCATCTGAACATGTTTAACTCTAAAAATACAGCTCCCCCCCTTATAAAATGCAGGCCTGCAGTACATGCTCACTGGATGTCAATTCATACAGCTTCGAAGATTTAACAATTCTGTACTTTGTATGGCATAAACCTGACTGACGGACTCGCAGAATGACAAAGCATATTATCATCCTGTTTGCTCTGCATTTGTAATCATAACTCTCCAGCAGTCACAGCTCATCAGCAGTGTCCAGCGACATAAAAGAGCCGAGCAGCCTCTTGACACCGTAAGTGGAGGTTTCGCTGCTAGCTATCATAGATAACCACAGCACAACAAAACCAGCCTGAGCATTGCTTTCCGCAGGCCAAAGGCTAATTGGTTGGCCTTCAGCCTGTGTCAGTGAATGGCAGGGCGGGTAGATAATCATAGGCTATCAAAAGGCCTCCAGCTACAGAAACTGAACTAACTGAGCCGGTGCAATCAGGATGGATCAGGAATCTTTATTTCCTCTCCTCCCTGATGTGTTTGTTTCTTTGTTGTTCCTTTTCATTCTTTCCTTTGTTATAAAATGTCATTCTTCGTTTATCAAATTGCATCACTTACTAAATTCAACATAGTTGAAGCTCAGTCACTCTGGGAACCTATTTTGACAAGTTAGCTTGGTCTGACTTTAAGAAGATTTACTTAAATAAATTATACAAATATAAATGATAAGCTATAGATACATATATGTGTTTGATCAAATAGATAACATAGATTATGTAATAAATAAGTTTCTATTTAAATTCTATATATA
>JAOXYL010000001.1:19384103-19397915 GCA_028564955.1 Terapon puta | reverse complement strand
AAATTAGTTAAATGTGTATTCACAATTTATTTTTGCCAGATAAAGATAGCATATCAACACCCACATAAGAGGTGTAAATTAGACTTTGAATTATTTAATTGCAATTTTATTATTTCTCCTGATAACCAATTTGGACTTTTAAAGAGCAGTCTTCAAAACTGCAAATATTTTAAAATAATTCCCACTTATGAACAAAAACTTGCATCATGATATTGGTAATTTAGCATCATTGCTCTTACTCAATTATTCAGCACACACATCAAGATAATGTAGTGCTGCATCACACAGAGGCTTTATACATTTTTCAGCTCTGACAAATGTACATTAAGCCATGTGAGCCAACTAATTTACTATTGCCAGCAATAGCAACTGGAAGAAACAATGGGGTCAGTGCCATTATTATCAATTATAGTCTTCTTCTGGGAGTTAAGTATATGAGTGCGACTAAATACTCAACCTAGAAATGCGGCTAAAGAGATCAGTCAGTGTTGTGAACCCAAGATCCCAGCATATCTGGGCTGCTTTGTCTTTCCAGTCACACCAAAACATAATTGCATAATTTGATTCTGAATCCCAAACTAAATGGGCTCAAATTGCTTAAAATATTCATCAAAGTGTAGTCCCTTACTTTATCCCACCATCAACGCAACAACAAGCAGAATTTTTATGTTTTAAGCTGCAGCATTCGTAAAATTGTTCAATTTGGCTTGGAAGGTAGTTTGGGTGATAGGATGAATATATGCCAATATATTCATCCTATCACCCAAACTACCTGCATCACTAGATTGATTTTCTTTTAGACATTTTTTGGGAAATTATGAGCATATTTCATGTTAGAAATGTGTCTTCTGTGGTGTTTGTAGAGAAAAGAGAGTCTTAAACAAAATCATTTCTCTTTCTAACAGTGCTTGTTGTACCTGGCAAGTTCAACACGTCCTTCCTCTGTATTTGGATAGGATCGGCCCACTGCAGCCAGATAGTACAGAGGCTCAGTGATGCCACCTTTGTGTTCAGCAAAAGAGGATTCGGTGCTCAGAAATATTTGTAAATCACTCATCAACATTTCTGGAACAGCTGAGAGCTGAAACGCCAGCACAGGCTTGTTTTCTCTGCATGATTAAAACCTAGATCATTCCAAATGGTGCATTTGGTATTATTATTTGAAGCTAGCTCTTCCATGATTTTTAAATGAAAGTCGGTTAGTGGGGGACTCCACTGCTCCTGAACACACACGCACAGACACCTTAGCAAATATATATATGGCAAAGGATGGCCGTTGGGTGGACAGCAAGTTAGTAATGAAGGCCAGCTTTAACTATACAGCCCACGCCGAGGTGAATGTTAATTGACAGTCATTGTCAGTGATATAAGACATGTACAGCCCCTGAGAGAAAAGGTAAGGTTGTAACCAAGGGTGGGATCCTGCAAAGGAGGCAGTAAAATTGGATCACAAATTGTTATCGGCAGGGATTTCGACTGCCTTTGTACATGGTTGAAGTTGGTGACGTGTTAAACCTTCCCACTCATCCTCTTTTTTTAGTATTTCCCTTCATTTCCCTTCCTCCCTTTTCCCTCCCGTCACCTCTCCCCTTGTAAACTCTTCTTTCACTGCCTTGTCCTTCATCTCGCCTGCCCTCTGTTATCCTTTGCTGTTCCCCTTGCTCTCCGAATTACCATAGACGGCCGGAGGTGCGTGTATTCTTATATATTGATCTATCCATTTTTAATGGCCGCCGCGCTTCCCAGAGCAGGGACCATCGTACGCAGGTTCCGTTGGACCAGTGATGCTGTCAGGCCTCGTTGCCACTCTGTGCTACTTAGAGCGTGAGCAGGCGACCTTGGAAGTGCATTAAGAGCGTTCCCCGGAGGCACAGACATGTCTATCAGTCCCAGACCCACAAGAAAAACCCACAGGGAACTCCAGATGGTCTTAACCGGACAAATCTTTGGGGAGAAAAATCCACCCCAAAATCAAATTAGCATGTTGTTGTTTGGAATCAGTCTGGACAAACCTTTCCTACAAACAGAGTAGCAGGTTTCATTGCCACAACATGCTTACAGTAAGAGCGAAATACCAGTTCTCCGTTTTAAGTATTCAGTGCTTTCTCTGAATGAATCCTCTCACATTTTTTAATGAAATTGCTGGTGGATATATGACTTTCTTTTTGATTTTAGGTGGATTTTTCTTTCAGAGACATGTAGCCACTCAATTCAGAGACTAATCAAACTTTCACAGCGTGTTCTCTCTAAGTGAGGGTACCCATTAAGGAGGGAGCCATGCAGTGAACCCCTGGACCCTGAGATCACAGAGTGTCACCAGAGCATAGACGGAGACGGGCTGAATACCAGACATACTTTATGATTCATCCGTCACTCACTTGACTTTTTCTTTCTTCAGGTCTATTAACATCTGTACAGTGGAGACATTCCTCATCCTCTGAGCCCCTTTTTTTTATTTCTTCTCGTCTCTCTGTGCATCAGCTAATTTCCTCCCTGTGATAAAGGCACTGTCGCTAATGAAGGCCTCAGGACGCTTAATGACCAATCAAAATACAGTCTGCCGAGATGGCAAGCAGCTAATTGCTCACGACTCGGACTGAGGATGGTGAGAGGGGACTGGCTTGGTGATGATAGAGAGGAGGACACAGATGAGAGACTTGGAAGTTACTTGGAAGAGAAGTGGGAAACTCTTATACTGCACAGGGCTATGCTTTCATTTTGTCCTTTTATTGTGTCCATTACAAGTAGGACTGTCTGCGTTTTTAGACATATTTCAATATGGAAAAAAAGGAGAGCATTTCAGATTTTTGTCAATAGCTTTTTCTTCCTCGCTTACTCTTGTTGCTTGTTTTGTGGAGTTTTTTTTTCTTATCACAGAAACTGCAGTGCAACTTTACATTCTCATTTTCCAACACAATTTACAATTTAGTTGTGAGTTGGGTGTCTGGGCACTGACTTATGTTGGGGTAGAAGAAAGTATGTGTGTGCTCTCACACAAATACACACACACCCACACAGGTCAGAAATGCCTTAGTTTAACATGTCTGTCTCAACCATTCATACCTACTTACCTACTTTGATTACTAACATTACAGCATCTTAAAATTTATTACGTTCCTGTGTGTAAAATGTGCTAGAATGGACCTACGCGTAACAATACAGGAGACACAAGTGTAGTATGAAGCTTTTATACTTTTTTTTATCCTAAAAAATGAATTGTTTCTCCACATACAGGCTACATATATAAGATAACACTGCACATTAAAAAATGCAGTCACAGTGTAACCAGCTAAATTAACAAAAGGCCTGGAACTCTAAGAGAAAATCTAAAAAAAGAAAAAAAATCTGAGGGTACAAACACAAATCATACTTCATTATTTACTTAGAAATGTTATGAAAGTTATACAAATCCATATTTTATGGGCTGGCAGTATATAGTGTGCATACATATGGGTTACAAGTTTAAATGACAGTAGAAAACAACTGAACAAGACAAATGCATCTATATCAATATTTTAGTGTAATGAACTGATGCGGATAACAACAACTGCCTTGTTTTACACCTTGCACATACTTGCACACACATATAGTATGTTTATATATGAGATACGTGTATGACATACACACTTTTAACTATGTAAATCTATTTTCCAGACATATGTTCACATACACAAATATGCAAATACATGCACACTCATATGGTTCCACATTACACACAAGCTACTGAATAAACACCTACAGTAGCCTCATATACAAAATACATTATGAAATACACTCGCACACACACGTAACAATGCACATTAATGCTCCCAAGGTCCACCCACACAAACATATACACTGTGTAGCACACGTGCCACATATCTTGAGGAGACATAATTCTCAGCCCATTGCAGGTAAGAGTCCTTTGGGTTTTCTCCCTCTCTGACAGTGTGTCAGGCGGGCCTGTTCTCCAGCTGCTGGCTCGCACGGAGTGAGAGACCAGCCTAATGAGATCACTGGCATCCAATTCGGCGAGGGTCAGCGCTCATTTCGAGCAATTCATTTTTAATTGGTCTCAAATCTAATCCATTTCATAATGTCAGCTCCCGTGCTCATCTCGCCCCGAGGCTGCTGAGTGACACAGACTGATTCCCTTGATGTTGTTTTCTCTGTGTGTTATTACATAGCCTGGAGTGATTGAGGATGTTGCTGTGATTGTTGCTTTGTTGCTTCTTGTTGATGCGTCGAGGACACAGTAAAACTATGCCCACTGCAGCCCTGTGCCGCCCTCCAACACTGATGATGATGATGGGTAATGAACCTGAGACAATGGCGTTATTTCTCATGTCTGTAGGTTCTCACAAGAGCGTCCCAACAAATCCATCATTTCAAGGATGGCAGCAATTCACAGTTTAATTATGCTGATCAACCATTTAAAAAGGAAAGGTGGACTAGTGATGCTCCTCTTTTCACAGCCTTCTTTAAAGGCAACCCAGAGGAAAGGACTCGACCCCCAGCAGCTCAATGAGAGCTAACCAGTAGGAGACTGTGCCGGGCAGCCCTCTGGTGTTAATGTTCAAGATGGCAAATATTAAATTGTCATGCTACATACCCAGTTTTAGACCCTTTGACAGACTTTCTGATGTACTCTGCCTGTGTTTGGATCCATATATCCCCTTCATTTATTTTCTTCTTTCCAGGCTCCCCTCCTCCATCTAACTTGTGTGACCAGCTGTGCCTCCTGCTTTGCCTCCATCAAGATGTCACTTCTAATTTGCTGGTTGTGCTGACTCCATCCCTGCTAGCAATCAGCGAAGAAGACATCCATTACTCCTAGTCGTGACAGGTCCCCTCAGAGTCCCGCTGGACCTTAATGACACCTGACAGAACACAGGTTTACTACTTAGCAAACTGACCCCCCGGAGACAGCCGGTGGGGCCCATTTGGCTAACACATCCTCACACGGTTTACAAGGACCAGAAAGGGGGGGGTAACACAAAAAGTCTTGTTATGTCTTACCTTGTGCTCATACCGGCCCACCAGGGGACTTTCAAGTACTTTGTAGACCGAGGAGGAAAGTTTGCTGGATCTGCTAAATCTCCCCCCTCTCTTTCTCTCTCATCTTATCGGTAAGCTGTGAATCAATAGGCTGCCAACCAGGCAATACAAACCTGTTTGTGTGTACACAAACTATGTCTCAGCCTTGGCAATCTATTTGAAGCATGTTCTACAACCAACTTACTGGCTATAGAAATCATATGATTGCTCCCTGCCTTGTGCATCAGGCTGCAGGAGGCTTTTCTGCAGTAGTTTTTTGTGGTCATTGCTATGTATTCTGTAAATATGGCTCATTGTATGTTGCTGAATTCTCTGGTCAAGGCTATTTTGTGGACCAACAGGTACACACCAACAGGTACACACCAATATCTGCTTTTGCAGAGTGCAACATGAATGTTGGACTATACAACTGAGCTTAAGGGCCCAGTATGGATGAACTACTTCATTCATGTACAAACATTTACCTTACCAAAAGCTCCAAGAATTTGTATCACTTTAAGGTTATTCAAATTTCAGGCTTTTTGTCATTAATTGCTCAATGGACCTCTCTATCGGATCAAAATCCCAAAGTAAATCCCCTTGATGGATTTTGTTGGTATCTATGGGTGAAGGGGTAGGGGTTAATTTGAAAATAAAAACATAATTTGATAATTAAAAAAAGAAACCACAAGAAAAACTGCTACAGTAATGGTTAAAAATAAAGGTCCATGTTTACTGTTTTGTTTGCGAGATGCTGTTCATTAAAGAATATCACACAGCAAAGTCAAGCACAGTCTCGCCTGTCTTCTCTCTCTCCCACTCTTCACTGGTGATATACAATGCCTGACATCAATCAGTTTAAGTAGACAGCAATGAAAATATGTCAAGTACGATAATAACGTCATTAAAAACAGCAAGTTGTTTTTTTTTCTTCTCTTGCTATTTATTATTGAACTGTGTTCATTATTCTATGCGCTCATTAGGTGTGCAAGGCAAACTCTCTTGGGGACCATAAACATTTCAACTAACTTCAACTGAGAAGCTGACCCACCAAGTGGAGTCATAACTCTTATATTGCTTCTTGTCCACAGACAATTGAGAGTGTACAGAAACACCTACCACCTCATTTGGCAAGCACAACGTGGTGGACCTGAAGCAATTGGTTTAAATTACCCTACAGATAAGGCAATAAACTAACAGGGTGATGAGTGTCCTTTCTGCTTTCTCAGGTATAAAGTTTTAGCTCCGTGATTTACTATTTACAGTTCATCTCATGTTAATTTCCTTTTAAAAGTGTTCCTTTAATTAAGTGAACGGGGCTGAAAGACAACTTTATACGCAGCTTTTTCATTATTTAATACAATGCGTGATTTGAATCACAGAATGTTAATGCTGATTCATTTAAGATTTACTGTGAATGTATTACAACATCCCCATTATGAATCAGCATCCCATCATCTTAACGAGAGTTATACCTCACTGACTGTGAGGTATAACTGGATTTTATTTAATTTGATTGTACTTTTTCCGTACTTAATTTTTCACAATCAGAAATTTACTAAGTAATCAATTTCCAGTAAGTAATACGTTCTGTTCTGGCATCACATATTTGTCTGAGGTAAGACTAGAACAATAAGTTCTATTATAATGATTCAGCATGTGTAAGATCTATGACTGGTGAAGCACTTTCTGTCTTTGTGAGAGGCTGGTTTCACTCAGGCTGACTTTTAAATCTTTTCGAAACTCAGCTCTGATGAAAGTCAGAGTCATATAAGCATCCTTTGCATCCGAGCATGTGTACATGCAGGTGCACTCAGAAATAAGAGGGACTTACCATTGTCCTTGATGAGGACTCAAGTGTTGCCAGAATGATGAGAGATGGAGGAGGAGGAACAGGAGGAGGAGAGTAAAGGCAGTAAAAACATGGCTGAGCACCTGCCCACAAAAGATGGCTGCCAGCTAATAAAGCGACTCTACAGCTCGCTGCTGCCTCATAAATCCTTCTGTCTCTGCTGTAGGCTTTACAGCGACAGGTCCCATGATGTTCAAAAATATAAATGGAAAGTTCACTTATAAACGTATTTTTCAGAGCTGACAATGTGAAATTTGTAACTTTGCTGTAAGATTAACAGTGTGAATTTATGAGTTATTTAAAATGCACAAATATGGAGTTCGACCTCAGCTCTGCCAGGCAATATTGCAGGCGCACAATAACAACAATGTCAAGCAATGACAATAAAAGGACAGTTTTCTTCATATGGTTTGTTAAATCTCTCAATCACAATTCACCAGAGCAATCCACTGGACTGGATTAATGACTGAGCTAAAAATGGTCAAATCTCTCATGAGTCGCACACATCCTGCTCATTCAACTCAACCAGGCCACTGGCATGTAAAATCTGAAAACTAAAGTGCCTTCAAATGGTTGTTGGCAATGAAAATTAATGGCAGCTCACGACAATAAAGTCCCATTACACCGTAAAAACTCCATTTTGGATTCACATTACCTTCAGGACCCAGTTTTTATGTAATTTTACATTTGGGTCTGGGTCAGAATCTGAGCAGCTATTAGGACGTCGAGCTGGTTGTTATAGAAAGTGAAAATCGAACATCATCACGTTTCATTCTCCTCCGAGGCTTGTTTCAAGACAAACTGTTTGACAGTATGTTTTTACAAGGAAGAGGAACAGATCAGCCAGCAGTGTTTGTTGGTACTAATCTTATTGTTGAATGTGTGTTCATTTGAGAGTTTGAGAGTTTCTACCAAAAAATTCTATATTAGGAACCAAATGCTGTACAGAGAGGGAATATTTTGGATGTGTAGTTATCCATCTCAGGAATCACCAATTATTTCCTGAAAAGGTGAATGAAGTCATGAAGTCATCACTGCTTATGAAACAAAACTCCAATAATATGTTTTTAAAAGACCTGATATGACATTTGGATATTAAAATGCAAAGACTGAAATTATCTTGAAAGGGTGCTTTTAGTATTATTTTGCATAGCTGATGGTAATCAGTAATGTAGTCAATAATAACCCAAAGTAGCTTCACACAGACAAAAGCCTTACATTTTCATCGCTAACTGCATCAAAGCAGGTTTGGTGTGATGATTTAATGGTCTGAACACACAATAAAAAAGTATAGTAACATGGAGCAAGATATCATTTAATTTGTTCACATCTTATTCTGAAACATACCCAGTTCTAAATGAAACAAGACAAAATACGTCAAAAGAAATCATCAATCTTGCAAAACAACCATAATTTGCACGACAGTGGACCAAAAAATAGAGAGATCAGAAATCGCTGTCTGAATTCCTGCCAACAAAGCCAAAAGTGTACAAGGTTAACTGTTTATCAGCATAGATGATACCATGATACAACATAATATAGCTCTTTAGTATAATTGCACCACTAAGCTGAAATGCCCTCATCTCAACCAGTGAAGTGGAACACTGCAAATGAAGAAGCTGCTCATTTTGTTGGTGAGAGAGTTTGTGACTTGAAAAGGCAAATGCAGGAAGTGACCACTAGTTCAGTTTCAAGAGCACTATCGATTCAAGTACTTGTCCTAATAAATGACAAAATAGGTCTTTTTTTATCTCTTTCCAGAGAGAACAGTTGTTTTAAAATGTATGGGAGTAAAGCTAGGCCTGTAAAATTTTATGGCTCTCACTTTTTAAAACCCTGTGATTTGATGTAGGATATTCATTAAACCCTTTGCCTTGTTGGCCAGAGATATCAGAAGTCAGACCACCTCCTATGTATGAGTAAGTGTATGGGACTCAGGTAACAAGGGCTAAACGGTCCAGTATCAGTGACAACAGATGTAATAGTGTGTAAAATCATCATTTCGAGTAAGGGTGGTGCTCACTTCTCCTGCCTCAGCTTCTGGGAAGCCAGGAGTCAGCCTCCAGAGCAGAGGACGATAATGTCACGTGACTCATTTTAGGGCTAACCCCGATGCTCTATCCTGCAGTTGGAAAAAGAAGAAACTGGATCCATCGCTGCATATTCACTAGCTCCCAATAACTTTGTAGCTAAACTTCTTTCCTCGCTCACTCACTTGTCCAATTATTCTTCGTATGAATTGTATTAAGTTTACAGCAACAAAAATGTAACAAATAGCATGTTTATTACAGCAGGGAAACATCTTATAATAGCATGTGTGCCACACAAGCAGGCTTAGCAGCCTTTTTTTTCCTTTAAGTCTGAAAACCTAAATGAAACAGAATGCAGTTACAGCATATTTGGAGGGAAAAATAATGAAACACTTGCATTGACAGTGAAAGTCTGTGGTATAAATGAAATCCTATCAATTTTCATCCCTCAAAACAACTTGTTTCAGTCAGTATATATTACACCCATGTGTACAGTCATGTAGTAAGTCAGGTAGTAATGAGATATACTCATGAGCTATAAGTTGACTAACGTTACTAACCTACATTCAGGAAAAAAATAGCACTCCTGTGTCCCATACCAGATTACACAGTGACTTTATACAGCACTGATCACATGTATCCTAGATTAGCTCTGCCTTAGGCATGATAAATGCACTACTTTTACAGTTGACTGTAAAACCACTGTTTGCAGATTTCTTGATCATCAGGTGGCATCGGCAGCTGTGAGCGAATGAGCTGAACAGAAGCCAGGACAATAATGTTCAGACAATAATAGTTCCTATGGGGAAAATGGCTTGTGACAGCAGTGAAGGGCAGAGTACAGAATACAGAGCAGCACAGATCCTGAGTAAAAGGGCAAGTAGTTTCAACAAAGGAGTGTTTTATCAGTGAGACAGATGTGGATGAACTACTTCATAGTGGGGAGATGATTTTGAGAATGTGGACGTGCATCTGTTCACGTGAAAGACACATACAATAACGCAGGTAAAAAGTAATGGATTACAAGTATAAAAATAAAGATGGCAGACAGATAGACAGTCTCCCCTGGAAGGCGTTCACAATGTTGCACTTGTTCGCACGAAGCGTGCCACAAATCGCTGTGTAACAAATGAAAAAATGGAGAAAGAGAGAGAGAGACACATTTACTCTTTGGTTCCTTTCTAATCTCCTCACAGCAGGCCAATCACAATGTGAAGTGGGTGTGAATGTTGGATTGTGAGCTTTGGAAAGTCACAGAATGATATGAGGAGGGAATTTTCCTTTAATCATATTCAAGCAGCTGATGAGTTATTCTGATGTATCCTGGCTCCTTAAGTTAGTGATCTGACATCCAGAGTCCTGATGTTAATAGCTGAGTCAGTTTTCTCACCAACAGCAACTCATTCACTGATCATTTCATTCTTGGTGTGGGTCCTTATTATAGTCCCATCCAGTTCCCTTTGTTTTTAACATCCTGAGGCAGATGGAGGGTAAAGACCTATCCTGTGGAAGTAAAACCTTATCTAAACTAAACCATGACTATACTTAAAGGTAATCATTTGTAATCAAATGCCCAATTTCTAAGGTAGGAATTTCTCACCTAATGCACAAGTACAATTATTTTCAACTATATAGTTAAAAAATATATAATACCAACATCAGATTACGATGTGTTGTGGAGTGTTCATTTTAATTTGTCTTGTTATTCTACTTCTTGTAGGTCTCTTGCATGACCTGTGTGTACATATGCTATTCACCCTGTTGACACAGAAGGAATCTGTAATGACAGAAGAAGAAAAACTCGTAGGCTGAGAAGCACTAAACAACCAACAAGAAACAAAAGTTGAGAAACTGAGCGTAGAGGGGGGAAGAGGTGATATCCCAGGAGCAAAAAAAAAATCAGCCTGGGGAAATCCTGGGGTGAGTGATTAGTAGACGGATGGCTCCAACCAGTCAAAACGTAGCCGTGGAGGTCTTTCATAGTCAAAATCAAAGGATAGCAGAGAGGTGGAGGAAGCACGGGAGCGAAAGTGTTACCTCAAGGAGCCTCCGGTGTTGTTTCCAGTGACCTTTTCTGCCTCTGACGAAGCAGAGTTGATGTTTGTGTGAGCTGACGAGATGGCAGCTGCAGCTCATCTGATGACCCGTCTTTCCATCTGAGGCTCCTGGTTTTCTTTCTCAGTGATGCTGTGCTGGTGCAGGGAAGGTCAGGATACTGCGGCATGCCAATCATTGCCAAAGTAAGGGAGCATGATGTCTGGTTTTACACAATTATAACAGATTTCTGAGCATTATCTTCTCAACTTCACATAATTTTCTTATCTTCTAAAAATAAATTGCTGCTTGTAATGTTTGGTTGCTAAGACCACAGGGATGGAAAAACATACTGCTACACAAACTCATGCTTTTTTCTCTCTCTTTTCTTTATTTATTTGATTTTTTTTTTCACTGTAAAATAGCAGATACTTTCACATCTCTGCAGCCTAAAAATACTTTATGTGAAAAGATGATCAGAGATGAAATTAAACTGTCCACTGGTCACAAATGGACTTTATTTTAAGGTTTTCTTTGATCCATTAAAAACATAAAAGGGTTGGTTCACCACCACATATGTTGCATCTGTGCCTGGTCTACCTGGTATTTTCACTTTAGACCTTTCAGAAGAACCAATTTGTAATTTTAGGACTCTTCTCAGTCAGCTTATATCTGAATGTGTATTGTGTTTAGTGTGCTCTGGGACCATACAGACAGTACAGACAACCTTTTATTATCTGACTGGCATTAAGTTCAGTCAGATGGTCACTGTGTGAACAACACAGAGAAAATGAATGAGTCGTCACTCACCTAACGTTGACAGTGTCTTGTGATTAGTCAACACTGTGCATGATTGTCCATTTTTTTCATACATGTGCAATAAAATGAAAACACATCAAAGGCTTTCACCTCAACAACACAGAAGAATTCTGTCCAACATGTTGTTTGCTTTTTCTGTATTTCATACTGGATTTTAGATGCATTTTCTCCAGTCTACCTTTATAGTGAAGAAGTTCATGTTGTGCAGAAATTTGGTGAAACTGAATCAAAGTACCAAGTGTGCCATTTTAACTCAAAAACCTTTAGCTGCAATTGATTTGTTGTGGTATAAATTCACTCTGAAAACACAGCTGTCTGTTGGTATTGTACTATAACAAACTATCCCAAACCCTAACGATCATGCATTCCCCATATTCCCTTTTGAGAAGAAAAATAACCTTTTCATATTATGTGAAAAATGCTCTTCAAGATGTCTTTCAGTTTCTCTAATAAGACTGACCTTCAAAAATTTGAAACCAACCAAGTCTAGTGAGCCAAGGTGCTTAAACAGACACTTCTCACCCATGTTGTGACAATACTTTGTGAGGAAACCGCACACAAAGTGTCAAGGCATCTGTTGAAGCTATATTTTCTTTTCTTTTTTTTTTGCAACCCTGCTGTCAGTTGTTACTTGACACTATGTTTATGAAATTCTAAGGGTAAAATAATAATAATTATTATTATTATAATTATTATCTTTAATTGTCAAAGGTTAAATCTCTCCATGAGGTTTATCCTTAAATTTCATTTTGCATATGAATTAAAAACTTTATAAATCTTTGATTTTTTTATCATTATCTTTTCCTTTTTTTGTTTGTTTGCTTTTGAGGGACCACTGAACTCTCTTTTTACCTCAACAGCTTCAGCAAATTCAGCAGAGGACTAAGCTGACTGAGAGCTGAGTTTGTTTTACTCTTGAAAATCCTCTTGGAAACCCCTTGGCTGACATTGGCAGGTTTATTTCTAAATCTCTAGATCTTGTACTCTGATATTTAAGCCACTATGTAAACAGATTACAGTGCCATCAGCATGTACTGCAAGGCATAAATAAAACACAAGGTTCAGGGAGGTTGTTGTTGAGGACTTCGCTGTGTGTCACCACATCTCATCTTGGTACTTTTGAACCCACAAAATACGAGTTGCAAGAAAGTGTGAAGTGTTTGATTTCCTATTTGTCCAGCCAGGATAAACAACCACATCCCTGTTTAATCTTGGTCAGGAGTTTTTGCCTGTTTTTAAAATATCAAACCTCCTAATTCCTTTATCATAGCAACTGTATGTTTATGCCAGTGTGCTGCACAAGAGTTTGGACTCTAAAAGAGCTTTGGTCTTTGCCGTTATTACTGGCCAATAACATAATCAAAAGCTTCCTTTGGCGAATACTTTCTCTATAGCACAACCAAGACGTTCCCATTTTTAGCGAAGCCAGGATGCTTTTTTCACAATGTTTGAGCTGTAATTGCGCAATTTATCCTTAATTGTACTCACATTACAACTTTTGTATCCCACTTACAATTTTTGTTACTCCTTCTGGGGTTTGAAACAATGCATAATAAAAGACATTACTCTCAGGGAGCTTGTTGCCACATTAAGGGGATCGTAGTATTAAGTATTTAAGAATGGAAAAGCTGAACACAAAGATAACATTTGAAATATTAATAGCTTTTATACTTATGAATGCTGCCTGTGTTATTTATTTTTAATCTACTCTTCTTTTGTGCATTAATTTGTTTGTGTGTATTTCTTTGGGTTTCATTTAGAGAGCAGGACAAGTGTGTGTGCGTGAGAGAGTGTGTGAGTATGTGTGTCTCCCTGCATCTGTCATGTGGTTGAAAGAATGTGTTCAAGCAGTCACATTATGAAAACAAAAATGATTTGCACAAGGTAAATTATTAGTCTTCAGGGATGGCATGGTTTGTGGTTGAACTTTTGAAAAGGTTGGATGTTGGGCAACTCGTGCTTGTGGTTTAAAGATGGATTTAGGTGTTTCTCAAGTTCATCTCAGTACAAAACTGGAGAGAGCTTTTGGAGTGTTTGTTCTGAGTCAAAGTCAGTGGGTAT
>JAOXYL010000001.1:19363379-19384048 GCA_028564955.1 Terapon puta | reverse complement strand
GGTATCTTCATCCTTGGAACCAAGGATTTGGAGTTGGGCACTTTTCATGAAGTAAGGCAGTAAGAAGAGTAAGAAAAGAAATGTAATGAGCCATGCAACAAACTTATTTTGTAGCTGGGAAAACATTAAAATAATTATCTCATATGCAGCAAGTACATAATGTACACTGTGATGATAAGAGCACATCCTTGTTAGAGAGTGTAATTTAAGGTTAAACAAATGCAAAATCTTAACTGACTCCTAGTCAGCAGGTGTACCAGCTTGCCAACTTTCATCCACAGTTCTGTTTAAAAAAGAAAATGATTGGCATTGACACTAATATATTCTAAACGTATCTCATATCACACCTCATATTCCTCCTTAATTCAGATCATAAAGGTAACCTCACATCTGAAAGGACATTCACTTGCATTTCTAAACTCCAAACTTATGTCTCATTTAAAAAAAAAAAAAAAAAACTTGTAAAAGGCAACAGGCAGGAAATACAGGGAATATTAAACCAGTGGAAATTTTGTCATCTTAAAGTCTCTTCTCCTCCACCATTTGATTAGCGTTAAGATGACTTTGCTCGGGAGTCAGTGATGAATAAAACATTTGTTTGCAAGTCCCAACCAGCAGCAGTGTGAATGTAAATCAGCAAAAACAAAGTCACAGTTTGAAGAAAAATTCATTAAACTCCTGAGCCCGTACCCATACAGTGTATACCTTGTATGTACAAAGGGTTTGAAGGCTGTCATATATAATAATACTCCAAAACATGCTTTAGGCAACCATTATCATTACAGTCAAAGTAAATGAAAGTCAAAGCTGTCGCTTACATAATGTAGTTGATTAAACAATAGATTAGCGAATATAGTCATTAGCGTAAGAGCTGATATGTGATATGTGTTTCTTCTTCTTAATTGCGGCCAAAAATGATCTATCACCCATCCAAAAAGTGGATTGGCGATAATACTTCCCTTCCAACCCAAAATCCCCATCTGCACACACACACACAAAATTCCCACCCATGCGCACACATTCACTCCCTTCCTTCCTTCCTTCCTCCCCTCCAGAGCACCTCTCTCTTCCTCTCTCCCCAGTCGGGATTATTTACCACTACATCCAGCAGACTGAGACTCCACAGCTACTCTGCCCCGGGAATGCCTGGAGCCATGCAGCAATCAAAGCCAAGCGTCATCCTCTACCACCTGCACCCATGGGAGCACGGGAACGAAGAGGGAAGGGGAGTAGAGGGGAGGAGGAGGGGGAGAGGAGAAGTTGGGGAGGGGACAGGGACAGGGGGACAGAGGAGGAAAGAGGGAGACGAGAATCTGAAGCCTCTGGGACTGGGCGAGCGCATAGGGAACAAGTGGAGGGATAAGCAAAAGAGAGACACTGGCAGCAAATATTTCTTCCCCACGTGGTGCTCCTTTGGGACCCAACGGAGACGGAAGCAAGAAAGGAAACCGGGAGAGAGGAACAGATGGAGACAGAGGGAGATGTAAAAGAAGAGGATTAGAGGGTGGGAGATGGATTGGGAGATGTAGAGAGGGTAAAACATAAGATGGCGCGATGATATGATCAACCCAAAAATGAATGAGGACAAAATAGGAAAAGAAGAAGGGGAAGAGAGTAAGAAAAAGGAGAAACAGAGGCGGCGGGATGTTTTCACCACCACCTGAGAGCTTGCAGCTTGCAAGAGAAGAAAAGGAGAGAAGGAGGGCAAAAGGAGAACAGGAAAAGAGGAGGATGAGATGATGAAAAAGAAAGAAGAGGGAGAGGCATTAAAATTAAAAAGGGGGAGATGAGGATTTGATGGCTCGAGAGAAAAAGGTGAAATGTGCCTTGAAGGTAAAGAGAGAAACAGAAGTATGGACCAGCAGACCAACAGAGAGAGGGCAGTGTAAATGCACATGAAGAGCCTGAAGGCAACAATTAGAAAGAGAAAGGTGTTGGGATGCTTTTCACTGTGGCTGTTCAAAACGGTGAGATGAGACCAAGTCGCACTGAGGACTCTTTATGCATTCTTCCACAGCACGCTGTATAGCATAGGATCATCTGTCAATTGAACTCCTCTATGAGATTTCAATCAGCTCCAATGTCCTGCTTACCCAGGGACATCCCATTATTCACTCCTTGGATACCATATTATAATGTATAGACCATCTGGTAAAACTTAGTGCCTATATCCATGAGTCCACAGTATAGGAGACAGTCAAACAGAAAAACTACTAACGAGAATTGACAACATGGCCCAAGACAGACAGACTATAAACCTGGAAATTAACACGTGTTGTCTTCTTCATTTCATATCCAATGAAACTATGATTGCCCCAAATCAAAACTGATCAATGTCAGTTATGTGTGAAACGTGTCATACTTTGATGTCAGAGTACACCAAATAACCAAAATAGATTTTCCTCACAACCCCCAGCCCCCCACATGAAAAGGTGGCAATATAGTCAATATAGTTGCAACGAGTATTTATACATATTGAATGCTGAGAGTTATATTTTAAAAGTTCAAAAAACAAAACATTTTTTCTATATATCTCCTTCATATGTCTTTGTGGATATACCAGCAATTTAAAACAGTCAAACCCTTTGAAGCAGAGATTTAAATGAAGTGAAGCCACAGTGTATCGCCTCAAGCGCAAGCTTTACCCCTAATAGCTGCCAATGCAGAAAGCTCAGTCGATCCCCAATTATACCATGATAAAGTTAGTCTCACTTAATTGTCCATTAACGTAATTATCACACACGGTAATTGCCTTTCAAAATAATGGGCACCAAAATGGCCCAGTTGCTGAATTTTGATAAGCGCAACATCTAAATTAGACCCGCGATGTTTTACCTGAGTGATAAAAATGCACCAGGGAGTGATTGAACCACAGGAAAAAAACTGTTTCTGAGATCATTAAAAGCTTAAACGACACGGCTTCCCCTCTGAAATTGTGCGGGTAAGCCCAGAAAACAGGCAGATCTGTAAACAAAATATCGAGCAAAGTGAGAGGCATTGCTGTCACCACGGTGACCAAACGGCAAAATGAAGAAATTAAAAAGAAAAGATGGGCACAAGGCGAGGAGGAGGAGGAGGAGGCAGCATGAAAATGAGACTGCGATTTAAAAGAGAAGAATGTCACAACAGAGAAGAGAAACAAATGCAGAAAGGGATAGAAACAACAGAAGAGTGAGCAAAAGAGAGGGGACGATGAGGGAAGGAGTGTCGGGACGCCTGCTGGGCCTCCTGCAAAGTGACAGCTCGATAAACACCTGAGACTCAGACGATGATGATGGGCGTCAAGGGGCGAAATGCAGCCTGGCTCTTGCTCGCTTTCTCTCGTCTGGTGATAATGGTAATAAACAGCAGCATAAATGAGCTTGCCACCCGTGTGTGTGCGCGTGTGTGTGCGTGTGTCTGTGTATGCGCGCATGCCTTGGTGCGTATGTTTGCAGCATAAATGAGCTACCCTCTTCAGTTTGACAGGGCTTTATGGATGGTGTGTGCATTGCTGGGATAAAAGGCAGATCCATTTGTGCCTCATATTAGAGGAGCGCATGGGTGGCCATCATTTCAGCTACTGTCACCCTCCCATCCCTTCCCATCTCCCACTTTTTTGCCCCATGCTTCTCAAACCCACTTACTCTCTCTCTTCACACTTCTGAGACTCGGCTTTTTTCTCTGCCTCTCTTTTTTGTCACCTCAGGTGTGTTATTTACTGTATCATTAGCTTTGCCTCCCACCTCATTTTCCTTCTGTCTTCCTCCTCGTTTTTTTCCTTATTCTCTTATTGACCTTCTTTGCCAGTATATTGGCATATAAACACAAAACATGAAAATTGTATAACAATTGATCAATTAATACCAATGAAACAGCATAAAACACTTTGTTATGCTTGGGACAATTAATAAATTGGAATTTAATGTCTGTCGTCTTCCTAGTCTGAGGATGAAAGGTTGACAAGGGCTTAACACTGTTTGAGTTTGATTAAGTCTCATGGACTGTTGACAGAGACGGGGAGCGGAATGAGTGGATGTATCAACTGTTAGCCGTGTGTGTGTTTATCTAACAAGACTGTGTGGCTTCACCGAGTTGTGTTTGCTTTCTCTGAGAGGCGTTTCTGTGTGCATTGTGGTTGTTGTCGCTCTGCTTGCGTGCGTGTGTGTTTGGGCGTGTTATGACGTGGCAATATGAGAGAGAAAATGTGACAATGCCACAAGCATTGTCTTGGTCAGCTGTTAGTTAACTGTAGGCAGCAATTTAAGTTAAGGGCCGCTCAATTATGAGTAAGTCCCCCGCAGATTTAAAGTTTTGCTTGTTAAAACACAGATTAGATTTTGAAGCTTACTCCCTCTGGGCCCAGTTATGAGGATGGTATGGGCCCATAATTGGCCTGCAACATCATGTAACTCAGATTAACTCTTATCACTTTGAATCTGGACCTGCAAAGATTTGTGGATTAGCCTGCTAGCACGGAGCTGGTTGACCTTAATTATTCATAATGAGCCACATATTAATGTCCCTGAAATTCTTTAATTCCCACTCTGCCATTATATTCTATCATTTCAGTTCAGTATGAGGTGACGTACTGAGTTAATTTTTGTTCGCCATGAAAATAAGAAGAGCGTTGTAAATGAAATATATGACCGACGACATCCCTGTGGTAGAGGCCATCTTCTGCAAGATGGCGGACCGCTGCTTTTGGGTTGAGACTGAGTTGCTGCTACAAGTAGATTAGTGCAGCTTCTGTGGTTGTGCATGTGTCCTTTGGGACTGTCACACCAAAGAGGGAGCTGAGCCTGAATCAAAATTTTCAATTTACGGGATGTTCTATGTCCAGTCCTCACCTGGACATGAGCTCGGGGTATAGACTGAAAGAATCTGACTAGAAATTGATCAAAATGAGCCTCCTCACGACGTGTCAGGGCTCACCCACAACGGCAAGAATGAGGGTCTGGAAGAGGAATCACGGCTGATTCAGATGACCAGGGTGCCTTCTGGATCCTGTGAGAAGGTATTTTTAGCAGGGGGAGAACCAGGGACTAATCTAGAAGACAGTCGAGGAACTACATATCCCATCTGGTTTGGGGACACGTCTAGATATTCCATATGTCAACACAGCAGTTACAATTAGGGTGACACACTGACTATCTTCTGCTGATTGTTTAAAATCAGCCAGGTATCTCAGTAAACTACAAAAATACAACCAGTCGTACGTGTGTGTGTGTGTGTGTGTGTGTGTGTGTGTGTGTGTGCGTGTGTGTGTGCAGATTCCACATCCAGTGTTTTGCTGCCTCCACATCTCTGAAACAGCACGAGGAGAGCACTGGGATCTAACATCTAACCCTCTTCTGTCTGAAACACACTGTTACTGGGAATCCTGGTCTGACAGTAACACACACACACTCCCAAACACACGCACACACACCCACGCATACAAAAATACACACTTCTACTTCGTACAACATCAAATGCACGTCAAACAGCGCAGGCTCAAGTGGGAATAAAACCAGTGGAGCAAGTACTTTAAAACCAGAAATCATCAGATGGTGTGCACCTGGGTAGTGTGTGTACATTACGTGTGTGTGTGTGTGTGTGTATGTGGACAACATTTATTACTTTTACTGATCCAATTAAAACACATACATCTACATAGTTAGTATGTATATACTGTTATGTGTATCCTGCATGTGTTTGTGTGTTTTGTTCTCCCGCTGAACTTAAAGAGAATGGACCAGAGAGTTCAGTGCAATCGAGCGCAGGCTCAGTGGATGCGTAAGCAAAAAACATTTAACAGCTTTCAAAAGTGCTCTGTTCAACAGGAGAGGAGACAACAGAGGAGAAAAAACACTCTCCTAATGACGATGGTTTCAGTGTTATCACTTAGTAATTACACCGTAATATTCCCCTGATATCCTGGAGCTTTCAAGTCTACTTCAGTGGGAAGCCAAGGAGCGAGGATGTCACGGAGCATTACTGACGAAAAGCTGAACAAGTTTATAAGATTCCCTCTTGACAGCAAGTTGCACATGTTCTGTGGTTTACTGTGTTTTTTCTGTTTGATTTAGTTAATGCGGCATTTTTATTTTGCTTTTATGATGACTTTTTTCTTACTTTGATATTTGAGATGTCTGACTTGATAATTTGGTAGGTTTTGTTTGGACAGAGGTGTTTGTGCTAACTGGAGTTGATCCCCAATTAAAAACCGGACGCCTTTGTGTAGACAACCTGCAGGAAACAAAACAAGTCAGAGACAAAAAGGGCACTGTGACAATTTTCATTTGTTAGAGAATATATTCATGGTCATGGAGTTGTGGCCTGGCCACAAACAAATTGTCAGAAGACTTTATGAGAAATAACTAACTGAATACATAGTGTGCTTCTTTTTATCATTAAAGGACAAGTTCAGAGTTTTCAATATAGTTTTTAATATAGTTCCCATGTTATTGCCCGCTATGGTCATTTATCCTCTCTTTAGCATGATTTGGTATTTCCAAATGGCTTTGTAGTCTATTCAGACATCCTCTGTCCTTAAAGTCTCCATTTGGATAAACAAAAACTGCCCCAGAAAACCATTTAACAAGGGAAAAAGAGCAAGAAAACTCAGGAATAGCAACAAGAGGGATCCCTCTCCCAGGACAGACGCGCATGTAGATCAACATTTATTCTCAGTAATCAGGATGAGAAGATTGTAACTAACATATGAAGAATGTGCGTCAGGAAGGATGTTTCAAACAAATCAGACCTGAGACATCCTCTTTACCATGAAGTCCTGGAAGAAAACAGACTACACAGACACATAAGAGGCAAAGCTGAAACGCTCCTCACAGAGACATGAAAAGCTGAACTCCTGTGTAAAAATGCTTCTAAATTTCAGCAGAGGCTAACATAAAGCTTCTGCAGAGTAAGTGAGGAAAATCATGTGGGTAAGTTATTGTCTTTTTATTGCTTAAAACTCTCCAGTTAGTTCACCCAAGCCAGGACTCACAAGAGGAGAAGACGTCAGGATAGATATTGTTTAGTACATATATGTCAAATGGGAAATTCACGTCATTTTTTGTTCAAGTGTTCAGCTCTATAATCTATAAACCAATAAATCTACTGCTGGTATCACTGACTGACTGAATGGGAATAAAACTGCAGACTATTCAAATCTGTTTAAAGAAGATGAAAAAAGAAGAAGCATCAAATATAAAGTTTAGATTTAATATGAGAGTCCAAATAATAGCTGTATAACTGTGCAGCTTTAGGGAAAATAATTACCGTATCCTCTTTTCTACTGAGCCAAGAGGTGGAAACAACTGAAAAAAAGGATAACGGATGATGGAAGAATGCCTTAAGGCTAATGAGGAAACAGTATACATTGAAAAAAAGAAGAAGAAAGAAGAAAAAGTAAAAAAGATAAGATAAAAGGCTTTTATTCAGACTTTATTTATAACATATATAATAATTCTGACATTATGATGACAAAAGTAGCATAATGATCAAATGTGACAAGAGTACGGTTCTAAATCCATTTATTCTCACTCTGCACTGTATATCCGGTGTTGATGTGATGCCATTTTAAACAGCAGACTGCTCCTTTTATAGCTCCACTCCAGTTGCAATGGCCAATCCATAAACCTGAGCGGCCGTTCATGTTTTGCAAAAGCATAGCATACTCTCATGTTTTCTCGCGCCAAGCATCTGAGCCTCATCTCCCCTTGTATTCTCTTAGATGCATTCAGGATTGGGAAACTGTCAGTGGCATCGATCAATCTCCTTTTACCATGTGGACGGAGAAGTGAGAAGACGAGGAAATATAATTAGCTGATTGGAAACATCATCTTGATTTAATGACCCCTTCTTGTGGTATAGACTGTATCATACATACATAAATACATACACAATATAATACAATTATCTATCTACTAAACTTAAGTGCTGCAAGACCGGCCTGAACACTGAGGTTGTTGCAGAAAGCTAAACGAATGTGTTACACAATGAAGCTGACACCATGAACACACGCTGCATATCACGGTAACGACTAGAAATGAAGCTGTGCTGTTCAGGACACTCTCTGAAATCATGGGAGCTTTACTGTGGAAATATCAGTCAAACAGGAGAAGCTATAACTCTTTCAAAGGCTGAATGCAAACCAGCTAGCCAACCAACCAGCAAGTCAGTCAATCAATACATCAGGCAGTCAGTCAGTGGACCAACCAGTGTATGACAAATTGAATGTCTCTCTGTGCCCATTATCCATTCAGCTCATTCATGAACAATCAAGCTGCTCAGCCTTACTTGGCTGTTCTCTCTCTCTCTCTCTCTCTCTCTCTCTCTCTCTCTCTCTCTCTGTCTCTGTGTCTGTGTATGTGTGTGTGTGTGCCTCTCTTTAAGGCTGTGCTAAAGGCAAAGCAGAGTCACTGATGTGATCTCCTTTGTCATCCAGATAACTCGACAATTTGCAACTGGAGCTGCATTCACACTGTATGCACACAAGTAGTGTTTTAGCTAAATGAGGCATCAGTGGATGAGAAGGTAATGTGAGAATGATGAAAGAGAAGGTCTTTCTCTTTCCTTCTCAATCATTCTGAACACTCAGTGTTTATTGTGCATCTGTCTGTCTTGGGTGAGCAATCCCTCTTGCGGTGCTTCTCTTTCTCCTGTCCTCTGTTAATTTTTTTTATATATATATATATAAAAAAAACACTTGACCCCTTTTTTCTGCTTCTTCCTTTGCAGTGATATCTCTGATCCCACTGATCTGCTACATGTGCTGACTGTGCAAGACAGTGAAGATTAAGATGGCCAAAGGATTCCCACTCCACCATCTGATCTATGACTCTATAATGCTCTGAGAGGTTGAGTCTTACTAACTAACTAACAGGCTGACAGGCTGCACACGAATCACAAGCAACAGTAAACATCTGCTTATACTTGATGTCTTTCCTGGTGAGGTGATTGGCTCGTGACTTAAAAATAATCCATGCCTGAGGATTTTCAATGGGCATACGAAGGTATAAAGATCATTATCCTGTTGAAACGTCTAAAATAGGGGCTGTGCAAAAAAGGGCAATGTGTAGAAATGAACACACTAACAGTTTATTGTAAGATTTCAAGTCCAATGTACCAAGTACAGAGTGATGAAAAACAGATCCCTCTGTTATGTGTCACACTAGTACTTTCTGATTATACTGGAACTCCTTTCTAGATGTTCACTACATAAATATTTAAGCATAAATATTAGCCAGCATTCTAGCTGCTTGCCTCGAGCAAAATCCAGCCAGCCGACAGTATGCGAGTTAACAAGCAAATGGGATACAGCTTTAATGCCAAGGAGCCAAGAATGACATTGATTGACTGCCTGGCTGCATTTACATAGTCTGAGTTTAGGATCTGTGAGGAAGCTGTTGAGTGAAGTCCACTACCAGAACAGCCAAATGAACTCGGCTACTACCCTCAGTGAGTCTTTTCAAGGCCAATAAGCGACATTCACCCAAATATGACTGTAAAATGTTTCGATGTACAATTTCAGGCAACCAAAGAAATTTAATTCTTCAAACCATGAGCCAACAGCAACATCTGCAGTGACATGAATCATCTGAAGGATGTGTTAGTGTCAGTAAGAGTGTTTTTTTCATGGGCCCTTGGTATTAATGTATTTTATTCACTCTATCACCATTGGTATTTTGGGACACCTTGTTTGATAAATTCTATCATAGATGGAAGATATTTTTCATCAAAATTTGACTTATAAAATGACTTAATTTAAACTAAATCTTACACAAACTGTGATTTCACCAGTGTTTGCACACCGTGTTTCTTTAGTTTCTTACTAAATCAGACAACATCCAAATTAACAGAATTTCTAAAGTTACTGAAATATATTCACAGTATGCCTTTTGACAAACTTGTAACGAGGTGCCACAATTAACACTTCTGTCAGTTTTAGGAACTGTCAGGCAGTGAGGTGAACAAAAACTAAACTGAACAAGAATCGCATTATTGTTGAACGTTATCTCTCTTCCTCACCCACTTTCCTCTGCTCCCCTATAATTTTGTGCAAGTGATGTACAAAACAGACTGAGAGTTCATCTGACACTAAAATCTGGGATGTATTTTGTTCAGAATGTGTAAGTCACCATTCTGAAAAAAATACATCCCATCTATCCATCAATACAAGTGTAGTGTGTGGATGTTTTCCTTCATATGTGTGAATTTAAATTGTCAGTAAAACATAAAATACTTCAGTCAGTCAGACTTGTTTTTAATGATACCTTCAACTGGCACATTTTTTGCTTGTTTAAAATTCAGGGTTGGCCATATAAATAGCGAGAAAGTCTTTGGAGATGCTGAGGGTTTTGTCCAACATCAGCACTGTTTCGTTTAACCCTTCACACAAGAGACGCAATCTGCTGCTCGCAGCACTTTCAGAGAGAAAAAGAGATCCCTCGGAGGTCTCACGCCCTGCTCTCCCTCCCGTTAGCCGGACACATTGAAGAATGGTGGCAGAATCTGTAACGGTAGTCCGCTGTTGCCGCCACATATCACAGAGCGATGCTCCTTCGGTGGCTCGAGATGAAAGACGATATCACCCGGTCCGTTGTCATCTGGTGTCATCGTTTGTATTGATTCGGTGACAGATTAGCCCCAGGGGGAGCGGCGACGGCAGATTGTGTCTGTTGCTTGTTTTTGGTTCCTGCTTTCTTGGCATGATGCAATTGACATAGGGTGTATTGATTCGGCAATTATTGTAACACTTGAGACAGCTAGGGTCAGAGGGGTTGGTGTAGGAGGAGCGTGTGTACATGTGGGGCTATATTGGCGGCAAAAATCATTCTGTATCGACGGGGCACAGCTTCAGCTTTTACACAGAGGCTTAATCAGACGGGGAACACACGCCCTCCCCAGGATCACACCGGAACATCAGAAAACTAAAGGGTTTACTGGGAACATGATGAAATTGATCTCCGCTTCTGCACACCTCAACTGCTTGTTCATTAGTGTGGGCAGCAGCGGTAGGCAATCTATTGGTACATCTGAGTATTGATTTGGACCAGAGTATGTAGAGCCTTGCTTAGTAGAGTAAAGGACAATGTAAACCAACAAAGAAAAGAGAAGCTCTTTGTTAAGAAAGGCATCTACGCGGGGCTTAATTGCTTTCTGTTTGGAGAGAGTTGTTTGGCCGCTCCAGCCTCAATACTCTGCCAAGCTGTTCAGCCTTGTGTGTGGTTTTACGGATGTCAGAGCACCTCCAGCGACGTCAACACACGGTGGTCCTTCACCTGTCTGTGCGACATGAAGTGCAAAGGAAGTTGGCCACCAACGAGGGGGAGAGTCAGTGTCGGAGTGGACGCAGCTCTCCAGAGGCCCTTAGTGCAAAAGCAGCCTTAACTCGATGCTCCAATTTTCCTTTAGCAACACTTGTGCTGAATGGGCAGCATTTGAGGACGGGATTATGCCTTTTAGAAAGGGGATCGATAAGAGGGGAGGAAGTAGGATCCTCTCATTTACAGTGAAACCAGAAAATATTGATAAAAAATTGTCGGTGCTAAGTATGCGCAAATACTATCAAATGCATCTCTCTGGGTTAGCTTAACAATTAGTCCTCAGCTGAAACAGTGTTTACAGATGGACTTGTTCAGTCAGTTTCATGGCAGTGCAGAGAAGTCACTTGTTTTGGCAACAAGATGCCAAACACATCAGCCACAACAAATCATTCATTTTGTTGTAGGGGAAGAAAAGTGACACATATAATGAGTAGATAATGAGCAGCAGGAATAATGAGCGAGCCACCACTACCACACCATCTGTACCACAGCTGACACCGGGGTCTTTCACTAACATCTAAAACTTACACATAAATGAGTCACCTATTTTCGTGGAGCCCGGCAAAAATAGGTGGACTGAAAATGCTCGGCTATCATTAATATGTACAATACCTCTGAGAGATCCTTAATGACTTTATTTAATATTGTATAAACCACCGGCTTAGAGACAGTAAAACAAGAGGAACAGAGAGAGGCAGGCTAAGGAATAATAATGAAACACACACATGCACATACATATATACATGTGCATGGAAAAAGACAGACCATAACTGTTCAGACCTTAAAAAAAAAGACAGGCAAACATACAAGCATGCACGAACATACACGGACACACACACACTTGGGGGCCGTGCTCCAGACATCCTCCAGAGTACGATGGGGGCAGGGGAGACAGTGATGGATTACAGGCACATCTGGGCTGTAATAAGTAGGTCCCGCATCCCACCTGCATTCAGCAGGAGGCAGAAATCCTGCATAATGGTTTCACATAGAAGGCCAGGTACCCCTGGCTGTATAATGCCTTGTCAGCGTGCATGCGTGTGTCTTGTCATTACTGGATTTAATACTCAGAGCAGAATAAAGCAGTCCTCCGAGACAGTGTGCTCAAAACACTGCATATTGCAGAAGTATTCGCTAAAAACTAATAGCAACAGTATGAAACTATTTATTAATAATCTAAGATACAGGTTTTCATCAAGCAAAAATATTGAAGTTAACTACCAACAATTTTCAAAAACTTTAAGCATAAAAGTTTCCAAATAAGCAACTAACGGCTCTTTTTCAATCACAAGCCTATGTGACTTTTCTGTAAATCAAACAAAGCCGCACACTTAATGCACTGAGGGCCACCACAAAGAATTTAAGGCACATAACAATAAATTGTAATAGTCCATCGCAACTCTGGTGAGACAGTCTCTTTTTTAAACACTCACTAAATTGCCCAATAGAGCTCTCACAAGTGCTGGAATGAGAAAACAATCGATAAAGACACAAAAAAGCAAGACACAGAAAAGTACCACCTGCAATAATCCACTAGCTTGTTTAGCAGGGCAGTCTATCCTCAGCATGAAGAATCAACCAAGGCAGCCTGTAGTATCAATAGCTTTTTAAACCAAACTCACCAGGGGAAAATATCTCCCCTTAATTTATTAGTTCCTTATATTTTCAATTCAGAGGAACATTAGAACCGGATATGGGCTTGAATGTGAATTAAACATGCTGATCATTTGAACTCTAATTCTTTTTTATTATTGCTACATCTCAGCCATTGTTTTATATATTTTTTTTACTTTCATCTTAGATGTGTATATGTTTCATAAGGAAGTCTGCAGTAATCTCCACATATTTAATTAAGCATGCACTTGAACTTTTCATCACATTTAAGGCCAAGTCAATTATAAGTGTTTAATTGATTCCCCTCCGCCAAACCGAGCATGAGCCAAGATGCAGCATGTGATCTGCATGGATGATCCGTGACTGATCACTGGAGGCTGCATCCATTAAGGCTGTAGAAATGAGAGAGCTAATCTATTCAATTGTTTTGACCACACCGGGGTTCAATGTAAAATTGACCCAGCAGATTGACTAACACTGGGAATCTGACAGTGCTAAGGTGATTTAAGTAAAGAAAATGTATTATGAACTGTAATTGTGAAGTATTTTAATGTTCATTTTCATTAAATATCACAAAGCAAGAAACAAAATGCATGCAACGGAAAGACATAAAAGACGTCCTCAATGAAGCCCCATCAACAATGCTGTCTGCGTCGTAACAAGACGAGTGTGTATTCTGACTGTGTGTGCAAGCGCTCTCACGACAGACACCTCCGTCTTTGCTTGGAATTGTTTCCACCGCGCTCTGTTCACGCTTCGGCACCCTGGCCGTTTGAGAAGCACTGACCCTTTACCAGAGCCACTGACCGGCGCTGATGAAGTGCTTGACGGGTGGTTGTAAGGCAGGTTGGATTAATTAGCTTGTGGGCTAGCTGGTGTTGCGCTATGCTCCAGGAAATATTACTGTGGGCGTGTAAAGCATAGAGTCAGGCCCTGACCTTTGTGGGCTGGGGTAAAGAAAAACACCGGTTATCAGGGCGAGATCCCTGCAGAATGAGAGCACGATGCTTGTTCCCATTGGGGGGCTTCGCTATAAATGTCTGTCTTTTTAAATGGTTCTCTCTGTCTGTCTCTCTCAGGGGAGCTGACAATGAGCTGTGTTTTTCTGTTGAATAATGCTGTGGCACGTTAGGCGGCGTTTCGCTCATGCGATGGTTCTTCTGCGGGATGTTTCAGGGGTTGTTTTATGAGGCGTAAAGATTACCAAAGACGATTTCAACAGCCTCTGTGCTCTGAAAATGGACAAGTGACATAGTTGACTAATGGAAACTATTCTTTTGCTCAGTTTATTGAGAAATATGCTTATTTATTTTTCTTGCTGAGAGTTGTAGGTATAGTAATAGTAATACAAAAGCCGAAAAATGTCTTCATTTGCAATCTCTGCACCAGTATATATCCTCCTTTAAATTAACTTACTCCTCAGGCCGAAGCATGGCCAGTCGTCACAGGCAGCCAGAAAGTCAGGACAGATGAAGTATGATCCCTTATCAGCCTGCGCCAACACAAAGTAGCTGTTTTGCTGTGTTGCATCCTTGCTGGGAATGCTGAGAGTTTGATAGTCATCTTTGCTCTGCTGCATACCGACAAGCTGGAAACCGACAGAACGTAATCTCGCACTGGTTTTGAATTGCAGGAAAGGTCCTGACTCCTGGTTTTCAGGCGGCTCAAGTATGTGTTTTTAATGCGTTGTCCTGACTTTTCTTAAGGTGTTGTGATCTTATACCATTTGACTATGCAAAATTCTAGTATTACCAAAGACAAACCCTCTTTTCAAGCTACGCCTTATGAAGGAGGCTTCAGGCAAAGCTAATTGTGTTGTTAATGACACAAGCGATGTGAGTGAAATGTGATGCGATGTGATGTGCTGTGGACCCAAATCCAAGCAACAAGAGACAGGATAGGGCTGACGTAAACCAAAATACCCTTTATTGGCTTCCTGGCAGGGCAGATTCGGGGCAGGAACAGACTAACAGAGATCAGGTAAAGCTAATTTGGGCAGATCAGATAATTAAATGGGCAGGTAACACGCAAGGGCAGGAAGTAAAGTGTTTACAAAGTGAGCAGAGGAAAGAGGTAACACAAAATAAAACAGGAAGTGTGCATGACCAAAGTGAAAAGAAGACAGATAGGGAGATCAACAGGGTAACAAAAAACACAAGGACATGGAAACGCTGAGGAGAAACAGAGGCTTTATCATCTTTCACGCCTTTCTTACATTAAATAATGGACTTTTATATGTATTACACTGCTGTGAAATGAAATATTATGCAACATTTTACTGTAATAACGTAGGAAACCTTGAAAACAGGTGCATTGTCTGAAGCAGCAGCTGTTTCAGACAATGCACTGAAATGTTACATAACTGGGGTAATCGCAACGAAACTGTGGCTTAAAAGTAGTGTAGCATGTTCAAAGTACTCTTGCGTAAAGCGTGTATAGCTACGGGATTAATATTTAAAGTTCCATGTTACCCTTAACCCTTTGAGCTCAAGTTCATTCAGATTTCAAATGTTGTTCATTACTTTGGGGAGACAGGAAGTAAAAAAATATCCAGTCTCAACTCAACTGTGGTAGGTGAGAAAGTTCAGAATCTTTTCAACTCAATTGCTCTCAAGTTTGAGTGTGCAGCGCAACCTCCAGCCAGCCTCCCACTCCTGAGTCTAACTACAGCTCTTGGCTTATATACATCCAAGCTAACAACACGCTGCCATGATCTCAACAAGTTCTGTGACCTTCACTCATTCTGGAGACACTCGCTCCACATATGAACACTTTTTGAGTCACTTTGACAAATGCTCGCTGAGCTCTAACACTGTGGGCGGTGACATATGTTTTTTTTTCCCTCAGGGTTCTCATGAAAACTCAACGGCTCAGTGTTGAGACTGAGTTATGTGCTACCACTGTAAAAAAGACTAATCACGCTTATTTCTAATTGGTGGAGACATATTACACTCAAATTACACTAAAACTGATATCTATCTTGGACCAAAGGTACGCAAGGGTTAAACCATCATAGTATCTCGAGATAGGTCAGATTTAAATGTCATTATTATTGGAGCATTGAGATACTGAGACTCTCTTTTTACCTCTTTTCAACCGTCCATCTGGCCAGGCTTCATCATCAACCAATATGGCAAAAGGAAAACACAAGCAACTGTATTACAAAAGGTGCCTGTCCTTCACTCTTGGATGTCTTTTTTTCCCTTTCTTCTTATGACTCAACCCATATCTGCACCGCTCTCCATCTGGCCTGCTGGCTCCAGATGCAACTGCCAGACTTTTTTCTGATTGGGCCATCTGGGCAGCTCTCTGCTGGAGCTCAACTGAAAGCAGATATAGTGTTATTTCTTGTTAGGATTGCTCTTTTCTAAATGCACAGACTCCCAAAACTTGAACACACATTCACACGGATGGCACAGATAAATAGAAAAGGGGTTTTTGGGCAGAGTCCTTGCACTTCCTTGTCCTGAAAAAGAGACGACAGTGTTATACAAAGAGTTTGATCTTGCATTGCGAAAAGCTATATTTAGAATCAGGTCATTCATTGAGGTCGCTCCATATGGATAATGCTTTCCCTGGACAGACGTGCAGTCCAAGTACTGGGGACCAATAATCAGGGGAAAAAAACATATTGCATGTGTGACAATAAGTTAGAGACCAACCAGAATCCCTCCCTCCCCTCTTGAAACAGAGAGGAGATACTTCACAAAGTCGCGCACAGACCTGCACTTTCAGCTCCAGTATAACCTTGTCCAGTTCATTCAGGCCTGGAGTCTGGCCCAGACACAGCTAACAACATTTTTAAACCAGCCTAACCCAAATCCCTCAAAAATATCACACTCTCTCTCACCCCTATCACACACATATGCTGAGGGGTAGACTGGTCACGGTCTATAAATGTATTCATCTCAACCAGTGCTAGAAGAAGTATTGAGAGCAACAACACGATATACAAATACTCCATTTCAGTAAAAGTCCTGCATTCGAAGTTTTTTCTGAACTAGGGGTGGAGAACTATTTGCAACAACCATTTCAGCAGCAGAATGGCTCCTGCTGAAGTACCACAGACAGTCTTTAAGAGTAAGCTTAAGAGTTTGGGTAGATTAAGTTTAATACCAGTGCAATTTAAGTTACGTCTGGTGCTACCATTAAACAGTCTCACCATCAATAGTTTACCTATTATAGGTAAACAGACTCGAATTAAGCCCCAATGTGGGAGACCACTGAATTAATGTAGCTCTCAATTAACTAAACAATTAATAATTAGTCACACCACACACACACTGACAAAACTTACAAAACATTTTAGTTCGCAAGAATAATTTTGTTTTTGTTGCTTTTGCTCCAATCCTCAAGTTCTCACTTGCATCATCAGTTTTATATGCAAAGAAGCTCACAAACACAAACACCTTAGTGAAAAGATTAATTTGTTTTTTCTTCATTTCCTGAGCAGTAAGTTTCATCCATCATCTCATATTGTGTTTTTTCTTTTTCCATAGCAGTGCTATGAAAAATTCCATCAAATCTGTCTGTCAAAGTATCTAATAAAGACTTCTGTTCTGTCTGTCACAGAGAACATACAGACACCGTATGATGAGAAATAAAAAAAATACTAGAAATGATAGATTTTCTGAAATGTCCTTCAGTCTAAAGTGTGTTTATCATTTATGTTCTATTATTTTGACTTGTTACTAGAGGTAATAACATTTAATTAATATGTGTAAAAAGCATGTACATTTTATATACATTCAAGAGGCTGAGATGAGAAAATGCAGTTGGTCATCATTTGTTTTCTGTTGTATCCTGACAATGTGCCAAACAAACAAACATGATACAAAAAACCTTAGCTATAAGTGTGTGTGTGTGTGTGTGTGTGTGTGTGTGTGTGTGTGTGTGTGTGTGTGTGTCCTTTGCTGTTCCCAGTAAGGTTATCATAAGGTTATGTGAGTTATCACTCACTTCACTGCCCATTATATTACAAGAGCCGCTGAGGGTATGGCCTTTGCAGGTCTTATGTTTTTAAACACAATTTACGGATCAAAATGCAAATTTTCAGGCTGACAAAGTTGACAGCTCTCATAGATTTGAACATTTTGCTTGTAAAAGCTGTTTTTGTAGTGTTGATACATAGCTGAGACTGTTATTTATCAAACAAAAATGTTTCAGCTGCAGAAGGAAATGGGCATACAGGTCTCATATTTTGTCTTTGACACCAACTTGCACACACACCTTTTTGAGTTGCTCTGACTTCATCAGGAGCAGCTGATAATATAAGATACACAGATTTTGTTAAAACAGCTGTTTTACAAATGCAGATTGTGGATTAGTATATAAATAATTTCAGTATACTTACACTGACAGTATGTATTTATCCTGTTTACTGTATTGTGTATTTTGTGAGCAGCTGTATGTGTACATATACGGAATGAAGATTTTAAATGTGGGGAAATTCACCGCTGATCTCTCTCAGAATATAAAGCATTTTAGATGCTTTCCAAAACCTGTTCTGCTGTAGGCCCAAATATCTCAGTGGAAATAATAGATAAAGGTCCTACCTTTTGCACTGCACACCTACACTACACACAGTATTCTTTTCACTGTAGGCAAACACAAGTTATATATCTGCAACCCTTTAAATCAAGCTTCGAATGAAATGGAAAACTATATGATGGGTTTTGATTATGAATAAATTTAAAGCAAGAATTACACATTTCTCGCCCCTTCGGATACATGACAATATATAATTTTAAATTCCATTTATTATTTATTTATTGTCTTTGCCGGCTTGCCACAGACTTGAGCCTATTTGTCGATGAACCTTCACTGAGAAACGGCGAATCTTTGGTTCGCCTGGCAGTGATAGATCTTTTTATAGCGTTACTGTTACAATGCTGACAGCTTCTTACCACAGCAGAGTCATCATGTCTGAGCCCAGCTGGCAGGTCCTGCAAAAGAGAGCACATCAACATGAGGTGAGATACAGCGTAGGCCTTAATCACCAGTTCTCATCAGGCTGTCAGGCTTGTCAAGCTCTTCATAATAACCCCCTCCACCTACCCAGAGCACCTATAAAGCTATTCATGCCCCTGCATTAGGATATGCAGCACCTGGGGTAGTGTGTGTACGTGGTTACAGGTGAATTACATCACCTGCATTAAACTGATGTATAGTTTTTCACCTAAGTTTACAATCTGCAATAATTGCTATTTGATTTCAGTTGGAAAGTAATGCATTTTAGACTATATGCTGAATTTGGTTTCATTGGCACTGATTTTAACTTTATAATCAGGAGAGACAGAGAGCTGCAGAAAAATCACATAAAGTCCCTAAGGGGTATAACACGGGAGAGACAACACTTTCACAACAATGACTTTACAGTTAGAGCATTTCACGTTATTTTCTCTTTTTTTTGGCTTCCATATCAAACTATACCATACCGATGAAGTGATGAACTGATTGAAAATGCCACATTAGACATTTATCTCCAGCGTGCTGCCCAGTGGGAAAATAGCATACCTGAACCTCAAATCCCACAAATAATCTCTCAGCAAAATATTGGGCACCCGCAGCGTAAGCTCAAGGTGTTTTGTAGTGGTAAACACACTTGACCAGATAAGACCAGAATCTGGTGTTAAGCCAGAGTGTGGATGTGTGTGTGTGTGTGTGTGTGCGTATGTGTGTTTGTGTGTGTGTGCATGTGACAGTGCATTTGAGTGCCAGAGACAGATGGCAACAATACAGCTTTTCAAAAGGAAGATTTCGGGGAGGCGGCAGCGGGGCGACAGCTCTGTACCAGCTGCATAACAGAGAGAATCAGGTCGAAAAAAGAGGAGAGAAAGATGCGATCAGAGGAGAGCTCCTAAGCCAATTCACTGTGGGAAGAGACACAGACAGATGGGAAATATATATAAGAGGCCTAGATTGGAGGCGTCATTATTCAGAACTGTAAATGATTATTTTTGTTTCTGCTTTATCAGACAGAATACATTTGAATGAAGCAGGATTATATTTGACTGGTCACTTAATGTGACCAATTCAGAGAAAGCCAAAAAAGTCTCCCATCGCACATTTTAACTGTGTTTTCATGCCTTACGATTGGACACAGCTCCCTTTAATCATATACATGATATGATATTAGAACATTGTATTCCTCAACTAATCATACCTGATGCTTCTTATACCTTTACTGTAGAAAATGATTAGATTTCACAGTTGTTGGAGTAAGACTGCAGCGTCCATTTATGATGTGATTCATGTGCGAGAGGAAAAGCTTATTTGGCCGCTGAGCGAAACCATGGTACCCTTCACCCTGACAGTTTGAGCAGATTTGAGAACAAACAAAAAGGACAGGTGGACAAAGAGGAGAGAAGGGTCCATCCAGAGTGCGGTATGATTTAGCCTGGTTCCAAACCTCTGAATTGCCACGCACATCTCAAATTTTGACACACATGTTGATTTTTGGGCGCTTCAGAAAGGTCTCATATAGCTTTTGTAAAACTTAGTTTACCCCCCCAGTTGGAAAAATGACAAAGACACTCAGAGTCACTGCTGACTGATGATAATGATGATGATGATGATGGGAATGATTTCACTGATATGACAGATTAAATACGAATTAAAAGTGTCCATGTTATCATTGTACCTTAAGGAAGTGAGTTCCCCATGCTTTCTTTGCAGATTAATGCTCATGCAAACATGGCAGCTGTTATTACAGGCCTGTCCTTATTTTGCCCTGACAACTCTTAATTGAATATAAAAACA
>JAOXYL010000001.1:19344674-19355221 GCA_028564955.1 Terapon puta | reverse complement strand
TTGGAGGGCTCTTTCCCCGGAGACTTTAACACACTCACACGCACACTGATGCGAACATGTACACACACACACACACAGACAAAATCACTGCACCCAGGTATTGGAGACAGTCCCACTAAACAATGCCCCATTATTGCTCCAAAGTGCCAAGCAAAACATCAATACACGACTCCTTAAGCTCCTACAGAGGAGGTTTTAATCTGCAGCAGTAAGACCACTGAAGATAATAAATTACTTGAATGTCTGAATGTACTTGCGCAGGCGATTACCTTCTCAGTTTGAAGGAGAGGGGCAGGATCATCATCTGCTGGCTGGCACAGAGGGAGAAGTCTGGGGAGAAAAATCCCGCCGCCCTCCCCGATAAGAGATAGCTTGGTGGGCTGTGTTATGTTGGGGTTTGATTAAAGAATGCCTCTCATTAAAAGGTTCCCTCCAGTTACTAATCAAAGCAGTGTCGATATCTGGGAATTAGCTCGCCAAACACTCTAGCCCTGCTGTTTTTCACACTCCCTCTCACTTTTTCTCACTGCCTCTCGTCCCCTCCCTCATTTTCTTCCTCAGCTTCTTTCTCTCCTTCTGCCTGACTTACTCTTCATTTCGTTAAGAATAGCCATGCCCTCTGTAACTTCCCTTTCTCTTCTCACCCTTCTTTCTTTTCCTTCCTCCTTCTCTGTCCTTTTCTTCAGTAGTGCCACTGGCGTTGGTCTGAATTTTGCTCGCAAATTAACCGAGAGACGGAAGTCCCAGTGCTGCGCTGCTGAGCTCAACTTATGTAACAGTCAGCTATACAGCCACCGTCAGAGACGGGGATCTAGTTTCTCTTGGGCTTGGTCAAATGGGGTGGCAGTGGTTAGTTGACAGGAATTCTAGCAGCAGCAGCCGATGCAAAACTTTGAAAGAAGGGCTGTGCCACATGCAGCCCGAAGCTAATCCAACTGCATGCAAAATACATTATATACACTGGGGGGCCAAGGCCCTTTAGAGATCCGACCTGATATGATCATGTCAGAGGGCCATTGAGACACTGAGGTGCAGGTGAGGCCGACATTCTGTCTCATCGCTGACGACTGAAAACATTCAGTTTATGTGAAGGCCTGTTAGTAGCTGGTACAGCCAGTGTTCATCACTTGTCTTATAATTTTAACAGAAACTTAGAGATATGCAGATACTTTGCAGAACTGTAATTTCATTATTTCGCCGTCAGTACTTTCTAATATGGCATCGCAGAGTCCTCAGCATATCTTTCACCAAACACCTTGGATAGAATAATTACCTGCATTTTCTAAATCTTATTCTATCAAAAGCTGTCAACGCTTATAATAAAAGTTCATTATTTCTTAAGACAGACTGCCGCTGCTGCTGTGAATATACGGTTCAGAGAGGAGAACCATCTGTCTACTTTCCCTGATATAAACACCATTTCATCATTATCACACAATTATAGGAGCATTGTAGTTACCACATTTGGAGATCTCATTTCAAGTTTTAACAATAATTTCATACTCTCTCCCCCTCACACACTGACCTCAAACCACATGCTCATGCATTTTCACAAAATGAAATTTAAATGGCAGTACTCTTGTGGCTGCTCCCTTGATGCTTTATCTTTATCAATCTGTCTGTCACTGGCTGACCTTTCTCGTGTATTCAACGTAACATTTTTAAAGGTTTCTACCAAAATACATGCACTCTCTTTGTATGATCATGGCCTTCGCTGCCCACAGGGCACCACAGCTCCCCTCAGAGCCTCCCTCACTGCCCCCCTCGTCTTTATATGAGTGTTCACTCTCACCCTTCGACAGACACAGGGGATGGAGTGGCATCAACAAAGAGACCCAGCTCCTGTCGACTGATCTCCGTGTCCTTTTGTGTTGACACTGTTTTTTGCGTGCTGTGTAAAAAGCTACAAAGGTTTTCTGCTTCACACTCTGTTGGCTAATTGCATCAAAGCATTTGGAGACTGTTGTCTCAGCCCCCGTGTTTGTACAAGCATCAAAAGGAGAGCGCTCTGGCACGTGGAACCTGTGCCAGATATCATCTATCCAGCATGGAGGGACGCAAGAATGCAGAACCCAGGCGAGTGTGACGGTGGCATTTGTTTGTCTCCCCCAGTGTAACAAACACAACCTGACAGGAAATTTACAAATTTAAACTCACTTTCCACTTTCCCAATAATGGAACAAATCTCATGGAGCAGTTTTGCTAAAAGAGAGAGATTGAAGTTATGTGGAGACCAGAATAAGGAAAACACAGAAAGAGAGCTAGACAGAGAAGGAGAGAGAGAGGGACGGAGATTTTCTACCAGACTTTGTGGTCAGCCAGGCTGCCGCAGAGCACGTCAGAGAGATCACCTCCACACCAAGACATAGGACAGATGGAGTGCATGCGCATACACGTGTCCCTGTGTGCATTCATGTGTTACCATATCCACGCATACAAACGGTATGTCTGCACGAGTGTGCACCAAATGTGTCTGCAGATACTGAATTCTATACTCTGTGTACTCTGTGAGTGTGAAAGCAGGTTGGGCTGCACGGATCGGGGCTTTGCTGGAGCTAAAATGCTGGCAGTGTCTGTTCGTTCAGCCATGTGACATGATTTATGTGGGAGACGCAGAGTGTAAATGTCCTGCCTGTGACCAGCAGACCAAACAACAG
The DNA here is from genome assembly GCA_028564955.1 of Terapon puta. Taxonomy (NCBI): domain Eukaryota; kingdom Metazoa; phylum Chordata; class Actinopteri; order Centrarchiformes; family Terapontidae; genus Terapon; species Terapon puta. The sequence continues at coordinate 19,352,564 of JAOXYL010000001.1, read as the reverse complement.
ACCAAACCTGAAGACCAACAAAACTGATTATACAGTGTTTTCCAACCATGCTGCACTCTCCCGTAGTTTCCTCCATCCGTTCTCTCTGCTCACTGCTCTATTTATCTCTCTCTGTTTTTTCTCCTCTCTTCTTCTTTTTGTCAGTTTTTCTTCTTTCTGTCCATGCCCTGATTTCGTGCACCCCTACAGTACGCCAGGAAACTTTGGCACCCAGCCCCCAGCCATGCTGAACCTACAGCCTTCAACCGTACAATTTTAGGACTTCCACATGTGCAGTTTTGCATTGCCTCTTAAGATGTGTTAAAGATGTGTTAACAGCTAAATGTACAGTATAGAGTTGCTAATTTGCAGAGCTGGAAAGTGAAGTGAAGAATATGTAATGACAATTCACAGATTTTTTTAAGAGCACTAAACATACCCTGTAATGTGCAAAGATTTCAGTGCATTAATACGTTCTGCTCATCTTCTGTTTTGTTTCTGTCTCATCCATCTGAATGTAGAGCATTGATTTGGTGGGGAAGGTAATCAAAGAACAAATTGCAAAATAAATTGTATGAATGGTGTTACACTTCCAAAGTACATTATCCATTCAGCTATCGTACAGATTGCATGCTATCATCATTCAGATAGTACACATGTGCACAATATAGTAGGTCTTGCTTTTGCACAGAGGCAAATCATCAGCACTTGTATTAATGTAACCAAAACACTGAACATCTTTTTTCTTTTCTTCTGCTACTTACTTCATCGCATAACTAAGTATGTAATGAAGTGTATGTGTCTTACTTAGATTTTGGTGGTGAAGGATCCATTGTTCCACATACCAACACTCATGTTTTAAGACAAAGAGAGTGTGTATGTGGGTTTGTGTGTGTGTGTAAGGCAGTATTGTTTAGATAACGTGGACCAAACAGACTTGGAATGAAAGTAACTTTAATGCCACTGTGAATGGAAGGAGTCTCTGTGTGTCTGTCCTTCGATTATCTCCACAGTTGCTCATCTGATTGACTTCACACATGCCGAGGATATAGGCATTCACTTGAGCATTCAGTTCAGCTCTTGAGCTTTAAAAAAGAATATGGTGTCCTCCTTCAACCACTATGATACAGACAAGTATACTTTTCTTTTTTTTCCAACCCTAATGGAAGACAAAAATGCCATTGTTTCTAAATTACATTATCTTCACATAGCAACAGGCGGGAATAGAGAAATATTGTCTTTATGGCAGGTAAAATGTCAGGTAAAGTTTATATGCTAAAACACTTGGTTAATGTTACAGTCAAAGGTAATAAACAAACAAAAGTTATGTTGTTCTTCGGTCTTGTTCACTGCTCTCATTGTGTGTCCCTCAGCTCCAACAAACACCTGCAGAAAACATTTGAAATGCCATTTCTTAAAAGTATTTTAAAACATTGTTTGCATTGTTTGCATTTGCACATGTAGATCAGTGGTACCGCGTGAAACGAGAGCATAATAGCTGATATTTTCTGGAATGAAACTCCAATCGTCTGCATGACAGTCAGATGTAACATCGAGCCACAACTCCAATCTCCACCTGTTTCCAACAGGCCACATTATGGGAGCACCACAATGTGAGTGTAAATCTTGAGATGCAAAATTGTTCAATTTGGACACCATTTCTACTGTGCTGTTTATTTGCACTGCCACAGTGAATGTACTGCAGCGCTTTTATTTAAAGCTCTATGACTATGCTATATTCATCCATTTACTCACACAAACAAGCTGCCAAGAAAAGCATTGGCTTAACCAATAAGTGGCAATCCGGGGTCGATATCTTGTTTAAGGACACTCTAGCTGAAACTGAGCTGTACAAGCTGAGTTGCCAATCTAGCTCCACAGTAAAGACAAATAAAGTGTGTTTTTTTCACATATGAAAACAATAGGAATGAGAAATCGACATTGTAACAACTGAGCTACTCCAAGTTTCAGATCCAATATCATTATTGTATCTGAAACTTGTTGTTGTTGTTGGACCACTTGTTGATGATTTTTTTTTTTTGGCAAACTGCTTTTTCCGAGGTGAAGAACGTTGAAACATGAACTTTGAGCTCCACATTTTGCTTGTTTTACTTCCTGACACATTACCCTTCAGCAAAGACAACTAGGATTTGTTTCAGGGGCAAAGTTAGATGTGATGTGCAGTCTGTGAGAAGAGAAGAGGTGACAGACATTCAAGAGGTAGAAAGAAGATAAGAGTAGAGAGGGAGTGGAAGAGGAGAGAAATAAAGAACATTAAAGCAGATTAGGACAGAGAGGGATGTCAACGTCCATGTGTCCAGGTGAGAAAATGATGGGGAGTGGCAGCCTGTGTGTGCGTGTGCGTGTGTGTGTGTGTCTGCGTGTGTGTGTCTGCATGTGTCTGCGTGTGTGTGCATGTGTAAATTATTGGTCGGCATGCTGAATATTTATGAAGCAGACGGAGGCCGAGGGAGAATTCAAAGTCTAGGTGTGAAAGGGAGAGATGGACGAAGGGAGGAAATTGGAAGGGACAGAGTGTCTTCTCTGATGGATAATGACAGCCCCAAGTCGCAGATTAAAGCCTGGACAACTGCTTCAGTTATGTTAAAACCACCACGGGGCTTTTGTCAATGAAAGCAACAAAGAGAATAAGGAGAAGAAGCAGAGTGAAAAAGAAAGATATTAAACACAGAGCTATGTGGTAAAGTAACTGAAGTTACATTCTCACTCACATAAAATGGTTTTAATGAAACATATTTGACAAAACATGATGGAATTGTAAGTATATAAGTATATAAGGGATTATATAAAGGGATTTTAGCAGAGAGAGGCTGCTTTGTTGCTGCTGGATACAGGGTTAATGAGGGCCAAAGATTCAAATTGTGGGTCTTCAAACCTAAACAAAGAGCTGAAAGATGCTTAAGTGCTCAGCTGAGCTTTGGGGGATTGCAGTCTGGCGAATAAGCATCTTCTTGCACATTATGCAGGCTTATATCAAATCTGATCTGAATGGCTGTTATCAACATCTATGTAATCTGTATTGTTGGGCTGGTTATCTTCACCTTTTTGACTGGTGAGATTGGTGGTGTTATTTACTTTGATCCAATATTTTCTTTTAAGTCTTAAGCTGTTTTTATCAGTTTTATTGCATTTTTCAGAATATTTTTTATATTTTGTTTTACTTAATGCACCTTGCAAACAGGTGCACCTTATGGTCCAAAAAATGTGGTACTTGGGTTGGGATATTTCCACATTGTGTTTACATAATGTAGAACATTGACTTCTTTTGTTAAATGACTAAAGGGATTTGAAAAAACTCATATGTATATAAGGTATCAAAGAATCTGAAAAAATACCCAGCACTAGTAATCAGATTAGCTATATTGCAGGGTAATATAATAAATATTCACGGATGAAATGCTTTAACATAAGCATGACATACAAGACATATCCTTTGAATGAACATTTGAACATAATTTGTGCTACAGTGCTGCTCACCAGTTTAGAGAGCACTCATACACATTCATAGTGGCACATATAAAGATGTAAAATTAGAGCAGCGAGCCCCTTCTGGCAGGGAAACCTCCTGGTTTGGGGAGAGAAGCATCTGGACAATACCGTCCCAGAGGCCCGAATACTGGCAACTAACTGAGGAGCCCCCACTGTGTCTGAAGACAGAATACAGAACAGCAGAGCTCCCTGTCCAGAATAACACATCAGACAGACAACTGGGGCCGATTCACATGTCCAACGGAGCGACATAGATAGACCAGGATAGAATTAGGAGAGCGAGGGAAAACTTCTCAAACTTAGTATGGAGTGTTACTTATATGCATGTTTTTCGACAAAAAATATCTTTCATGTGAAGAAAAAGTTGTCAAAGTTTACACAAAAGCCTCCTGTACATCTTGTTCCCATTGTTCCTGCAGACCGAACAAAATGAGCGTCGACTTTAAACTAAAGGAAACAAACAAGGTTACCCGTGCCCATCTGTGTGTGTACACTGGGAGAACATGGCCATAAATTATATTTCTTGAGCGCCACAAATTATGTTGCATCACCTGCGTGAGCAACACACGCTGTCATGTGCTAAAAATGAAGTGCCTCTGTTAAGACCGCTCCTGTGGATGTTCGCGTGCATTAGCAGAGATGTGAGGAGGCACTGAAGACATCCAGCAGACAGAAACAAAGTCACATAAAGACAGATAGATAGAATGAGGACAGCCTGGTGCGGACCAAGAGGAGAGCAGCGGCAGCAGCTGTTCCTGTTTCCTGTTCTCTCGGAGCCTTGATACCAACACAGCATGGCAGCACACCCTGGGGACGAACCAGAAAAAGGCTCTTAAAACAAAACCCAATCACCACACTATATCATTAATAGGCTTTTCTCAGGTGTGTACTCTATTAAGTCTGCCATCTGTACTCACATCTAAACCTCCACACATTGTGTGTTGGAATCAAGCTTTCACTCACAGGGACGCATTAAATGAGATTCTGCTTTTTAGGGTCATGGCTGTTGCTGCATTAAAGCCAATTTATTATTATTTGTGTCAGATCAATTTTAATTTTCTCCATTTTCTAAGGAATGGGATGCAGTTTACTCCTTCCGTCCTTCAGCCTTTTTCTGTCTTGAGAATACAGCAAAGACATGGTAGTATTTTCCCACCTCCGTTGAAATGAGACAATATCTCTGCTGGTAAACACAACCTTAATTGAAACAGAAAGATTGTAAAGTGGCATGATTTTAAGGGGATTATTTTCTTACAGAGGCTTCTCCTTTTTCCTTTGGGAGTCTGAAAATTGTCAGTGAGCAGAGCCTGACATAATGCATGCACTGATATGAAACGCTCAGCTCAGTGAAACACAACAAGACAGAAATTTTGACAAAATCCCAAAATTTCCTCATGAAATATCTACAGGAGCTGAGATCTTTTTTTTAAGGATGTGGAAATGTCTATACAATAGCAGAAAGAGATGTCAACTTTGTCTTCTCAAAAAACAGACCTGATATCTGCAAAAATAACTGCAACTACAACTCCATGTGTAAGCCACTAGCGATCAATTTAAAATTAGCTGCATCTAAATTAAGACAAGAAAATCAAGGCCAACAACTATTCAACAATAAATGTAAAAAAATGTTTAAAGAAATCTGTGTGTTTGAGGTCTTTGGCCCATTTTTATGAGCAAATTTGACCTAAATATGACAGTTTAACCTCTGACCTGTTGTGAGTCTGCATTTATTTCTTGCATTTATTACCATCATTAGTTATACACGAGCTAACAATGTTCACACACTTCATTTTGCCTGTAGTCTCTCTCTTTTTTTCCTTTCCTCCTGAATGAAGAAACACTAGTCTCTTAAACTCCCCAGATTTATACACACATATTTTGCTGGTTAAAATAATTCAATGTTTGCATCTATTCACACACATCTTTCCGTTAGCTGTGAATACAGTCACGTAGCATCTAAAATTTGTGTCACCTTCTGTCTAACCATACCTTTAGACTTGAAAAAGACTTTTTGTACTGTATAATGAATATAACCATTATATCCATTTCTTGAGTCACTTCAGTACAGTTTGGTTATTCAGACATTTCAGTACTGTGACAAATTTGTGTACATTTTGCAACATTATTCAAGACCAGGCCAACAGGGCAGGCTGAGGAGAAACGGAAATATTAAATATAGATGGCTGTTGCTGACAGCAGAGTGGAAAAGTAATAAACTTTCCAACCATGGAACACCCTGTCGACAGTATATGCCCCCATCCTTATTATCAAGAGGACCCATGTCAGCCCTGTCAGAGTGCTTGAAGTGTCTTGCTATCTGTGGAAATGCGTTAAGTAGATGTTGATCCGAAGCTCTCCGGTTACAGCCTTTCACAGTTTATGAACTTTTCGCCTTGGAACCTAATAAGCCAGTTTCACCATACAAAGCAGCGACACATTATGAACAAACGCCAAAAATGACATTGAAGTGTGATATAACGTGCATTTATATTAGGTCTTGCTCGCTATCAGCGCATGAAATTACCCCGTTCACAAGCCAAATGCCGTATAATTTTGGCCATGGTGGGTGACTCAGGCTGTCTCACTTTTACCCTGGCAGGTGGCAAGATTGTTTTCAAACTGTAGTTTTTCCCATTCGGGAACTGCCTGAGCTGCTAAAATTTTAAATTGACCAGGGAAATTTGGTGTCCATCAGACACTGTGACAGAGAAAAGTTTCACGCCCTGGTCTTTATATAACTAACTACGTATAATACTGCCTTGAGGCAAACAATTTCTAGCCAGTGGGGCTTCCATTATGTGAGAAGGACAGATATGGAGAAAAACATGTTCCAGCACTGACTTTAAAACATAATTTCTCTGTGTACAATTAGTATAAACCAGCAACATCCAAGCATGATTCACATTTTTGACATGGGATAATTAAGTGTTGGTAAATTGGAGCATTTCATTTGTTGCACATGTCTAATTCCCGGGATACTTGTGGTACTCAGCTAAACTGCAGGCTTTCACATTCATTTGTTGTCTGCCACTGAGTGTATACAGAAACATTTGATGAGGCTTTTTTATATAGTTAGTTCCTGTTAAGAGCCCGGGACATGAATCAAAGCCATTAGTATTCTTGCGGTTGCCCATGTGATGGTACTACAAAACTGTCCTTTCATATCACACACGCAGTGGGACAATTTCCCAAAGAAAAACTCATTTTCATTACAACTGTATGAAATATAAGCGATAGGGAGCAATGAGAGGCACTGGAGAAGGGAGATATTCAACCTTATAATGTGCTACTTTCTTGGGATCACTGCGAATAGAGATACCAAATTATTCAAAATCAAAATTGAACATTTCGTTCGCTTGAGTGAATGTCATCTCTACCTGGAGAGTGTAACTGAAGTGTCGGTACTTTAAGTATTTTACTTCCCCATGAAGCAGTCTAATCACTATGACACTTTTGGCTGACCCCTTAAGTCATAGTTATTTGTATAGAAAACCATTAAACGCCTTCTGTACAATATCTACTGACACATTTATGGGTTGCTACCTGATGGAGGTCTCACTTTTACCAAACAGTAAGTGCTGTTCATACTGAATATATGTTCATAATTTGATAATACTTTACAGGGGTAAGTGTTTTTGGATGTTTTTGGCCAGTGTGTGCAAGGGTTCAGGTCCAAACCCTTCTTTGACCCCACTGTATATTGCATAACAGCAGTTACCAAGTGGCATATAATGCTGTTATCTATTTTACCTTTAATTATCTACAGGGTGTTGGTGTGTGCTGTGGTGCGTATTGTTATAGTGGATGATTAATTAGCTCATAGTTCTCCCCCGGGTAATGTTGATGGGAGTGCGATGCCAGAGTTTGTTGAAGAGACTTCCTTGTCCGTGCATTTCCGCATTGAGCTGTTGGCATTTTATTCATTTCCTTTTTTGTCTGGCATGAATGCTAAAACCCCACAAAAACTCCTGTCTGAAAATAGCTTTCTTCCGTTTTGCTCTCAAAGGACTTACTGTATGAACGCTGCTTCTTGTGACTCTTGTCAGAACTCATCAAGCATTGTTTAAAAAAAAAAAAAGGTTGAAAACTTATAGTAAAATGTGTGCTGTCTGGTGGATTCTATGGTTCTATTCTTTGAGGCTTTTCTGTTTTTCCTCTGATTTCATTAAAACAGCTTGTCCCCTAGAGCCCTTAGTTGTTGACTGATTACAGATTCTGTCTGTCGACAAGCTTAGCATCAGTTTGAACTGTGTGCATGGTTGCATAAATACCCATTTCATTATACTCTGACAGTGACTCTGACACAATATTTGCCTGCATCAGAAAGAGCATTTCCAGCCTCCCTTGGTGTCACCGTTGTCAGTAAGCATTAATAGTAAAGTCCTTTACAAGGTTTGTCTG
>JAOXYL010000001.1:19290807-19311686 GCA_028564955.1 Terapon puta | reverse complement strand
GATTCCTACATGTCATCCTGTTTTATGTAATTTTATACTGTCTTGTAAATAAATGTAGAGATTTAAATGAAGCTGATATATGGTAATGAACAAAGGGCTGTACTTTTCATGGATCAGTGCCCAGTGCACATAAAACTAAAGAGCCAAAGCATATGTGGCCAACTGACAGGCAGTGACGCTGAAACATTTAAGACTTGGAGATGGAAATGTTCTTTATCATAGGAATCCTCATCTTCTTATTTTCCTGTATCAAGACACTTCCTTACTTATTCAGACCAAATCACCTTTGCATAATCAAAATGTATCCTGTTTACACAGGCTTATCTTCTAAAACACATGCTAAACATAAATGTAGAATAGATCAGTAAAGTGGTTTAAAATTACACCCTCCAATAAATACCCAAAACACCCATCAGGAAGTCACTGAGATATCCATTTATAGACTAGTAGGTAATTACAGACTGGCCTCCACTGCAATCCAAATGGTATAAGTGTTAGTGTGTCATGTATGGTCAATTCTTTATTCGCAGTATTTTTTATTTTTTTATTTCTATCACTCATCGTACTTTTGTCTTATATACTTGTTTGCTTACACTTTTTAGATAATTCCCCTTGGGACATTTTATAGAGTTTATTTTAATAAAGTTGCTGCCAAAGACCACAAGCTGTGCTTTGACATCAGTCTGGTTTTGCCTTCAGGAAGATTACAGAATACAGTCCTGTCGGGATGCTTACAGTATAATGTTGGATGCACTGAAATACAATGCCCTTTGTATCCTCAGACCTTCAGCATGCAGGGTTCTTAGCACAAACACACACACACACACACACTTTCTTTCTCTCGTCCTCTCATCAGAAAGTAAACATGTCTTCATTTAGTGCATGGGGCTGGATGCGGCACAGTCTGTGCTGTAATCTGCCTCCTCCTGACAACTTTCAATTCAGATGTATCTGAGAGGCAACACCAATCTGTTCTGTCATACATCAATTTCACAATCTGTATCAACCAGCCCTCTGCAGCATCCCCTCTCTCTGTCCCTCCCTCTCTCCACTGACTCTTAATGTCCCAATATCTCGCTCCCTTTCTCCTTGTCTCTATCACTTTCCTTCTCTCGCCCATATCTCTGTCAATCTTGAGGGCTTCTGTTTTACAAGAGGTCAAAATCTCATGCGCAAATACATTTTGCCTCCAAATTGTGCCATTTAAAAGTAAAAACATTCAATGAAATGCAGGAACAGTAATAAAAAGGTGCCTCTGCCATGTATGTGCAGGTGTGTGCGCATGCAAATGTATATCTGTCTTTGTGAAGGCAAGTTTAAGTTTTACTTTTGGAACAGAGACATTTTTGGAAAGCAACAATTTAGTCAGTTTTCACTTTGGGAAGCACCTTCAAATGACTGTTTGAGTTTGAGACTTGGATTTAAATTTCAGGTACGAGTTAGGTTAGGGAGTGTGTGTGTGTGTTTGCTAATGGCACCTACACACTGTATGACTCAGCAGTGAGATGAATTAACCACACTGAAGCAAAGACATGTACATCCAAAATCTACCGTCATCTTTAACTGCAGCACACGTGTCACTTTAACAGGGAGGACAAACAACCTATTTTGTTTCGACGATACACTTCTTTCCACTCACTTGACTGTGGCTCTCTGGGATGATGTCAGTGTGCAGTGACAGTTAAAGTGATAAAAACTTTGTTTTGCACATCACTTTGGATCGATGAACATCTGTTTTCAACTAATAGAAACAATAAAAAGTGTTGCTATTGAGTGAAAAGATGGATTCATAAGATTTAAGTGGTTTCAAGCTTATTGTCATACAATGAATGGATTTCAATGGATGCCTAAAAGATGAAAACCACCACTGAACATGAAATGTATCTGGCAGGAGTGTAAATTATAGGGATTAAAAATCGTGAATGACATAGATATAACATAGATATAAGTCATAGCAAAACAATTTGGAAATAATAAATATTCTCATCCCTCATACACAGATGTAGAAAATAGTACTAACTCCCTGTTGTTGATGCTGGTTTATTTATGGCAGCAGTGCTCTGGTTACAGCTGTTAATGGAGTCTCTGCATCTGAGGAATAAAACCAGTGACTGAGTACATGGGTGAGCAAATTACAAAGTTGTAGAGACTGAGACAAAAAAGTGAGTTTGCAAGACAAAATATGGCAGGGTGAGGAGAGGAGAGGAGAGGAGGAGGTTAGAGATTCATTAGTGTTCGCCACTCGTTCCATTAGTATCAGGCCGCTGATGCTTTTACTCTTCCCATTTTTGTTGTCAGCTCGCTCACACCAAAGCTTCAGGACTGTTTTTCTCTCTCTCGCCAAACACGGATGAGAGCCTAATGAGGAGAAGAGGTGAGCAAGGTATCAGAACAACAAAAGGACACAAAAGAAAGTACGAACAAGCAAGGCAATACTCATGTTCTATGCTAATGGCCTTAATGGGTTTATTGACTGTGACTGATAATGTCTCATCCTGGCTCACTCTTCAGTTGGGCTGCTGTGCTGAAACACACATGTAAAGGACGAAGCAAGGGGCTTTTATGGGACTTATCTTAAGGTTTTCCTTTGAGAGGTCATGAATTAGTCTTAAACTGGAGGGTTGGTTTCAGATGTATGCTGAATGGCAAGTGAAATTAGACTTTTATTCAGCGAGTACTTTCAACAATCCCACGGCACAAAACTTTTATCATAATTTTCACTCGGAGCGGCTGCAGATGATTATTTTTTTCTGATGCAACAATCACAAAATAATTCCATTAGAGCCTGAGGGGTTTTGCTTTGTAGTTGCACAGAGGTGATTTCCAAGAAAAGTCACACAAATGTTGAAATATATCCAACCTGTCAAATGATTTACTGACAGCTTGCTGTTGAAGGCTGCAATGGAGATATAAAGTGTCAAAAAAAATCCTCACTTAGACAGATCAGACTGCGGGACTGGAGGGTTATGTGTTCCCGTTCCTCTTCCTCTTTCAAATCCCCAGTGTTTCTTTCAAATCCTTATTATCTCGTGTCCTGCCTTCCCTCTCTCAGGCCCTCTCTGCTACACAGCAGCTTGCCTGCTCCGTGTGGTCAGTGTTTGTAGCGGCCAGTCATGCCTAGAAGACCTGCCACCACATCCAAAAGAATTTCAGTCCCTCATTTTGTTTAATGACAAGTGAAATGCTGGCTCCATAGTCGTCATTTCTCCCTGGAGGTTTGTGACCTTTATCAGGAAGCAGAGCCCGGTGTTGCTTCGGCTAACTACTGACCCTCTCCCAGGGAGCTCATTAGCCAGCCGCACTCTCAACGGCCACTTTTGAGACTCGTGGGCAATTAGCCTCTTTACAAATACCACCCATACCTGAGGACAGCCGGCAGCCAGGAACAGACCGGGATGGCAGAAGCGACGAATATGTGTGAGAGTGCGTGAGATGACTGCATGTGAATGTGTCAGGTCCCTGAGGTACTTGTGTGTTGTGTCTTTGCCGTGCCTGTCACTTCATGGAGCTTGAGATCATAGCAGATACAAATGTCATGTCATATGTAAAAACGAAATGTTGATCTTGTGGACACAGCAGGCAGTGATTTGACAGGAAACCAACAGTAGCAATAAACAAAAGCTTAGGGTCGGGTTTACTGGAAAAGAGCCGTGCCACATGTCACCAAATCATGTCTGAAGCCTAAACGGTTTGCTTTTCCAAAGGGTTGCAAGGTGGACGAAAAGACAGCGTTCAAATAACAGGAAAAACACACACTTTTAGGCAGACCCTCCTGGAATATAGCTTTGCATTGTTTGTACATGCAAACATCTACACATAAAAACTGCCCTAAAGAAATAGTTGTTTCGTTAATATACAGTTTCCTCATCAAGTTGTAGAACACTTTTGATAGCCCAGAAGTGAAATGTAGAGCTTTTTTTCCAATATATCACACAATCCATCATTTTAGTGAGGTGACTGTTATTTTGTGAGCAGCAAAGGGAAAACGGACAACGGTGGAGTACAATCTGCAACGTATAGCAGGAAAGTGCTGTAATTAAGCATTCTACCTTTTTTGACAAATTTTCCCTAATAAATACAATTGTTTTTCATTTCCTCGCTGAAATGCATGTAAATGAAATCAAAGTGTGGCACGTAATTAAATCAAGTACCTGCTCTTGTGTTCGGCTGCAACTCGATTGCATCATTGAAGTACAGAAAGGCTAAAGTCCACCGACCTTTGGTTTGCTGCCTCATGGTCTCAACACCCAGCTGTGCTGACGCTGTTATGTAATCCAGCCTGTGCATGAACAACCATCCACTAATTCTCATTAACCTGCCAATTTAAAGGCTAATGTCAACTGTTTGAATGCGATGGGTTACAGCTCAAAGCATCTAATGGTATAAATTGTATAACGCTCCTAATGAAAAGTCTTCACAACAATCCCACTGGTGATTATTGTAACAGAAAGGAATTTGCGTGACTTTTTTGAAGCCACTAAACATCAGAGTGGACACGATCAGAGGTTTGGAGGAGTGACCACAGGATGGCACAGTGTCCTGTCCGCCCCCGACTGGCAGCCGTTTGGAGGAGTTGATGGCTCAGTGGGCTGCGACACTTGATGTGTACTTGCAGTGTCTTTGAACTCGACTGACGGTCATCGTGGGATGTCATCCACAGTTCTGTCTAACTACCATCAGCCCCATCACTCACACCGGCCGCTGTGGGCTGTCCAATTAATGAAAAGTATTTTTTTTAAATGACTAATATCTTGACAGCGTGTTCCTTTGATCACAAATAGTGTTGCCTAATTTATGAACTTGAACTTGCTTTTGCCAAAGCCAAAAAACGGAATATCCTGACTCTTAACGATAGCACAAAAGGGCAAACAAACCAAATGAATTCAGAGCTGTCAAACTGGATGAATCTGTGAAAAGTTGCGCAACATAAGCCAGCGTTACATCTCCTGTCCTGCCTGTTGACCCGGCAGACACAAACTCTGTGCACTGACGAGGCGGTGCGAAGGCAAAGACAGAGAGGAGGATGGATAATAAGACACAGAGAGAGAGAAAGAGAGAGAGGACAGAGAGAGAGGGGTGCACCTTGAAGCACGCTCAAGGGGAACGAACCACACAATCCGAGACAGTTGTATCCGTCATCAGACAGCCATCTCAGCCTGTAAATATTTACAGTCCAGAGCCTCTTGGTGGCTGCACTAAGAGCAGTGTTTTGTTGTGAAAGGGGTTAAAGCGCTGCGTTGTGTTTACATTCGGCCGTACGTCTCGGTGACTCTGATGAGCCAACCGAATCTTATAGGTGGGGAGGTGTGCGAGTGTGCACGCTGGCCATCATCCCAATCTCTCTCAAGCTCATCTTGAAATTGTGACCGTCTCTTCAGCAAACAATCTAATCTCTTAATCTCTTCACCTCATCTCCAGCCAGTTAATCCGGGAACAGAGAAAAAAAAGGTTAAAGAGCAAAAGGGATCATGGACATGATGCTTGCACACACTGAGAGCAGCGCGGCTCACGCCTGGCTCTGTGCTGATTGGTGACTGGTGTTAGAGACTTATTATCGACTGTGTGTAATGATCTAATGGAGCAACAGAGTTTTAACAGATTTTTAAATCTGCGTCCTTTGGAGTTAAAGGAATGAGAGCATGTTTTTGTTGTAATGACAAGCGGGAGTGTGATCAAAGTATTAGACAAAGAAGGGGGAGGGGAAGGTTTGGGGAGGAAGTTAAAACACAAATATGGACACGGTTTGGCACTACAATAATAGTCAAAAGGAAATGTACCTGAGCAGAAAAAAAGACAGTATTTCTAAAAGCATTATGCTGTATTTCATGACAAGAATTTCCTCAGGCCTATACTGTTTGCTACTGAGGGAAGGCTCGTCACAACGGCCATCTTTTAATCTGGATCTGTCAATTTACGGAGCCCCACGTTTGATTATAAAAGTAAAAAAGAAATCAAGGAGTGGGGAGTGTTTTAAATTCCCAAACTCTTCTGAACCAGAGGGATGGGTGCTGCCAGTTATCTGTTGAGGGTCTCTCCTGCCCCCTGCTGGGTAAAAAAGCCTCTTTTGAGTTTAATTTTGTGAGCGCCCTGGGGTTGAGAGCAACCAGACCAGACAAACAATTTGAAACACTGCGTGAGATTTCAGCGTTTAAATCTATCCCATACTAGGAAAAAAGGCTTTCCCTGTAGTTTTACTTTCACAATCGCTTCTTTGTAGGAAGGATGACTGAGACGAAGCTATAGAGAGGAGAGAGAGAGACGATGCAGTGAGAGTGACAGTATCAGAGAGAGCGGATGCCCAAAGAAAGATGCAAAGAAAAAGAGAGAGAGAGAGAGAGAGAGAGAGAGAGAGAGAGAGAGAGAGAAAGAGTTATTTGATCTGTCTAAAACATTTTCTCAAAGTCCAACAGCGCTCCCCCCAAACCAGCTCTCTTGATTAAAAGAATGAATTAGATAAAGAGTATAAACAGCCTCTCTCTCTCTCTCTCTCTCTCTCTCTCTCTCTCTTTCTGTGCGTGTTACTGCAACCCTCTCTCTTTTACGCTGCCTCTCTCTCTCTCTCTCTCTCTGTCCTTCTGCCTCTTGCTTTGTCTTCATAGCCACGGGCAATGACTGAATAATTCTGTTTGAGATTTGTAAAAGTGAAGGAGAGAAAGACATCTTGACGTGCTGAATGTGAAAACAGTGATCGTTGAGAAGTGAGAAATACGTCTCGTCTGCGAGAGGTTGTGCCACTGACTCACAGCTGAGAGTCGAGGTATTTTTTTATTTGGTCGATTTTGAATGACATAGTGGAGAGGGAGCTGTGAGATCTGTATTATGAGATTTGTACTGATAAAAAAAGAAAGTTGGACAACGAATAAGAGGCATGAAAAGCAGCACCTTTAAGCCCAGTTAAGGGCATAAATGTCTATATACTGAATATCTAAACAGAAAAAAACACAAACAAAGCAACAAACTTCAGCAAAATTAGAACCAGTTTTGATAGAAGGATTTTTCAATTATCCACTTTTCAACAATTGCGGTTACTGTTACACAAACATCAAAGGAGTAAAAGTGAAACAAAGCAAGACGTGATGTGAACTGATGTGATGGAAAAACCACATCACCCGACTGAGTTGTTTTCTACCTTCAAAGACATGCGAGAGTCAGGAAGCAGACCTATATTAGATGAGATGATGAGCAGAAGGAGAAGAGGAAAGGAGAAGAAGAAAGGAGAAGAGAGGAGAATATGTGATATGATAAACTTTTCTGCTTCACAGTCCTCAGGAAACAATCCCACTCTGACACACGTCCCCTCAAAGAGACACTCAGGCGATCACATCCCTGATTAACTGATTTAGCTTAAGGTTGTGCGTTATGAATTACTATAAAGATTTCCATGAAGTCAAACAAACATAATGTTCAGCACTTTTCAGCAGCTCTCTGTATGTGCAATCTGAGCTGCTTTATTGCTCTGGACAGATTCACCACAGTGACTGATAGATGTGAAATGTAATTGACTTTACTGACTAAAATGTGTGGGTGCAATCGCTGTTGTCAAATGTGTGGTCCGAGTGTGCATGGATGTCTTTCCTTACTGATTGCTCGCTCACAGGTTATATGAGTGCAATACTGGTCTGTATATAGGTGTAATGGCGGTACATCACAGAAAGATGGTCTGAACCTGAGCGGGTTTTATCTGAGTGCTTTTCACGGCGCAAAGACATGCAGGTTTGATTAATTAGCAAGTCTAAATTGCTAGCAAGCACACTAAAGAAGCGTGAATGGATGTCTGTCTCTTTGTGTCAGCCCTGTGATTGACTGGGGACCCGTCCATGGTGTACCATTAGCCCGGTGTCAGCTGGGATCTGCTCCTGCTCACCAGCAGCCCTCCAAAGGATAAGCGAGTGCAGCTAATGGATGGAGGGATGGATGGAGGACTGGCCTGTATGCAAATAGGTGGAAACTGTGAAATATGAGCCACATAATTTCACTGTGATTTGAAGTTTCTGCAGTTTTATTTAGATTCTGCTACTTCCCCAACCTTTCACCCAGAGAGAAAGCTCTCCTATTAGCTATCTATGTTCGCTGCCTGGGAGGTACAAATTGAGGTGGAAGCAGAAATAAATGAGTAGGTGAGGAAGACTTGGCCAGAATTATGAAATAATTCAAATGCAGAGAGAAGGAACAAAAGGAAGAGTGGCCTTGTGGTGTGAATAAGCTTGTGAATGAAAAGGTGAAGGTCAGAAATTAGTCTCATTCATTTTCCATTCAGTTCATTTAGGATGTTTTAAATTGTAAAAAAAAAAAAAAAAAAAAACTGCCTTCCTTTGCTCGTGAAATAATGGTTCGTAGTGAGGCTGCCTTTCAGCTGGAGCAGAGGAGCCAGTGGTAGCTTGCATCCGCAGTGCTGAGGTGTTCAACAACAAGACAGTGATTCCCTTTAAGCAGCGGGGTGCTGTTCTGCTGCTGATTGCACTGTGGCCTCCTGGCATGGGTCAAGAGAAAAACAAGAAGTTCCCTTAGGGGATCATTGAAAAAGTGAGACATTTTTTACTCACAGTTGTGGTAAAAGAAGTTGCTGCAACATTAGCAGTCCCATTGGCTGTGTAGATGGATGGAGGGGTGAGGTGGAGAGTCGGGGCAGATCCTCATTATTCCTCCTCTTGCCTCTGATCCCTTGTTATCCCAACACTCATCGCTCATCTGTCCCCCTGGGGAATCAAAGGAATATCTTTCAGATTTGCTTAATTCCCCCAACGTGCCTCCCACTGCACCTTAAGGCAGCTCCATTTTTTGTTGTTGCTTTAAAACTTGGTCCTGCAGTTCCCCGTAGCTCTGAGGGAAAAATGTGGCATAAATATTACCAGGGTAGGGGGCCTGATTCCCACTGGGACCAACCATACTAAAAATGTAAGGTCCTCTGTTACTCGACAGGCACTTTGAGTCCACTAAACAGCATGTGTAAATTACAGCATCTTTGCTTGGAGGGCAGAGCCGTTTGTGTCTATTTTTCTAAATACACTGATTATATTTCAGGCCAGTACACATTGATTAAAGCAGGGATTATTCATTTTCCACAATTCTTAAGTATTTGTTATAGTCATCAGAATTTTTTCAATTTCTCTCAAATAATAGCAACGTGGTTAACGCTCATACACAAGGAAATAAAACACAAAAGTGAACAGGTTGATACACTTTTTTTTCCTCTGAAACAGACACTCCAGATCAGAGATCAGCACTGTTTGCATTCCTATTTCTGCTTTGCTGTTTATGGTAACTGGTAAATGACAGAATCTACCAGATGCAGAGAAGGAAATGTTTCACAGCAGGGCCGAGGACTGTAACCAAACCATCAACAAAATGCTAAAACCACATGCACTGCTGAGATGCGAGGTTTTCTTCTGTCAGCAACTGTATCATAATTACCAATGCGGCATCTCAAAACAGGAGCACTAAATGCTGCAATTATGGGGAACATCTGTTGGCTAAACCATTTGTGGTGCAATAATAGAGGTTTGAGATGCTGCCAGAACTATAAAAATGTTGTCAAACACCTGCTGAAATATGTGTTTATGTAATGTGTGGTGTTTTCCTTCGCAGCTGAGATCATTGCTCGGCATATCAGTCTACAGGACATGCCTCTTAGCAATCACTATGTGTGCCTTTGTTAGTCATTTGAAACATGCAAGTTTGCCAACAGAAAACACACTGAGTCATAGGCCTGTCAAACTTTGAATTTCTCTGAATGCCAAGGTGGTCTGAAGTGTGTCTTTGAAAGGTGCCTTTCCAAAACCTAAAGCAAAATAGCAAAACAGTTTGTTAAACGATACCAGCTCTACCATAAGCTGCGAATGTCTATAGCTGAAAAAGGTGTTGACTACGAATGACGAAACTTCTCATTTCAGATAAAAAAAACAAGCTTTGGACTACTATTGCAGTAAATCCTTTTAATGTCAATTTTATGACATCAGCCACGTTTTTTCACACTCCTGTGAAAACCTTGAACAAGAGGTTGTGGAGGGTTCACACTCTTCCCACAGTTCAACCACCCACAGTGTAAACATCCAGACCAAGTAGTAGGAGTTTCTGGTGCAGCAGAAGGCCATCTCCATAAGAACTTGTGACTATGTGTACAACATACTGGAAAAATTAACATGTAAAATGTGGCTGGAAATTGAGTTTTGTAGCTCATTTTGACATTGAGAAAGTGCTTTAACCAAAGTCTGTAAGAGTTCAAGGCCCGATGTTAATTAAAAGTGGATTTGTTAGCAAAGTCAGAATCACAAGGACTTCAGTCGTCCAGTACTTATGGGGGGGTCGGGCAGAGTCACTAACTTGTCTCAACAGAATCCAAGGATTTGATCTGAAACAGCAACTTCACTAACACAGAAGGGCGGCTGTGTACAGCTCTCCTTTTACCGGTCTTCACTCCTCTTCAGCACATGTAAACAGCACTTTGAACATTCATATTAAAGACTAGATAGATCTCACATGGCCGCTTGTCAGAGCCTCAGTAGACTAACACTTTGACAGACAGACAGTACGGGCAGAAAGACAAGTGAGCCTGGCTGTGAAATGAGCATCATGTCCTTAAATGCAAATATGTGGTGTCTGCAAAGAAATGTAGGATGGATACATCGGAACGCCATGTGATTATGTAACTCTCTTCACATCATCCTGTAAAACTGTTTACCAGGCCTTTCTAATGTCTCTTAAGGAGATATCACTGAAACAGTGCAGCACAACATCCATTCCTTAACATTTAATCTACATGGCAAACATTTCGCAACACATCCCAAAAGCAGCAATGTCCGATATTTTTTTTTGTTGTTGTTGGTCGCTTGTACAAACTGATTGACGGATTTAATCTTTGCCTCATTTCTGTCCACAGCGTGAAAGCTGCATCTCAGAGTTTGTGCTCACTTCACAAAATTTCATGTGCAGGAGCGTCAGACTGGAGACTGGTCGTGTTTTTGAAGCAGAGCCTTTTCCCTCTGAGGTTCCTGCGCTGGATGCAGCTTTGTGTCACAGTCACAGTCAATACACACTGCTCTCCATCTCCATCATCACAGCTCCACAGGGACTCGGAGGGAAGGAGAGAGAGAGTGTGTGTGTGTGTGTGTGTGTGTGTGGGTGCGTGTTTGTATGAACATTGTTGCCTTTGTACCAAAGAAAGCTTAAATGAAAATGTTCCTGGGTGCACATTTTTGTGTGAGCATGTGCGTGAGAATGCATGTTTGTCTCTCAATATGTGTGTGTCTGCCTGCTTGTGCATCCTTTGCATGTAGAGGAATGTGTGTGTGTGTGTGTGTGTGTGTGTGCGTGTGTGTGTGTGTGTGCGTGCGTGAGTTTGTGCGCGAGTCTCCCAACCCTCTGCGGTATTCTCCTCCTCTCCAACCGTCATCCCTCTGTCTGCTATCTGTCCAAGCTTAAAGCGCCAGTTGTTTTCTAAGGGGCCTCTGGGAGAAAAAGAAACAACTGGGCGATTACACTTCTTCTTTTATCCTCACAAAGATGTCCTGCTCCTCCCTGTCTTGCTTTTCTTCCAGGAGGTCTTTGCTGTGAGGATTTTCCCTTTCTGCCTTTCTGAGATTTTATTTATCCATGTGCTGTCTCTCTATTTCTCTCTCCCGCTTCCTCTCTCTCTCTCTCTCTCTCTCTGTCAACTGCTGATGTTGACTCTGCTTCGCTTTGCCTCTCAGTAAAGAGACTCTCTGTCTGTTTTCCCTTTGTCTTTCGCGCCTCGCCTCCCTTTTTAAAAAAAATTCTTTTGAGCCAACTGAAAAATGTTCAAATTTGTTTCTCAGATTCTGTCTGCGAGGCTGCTTCATCTCATTTCGGGGACTCTGAAGGCAGCTGGAGACTGAGGCAGGGCTTTAAGGGGCCTTCAGAGCCGCTTGCTGCAGGAATCCCCAACGTGCCTGCAAAGAGGATATCTCGCTGTTTGTCTAACTGGGTGGAAGGATTGATGTACAGCAAAAGTGAAACAGGCTTTGTCAGTTTTCTGGAATCAGCAGTTTTGTTTCATCCGTGTCTTCTGGCGTACAGTGTTGTCTCGCGTGTGCAGCCACTCGCCTCCACGCATGATGCTGTCTCTGCATAATTTAGCAAACGGTTTTCCATCGTACATTCATATGTATGTGCAATCATATGTATTAATTCAATTGAGAGAGAGCGTGTGTGTACAACTGAGTACCAGCATAGAATATGCATGTGTTGATCTTTCTCCTGCTCCTTCCAGCTCACCCTGCTCATCAGTCAAGTTTACATTTAGCCCCTCTTTCTCTCTCTCTTTCTCTCTCTCTATCTCTCTCACAGACACACACACACACATTTACACGCACACACACACACACACACACACACACACACACACACACACACACACACACACACACACACACACACTACCTTCAGAGTTTAGCATTCTTATTCTCTCCCTGATTTGCCCTGGTCATTACTATTCAGCTCAGATTCTCCAACTGATGGCCTGCTGCGTTTTACATTTGGCTCAGATCATTCTGATTATGAATAAACAACGTGGCCAATCACGGCACATCCATTTACATCAGATGCCACACGCATAAACAAAGCCAGCCCCATGCCTCTCGTGCATCACGTTAAGCCCACACATGAATACAGACGTATTTATGTAAAGGACAAACATGCATTACTGTTGTTACACTGATTATAATTTGAGTGTCACGACTGATTGGACCGAGTCTGTTACAGTCTGCTAGAGTTGTTCAGTACATAGACGCGCATTAAGCATGCAGTCCTTGAGTGTACTGAATCATCAGTGTCAGTGTCTGAGTAGATTATAGTGGTATCTGAGTCCCCTAAATTATACACCTCTTTGCCAGCAGTGAACAAATAGATCAATGAAAGGAAACAGTCTTAAAGCAACA
The DNA here is from genome assembly GCA_028564955.1 of Terapon puta. Classification (NCBI taxonomy): domain Eukaryota; kingdom Metazoa; phylum Chordata; class Actinopteri; order Centrarchiformes; family Terapontidae; genus Terapon; species Terapon puta. The sequence goes on along the minus strand of JAOXYL010000001.1, from coordinate 19,298,793 downwards.
TCATCAGTTTTAAAGTGCGATTATCCGGGCCGGGCCAGTACACAATGTTTCTGATATTACTTAGCACAAATTGCTATATTGGATACCATTTATTTCATGTGGCTGTGTAAGTGGAGTGGATAGCTGCTGCGTGTATTGTATGATACATGTGCCCTGCTGCCGCCCATCCATTCACACAGAACATCACCGTTTCACTCCCCGAAAGCACCGTTAGCATAAAAATTATGAATAAGCTACCCAGTTACTGAATCTTTGATCTAAGCACCTTTTTCTTTCTAATCTGGGTACGTAACTCTTGCCAGTCCAGAGATAAAATCAAGATTATATTATAGATATTAAAGAATCAATTCACATTTCAGGCATATTTGAAGAGAAAGCGCTGACATCACGTCTCTGCAAGGCAGAATGACATTACAAACTTTCTCAGGATGCCAAGTGAGAGGAGAAACCGTCGAGAGCACAATTTCATAATCCAGTTCATCCGGGTGTCAGTGCAGAGCCACGACTCAGCTGAAGTTCAGCTCGCCCTTCTAAAGGTCGCTCACCTCTGCAGAGAGAGACAAAAATTGCTGTTGTTCTCTCCTCCCACAACTTATCCAACTGCAGCATTAATGTGTTGTCAGACTTAACAGATGGATGTCTATTTCTGCTTTGGCACAGTCACACATGCAAATGCAGATTCTCACAGGGATTTGGGAGCTTTAGCACACAGCACAAGTCTAATTGTAGTCTACCTGTTGTATTTATCCAATTGTCTGGGTTTCATTTCTACTAATAGAAACTGTGTTATTGTTGGAAAAAGTACATCATATTCATTTGTTAGGGTTAATCTTCAGGTCAGCTTTAGTGATTGCACTCTCTTGCCTCTCACTCGTGGTTTTGCCTTTTTTTGAGCTGCCGTTCCCTTTAAGGTCAACAATGAATTGACCGATGACGAGGATCAAGAGGTGCAGTTTCGTTGCACACGATGTACCCACTCTTTCGAAGTAATAGCTTAAAATACAGATGAGTGGGGTGCTTTGGTACAAAATAAAAGAAGAATAGTGCGACTGCAGCTTTGCCAGCCAGTGACGACCCTCAGACACAGCACCTGAAGCACATCAGGGAAACAGCTCTGACCTTTAAAGCCAGCGGTGTCACCGGGAAGAGTAACAACCAACCCACCGGCTAATGGCGTGTGACTTGATTTATTTATTTTTGCACCGCAGAGAATATGGTTAAAGCTGTCCAAAGAAGTGGGTGTATTGTACGCGATAGAGCCGGACTGATCCCCCATAAGCTCATCACACTAATTAAAACGCTAATTAAAATGAATGGCTTGACAAATAAAAGTAAAACTGCAGAAAACTGTCACAGCTGCTGCAGGTGTAAGGTGACGCGACGTCCTCAAGAAGCAAATCCTGGATCTGTTCCACGGACAGTTAATGGGAGGCTGATTTTGTAGGTCCCTTGGCGGCGGTAATGTACCCGTGAATTCACACCACCGAATAAGACGACCCACAAAACAAATGACTTATGATTAGTGACAGGTGTTTTCGCTCGCCGTCCAGGGATTCGCTGCCGCCGACAGACTGTTTGGGCAACATTATTGAGGTCGTTTCACACTCAAGGAAAAACACCAGGCGCGCGTCTGGGGAAATGAGTCGGAATGGAGGAAATTTTGTAAATGAGGAAATAGCTGCGTATACGGACGCCCAGATGATGGAGGGACTGTTTCACGCAGGAAACAAGAGCGTTTAAGAGCTTAGCAAAACCATGCAGAGCAGATCTGGATTCTCCTCTCTTTCTTTCCCAGTCAGACGCAGTCTCAGCCCCCTTATCTCTTCCTCTTTCACAGATATGATGTCTTTCTTCCTTCCTGCCATCATCTCTCTTTTCCTCCATGTCTCTCTCACCCCTCTTTTTGTAAATGCAGTATTCTCACCCTGTGTCAAGTGGAAGGTAGGGGATACCCGTGTGTAAATTGCTCAGCTTGCAATGGCTGGAGAAAAGCAGAAAGCAATTTCCACACCATTTCTTAGTGGGGTCCGTCGCCACTGTTGCCAAGCCCTGTAGGGACCTCAAGACGAAAAGAGAAACCGCCACTTAACCGCCAGCCAGTCAGCAAGGAGGAGATTAGGAGAGAAAAGAGCAGCGAGAGGGAAGGAGAGAGACGTTATCGCGGCTCACACTTGACTAGCAGCCGGAGCCACCCAGATTACTGTTATTGCCACAGATTTTAAACAGCTGCATCCACACTGTGGCCGACAATAAAGAGAGTAAAGACTGCTGGGCGGTTCTGCATCCCGGAGCAAATAATAGGATTCTGAACATGGATGTGTGTCCTCCCAGCCTAAACAATGTGTCTGAGGCGTCCTTTATGTGTTACATACTGTCTTGGTGTTATCAGTGAGATTTCACAGCCGCAGGCCAGCGTCGTACACAGTGTGTGGCATTAGACGCCTGAGCAGTAACCACGTGGTCCAGAAAAGAGCATCAACACACATCTTCTCAGGAAGCTTTAATATAACACTGAACGCCGCAAAGGCAAAACATCAATTTTTTATCTCAATTAAGCAACTCTATCACAAGGAAAGAACATACATTTTGAATTGCATTTCGTCACAAAGTTTTCAAACTCAGTGCAAATGTTTTTAATTTCACACCTGTGAATAGAAATTTCCCCTTCATTGTCCATGATATGCTATCGATGAAGGTTGAACTATGCACTACTGCACTATAATCACAGCGCCATCCCTTCAAGTCTGTTTATTCTAATAAACAGAAACAATACCCTCCTTCTCAGTGCCATAGTCCTCTGTCAACCAACAAATTACATAAATAAATTATGTGGATTACCATTTTATTAGTATAAAAATAAGGACACATTTATTTTGAACATATGGAAACTGACATTGCAAAATATTCACTGTGAATCTATTTAATTTAATTTCGGCACAGCATCTGCCCCTGACAGCTAAAAGTAAAGTTGTGGTTGTGCTTAGACACTTCAAAGACAATGGTTAAGGTTCTGTACTGACTGTGGTTTGGGCTCAATACTAAGATTAAAAAATCAATGGTGGCTTGACAGGTAGCTGTGACTTTCTCAATATTTCATCAATACTATGATCCTGCCCTGATCTCAACAAAGTAGTGTCAGACACAAAGTGAGACACAGGACTTGAACCTGAGTCTCTGGCGTAAAGATGCTCGTACACCCAAACATCAATCCCTCTAACTGATCTTAACATTTGCTAGAAGAAAACATCACCAAATCGTTGATCCATGAGCAGTGCTAGTGTGAAGTGAGATGGGGTACATTAGCAATACTGTGGAAAATACCAGGCGTTAAACATACACACACACACACACCATTTATAGCAAATAGATAAACAATTAGATCCTGCATAAAGAGCTTTGCTGTTTGAGGGAGGTCTCAAAGAATCCAGGCAGCAACCGGCATTCAGCTGTGAGGGCTAATCCCTGAAAACAAAATTATTATTCCCTGATTAATAAGCATTAGCAAGGAGGAGATTAGACCCCCAAAACAACCGAGCCACTGCAATCCACTTTCCTGACAATGCAACAAGTATGCTGCAGTTTCTTCTGAATGCTAACAAAGCCTGTCTCCTTCAGGATGAGCTTCAGACAAATCCCTTGCTAACCTCTGCGAAACACGAGGCAGGATACCGACGGTTTCTGATTCAAGGGAAATATTCAAATTAATGAAACCAAACTATGAACAACAGATGTTTTCACGGCCAAGGGAACGTGCCCAATTCAGCCCATAAAAAAAGTATCAAATTATTACTTTGCCAGATTTGCACATGCTGTCTGGCAATGAGTAATACAACTGCAGGACATCATTATCTGGACACACCTGGAGGCTATGACTGCTGTCAAACATACTGCTAACAGATGATGCAGATCGAATAAGTGGGACTTCAGTGCTCTGCCTGATCTATGCTTCATTTATTTGCATATTTGGCCTCTGCTTCCCTCCATGCTCAGTTGTTGAGGTCAAATAATACAACTACTATGGCCACAGCATCATCACTCAGAAATGCCAAGTCAAGCAGGCAAGTCAGAAGAAACCAGGAGCTGGTATTAATATATATTAGCCTGGCTGGAATAATCACAAGATGCAACTTTAGCCTGCATGAGTAGACATTTCCTTTATCAGCCAGGTTGGTTTTTAATGTAAAAAGGTTGTCTTCAACAACCCTATTTTTGTACCTGGGTCCCATCAAACATTTGTTGCGATTAATGCTGTTATTAGTCATTGTTAAATTGACCTTCAACTGCCACATGTCCATATTTTGAGGAAAACTGTATTTACCTGTTTATATTCAAAGACTTCTTAGACTCAAAGTAATTTATTCAGCTTTCTCTGTGAGAGGCTTGCCTCACAAATCTCTCAGTAACCACCACTGTCAGCACCATGGAGCTCTATTGGAGGATAACAGGGCACAGACAAAGGCCATTTACACTCGATAACCTTCCTGCTGCCCACACTTTCTTTTGATATGATCTTTGAGAAATACTGTTTTGACATCAAAGAAACATTTACACTATATCAAACTGAAGGCTTTTAAATAAGGACAACTGGGCCGAAAAAGAGGCAATATTGTTTATTTATGATAGGAACCCCCTTGCAGAGCTGTCGGGTTGTTCAACAGACTAATAACTTCTTGTGGAGGCTCAGTTAGTCCATTAGGCTTCCGCACCTATTTAAAAACATCCAGGCAGGCAGTATTTGGCTATAATTTAGTACCAGCCAGGCTGATCTATTAAGATGTATTACACCCACCAGAGACCTACAGAGAGATGGCGAGGTCGGGGAAAAGTGAAGGCCTCACCTCAAGCTGCTGCCCGACATCCAAATCAGCATTTCAAAATCACTCAGCGAGATTAAAAAGGCAGGGAATGGAAAGGATGAGTGGGGTAGGGCGGTAGGCAGCCACGCTCCCTACAGGAGAAGCAATCTAGGTGCTCCTGCTTGACTGTCGGCATGATTAGATACATCTTGTTCCATTATGCATTTTCCCTTTTCTATTGCATTTTCTCCAAGGAGATTTGAAACATTTCTAATAGCTTTTTAAACGACTTGCTGTCTGGATCACTTACTGTAAGGCCACTCATAGTCACTGAGACCGCGGTGCATGAAAAGGAATGCTTTCTCTGTCTCCTTCCCTTTGTCTTTTGATAATTTTTTTCCCTTTCCATCTTTTTTTTTTTTTTTTTTTTTTTGGTGTCGCACTCTAACTCACTCTGTATCCTTTTTCTCTCATTAATTAATATTCTCCCCATGTGGCTGCCTATTTTTCGTGTTACCAAGGCACACTTTTCGCAGTTTTAAAACACAGCACTGAGTAATTGAAGAAGGACTTATCGTATATATTTAGAGCTGTACGTGACCCTGGTGGTGCACAGTGAAGAGCGGGTCTCTGTGCTTCTCTGCCTGACACATTATTGCATTTTCCATTATTTTGAAAGTGTGGTGAGCTGTTACAGTAAAAGTGGCATAGGAAATCACAGAGGGTCAGGTGTGGATGAGAAACATCTCATTGCAGTAAAGATGGGTATGTCTGTTTAAAAATTACTTCATGTATCTACAAAGTTTTTGAAAGAAAAGTTTGTAGTTATTTTATTTAATTTATAATTACCTCACCAATTGAACAAGGAAGCTGAAGTATGGAAAATTGTAACAATATTATTAGAAATGATAAATGATAAATTCACATTATATCACAATTTTCAGGTAAAAATGCTGTGTTTGTGCTCATATTTTGGACGGTATTCAAGAGGCATTTTTGTGGTAGATTTTATTGGTCTCTTCTATCGCTTATTTGCAGTATTTCTTTAAAGGTTATCAAGGTTAGCGTCGCAATCCCAGACAGTACGGATAATAACTCTGATTGAGTTCTTTAACAACACAATGGAAAGTAGAAACCGATTTATGATAGCCAATAACAGCACAACATATCTGGACAAAGCAGTGAAGATCATTATGATGGTAACTGAGGCAGATGGAAAACACTTTTGATGCATTGTACAGTAATAGTAACACGTATCTGTTCTGCAGAGGTCTCAAGTAATGGATGGTGCATCTCTCAACCCTGAGAGAGGCAGAAGATAGATAAGAAAAAAGTAGCCGCCAAACTTGAGATTTCTTAAACAGGCAAGGCAGGAAATAAGGAATCATCACTTGGCTGAATTACTGATTCAATTGTGTTAATACTAGATATTGGATTGATTGTGCACATTACTTACAATACATATGTTTGCTGTCCTGCGTTTTGTTATAAAGTAAGTATTGTGCTTATCATGGTCAAAGATTTATTTGAAGATGAAAGAAACTTAAAGCATTTCACAACTAGAAATAAAGATCATTACCTCAGGGGAACAGAAAAAGAACTGAATTAATATGAATGCTAATATTGTTCTTCATCCTCTGCTTGTGTAAATAGGTAACTGGAGCATTTTTATCACATTATTATATGTCAGTGTTGTGTTTAAAGCTTCTTCAAGTGCTCTTAAGTGGGCAAAAAACCTACAAATCTTTCATTAATTTCATCCTGTAAAACCTCTATATACTATCTGAATATGAGCTTTGCAGTATGATGACAGTATCTGATGATGGCGGCAGTGGACTTCTGACCTTTCACCCTGAATCACTGAGACCTTACCCACCTCCATCCATCAAATCACCACTGCGATTATTTCCATGTCTCAGGATGGGACATGCACAAAGACAGACGGGGTATATAGACTACACACTTTCATGTGCATACACACATACCGATGTGCATGAACACACCAGGAATGCCAACGCATTGTAAAATACACACACACACACTTGTACAGATGCACAAATGCAGCAATATGCTAGAGAGGGGGTGACATAACATCCACGTCTCGCTCCATGGTGATGGATGAGTCCACGCATCCCAAAGCGAGTCGAGGCGTTCCACAACATTGACAGAGAGAGACAGAGACGGGCCGTTCGTGTGTGAGAGAGAGGGAGAGTGACTGCAGGAGAAGGAAAAGAATGATTTTTGGGTGTGCGTGCGAATAAGAGAAAGAAAAGTGCGTGCTCATGCATGTGCCTGCGTGTGTGTGTGTCTGAGAGCTGATGGCTGTTGTCCAGCGAAGTAGAGCGGATGGTGACATTGATGGAGAGGTTCAAGGAAGGAGGGGAGATGGAGATGAGTGGGGAGAGAAGAGCAGCGAGGGGGACAACTTAGTGCAGTCGTCGGCTGATGACTTGAGGAGAATGGGGAGACGAGAGAGACATCATCAGACAACGGGGAGGGAGCGAGAGAGGGGTCGCGACTGGCGAGAGAGGGAGAAAGATTCCATTACGAGAGCGGAGGAGTTGGTTGTCTTCAGCGTCCTCGAGGAACGCTTCAGAGCAAAAGGGGAGTCACAAGCTCACAGCCTGGAAAATTTGAGTCCCACTAGAAATAAATTAGATTTCAAAAAGAGAGTGCGATCTGGCGTGTCAACAGACATGGACAACAAGTGGAGACGGAGCAGAAAGGCTATTTTGATCAACAAATGTCACTTTATTCGTCATGTCCAGCAGGCCCAGCGTTCAAATCAAACATTAGACTCATACTTTCTACCTTTCCTGTGCCAAAAGGTGACTCATTGCAACGTTCAATGGGCATGTAATCATTGAATAATCATGTGTAATAATTGTGTAACAGAGAAGCAAGGGAGATGATAAAATAAGATGCAATAAGGAGGACATAACGATAGCCATTTACAAATGGTTACACAGAATCTTTTCATATTGTTAGTGTAGATTTTCTATTTCGAGATCAAAGGGGGACTTTGGTAAAGCCTAGTTTCTTTAGTTTTGAAACTTTTAGTGTGAAACCTTTTTTATTATTATCAATTCCTACAATACCATGCTGGGTTTTTCACCCTATCGACAATTACTGAGAGTGTTTGCTGCTCTGACTGGAGGAGGAATAAGGTTGTAGTACAAAGGGTGTTTCA
>JAOXYL010000001.1:19271795-19290707 GCA_028564955.1 Terapon puta | reverse complement strand
AGCCAGAGTTGTTAATGCAGCTTCACTTGATATGTGCCAGTTTTAAACATAGATGACTGACCCCATGACACTTTAATGTAAACTCTGTCTTTTTTATTATTTTTCTACACAATACTACAATAAATAGTGAGGTGACAATGGAACCAAGGACAGCTTAATTATGTTCAGTTTGCCCAGCAGCAGGGTTACATTATCAAGAGCTCGACATAAATGAGACCTTTATGTTGCTTTTGTCCTTTGGTTCCCATCCAGAGCTGAATGCATCCTTTTTTTTCTCTCTATAGCTTGCCTCAGAGAAAACCAGACACACCAAACCAAGAGGTATTCAGAGTCTCCGTGAAGTCTAGAGGTGCCAGTAAGGGCTGCCAGATTGTCAGATCCTATAAGACCTCATTGCTGCCAAGATGACACCTCTGAGATTTCACAATGACGGGTCTAATGGGTGCATTCTTATAGGAGCAGCGCAACATCACCAGCTGCGCACTGAAATATGATATAAACATGTCTCTGACGCAGCATCAGTGAAAACTGATTCATGTAAACAAACAGAGCATAATGCTGCATGTGTTACAGCAATGCGATAGACTGAGCGTGTGTACCAAATAAACTGGTAACTCAGTATACATTGTATTACACAACCAATTCCCGGCCCTGACACAGACCACTTAAGCTTTTTGTTATGAGCACAAAAGTCTCCCCTCCCCTGAAACATCACTGTAATACAGAATGATGAACACCCAGCATCCCTCGGCTTGCTTCAGTCTCTCATAAGTTGAGCAATTAACAATGCATTACATGTGTTAGGGCTTTATTTATGACTAACAAGCAGTTAACAAATCATGATTTCCTCCATGACTGAGTGTAATGTCGGGCCTCGGTGGAAATTCAGCTGAGTTACAGCAACTTGACAGCTGTATTTCATAATGACCCGGCCACGCAAGGCACAATAACACTGATTTAAGTCCCTGTCTGAGCCAGCCAACGCACACACTGGAGCGCGGTATCACTTTATCACACCCGGTATCCATCTCCCACAACAAAACAAGCTGCAGAATAAGCACAATGCGAGTTAAGTGGTGCTAAAGTTAAAGAGATGTTGATTTGTTGCCTGGCTGGCAGTTTGTGTCAAGGGAGGTAATAATGAATGAAAACAATAGGAATGAGACGGTTAGGGAGGGAGATAGGGAGAGAAACACAGAGAGAGGCAGGAACGGATAAAGTTTTTTTTTTAAAAGTACAGTGGGGCACAAAGACAAAATAGTGAAGAAAAAGTGAAAGAGCAAAGAGACAGACAGCGGAAAAGGGAAGAGGCAAGCAGAGAATGCAAATGAGAGGGGAGAGGATCACGGAAATGATTGCTGCTATTACAATTATCATTAGCATGTGTTGTTGGCAATAAGTCGCCTCATTATGGTGGATCCTATCATCATGCTAATTGTGGAGGATGCCGTGTTTTAGCATGCAGGGGGCTCTCCGTTACGAGGGGGAGGGTTCACGACGAGAGCACTCGTGGTGAGCTCGACTAAATGGTTGGCAGACACAAGCAGGTAACACACTCTCTGCGCTCGCAGTTGCAAATCACGTACGTAGTCGGATTGGTCACATCTCTGTGGTTTTTCACGCCACCGCAAAAGCATGGCCCGGCTCCTGAAGGGAAAAAAATATCAACATCATTTCAAAGCACACTGGTTTGGTTGACCCCGTGACTTTGGTCCAGGCTGAAATGTGTCAGTAACCCAGGGTTGCATGGATTAACATGTGCTTCATGTACCACTAAATGGCAAACGTGCTTACCATGGCTGGTTTAAATGTTGCTGAGGTGGAAGAAGCAGCTCTTTGAACATATACTGATGCCACTTCGTCTAGACTGATCCAAACTGATGATGTATGATGTGATGTGAGACTTTGTTTGTTTGTTTGTTTGTTTGAGTAATCTGATGAAAAAGTTAATGTGAGACATGTTTGGATAAGTTGTGCCCTCGACACTGATTGCTGCCAACATCCAGAAGCTTATCACATTTTGGATCTGCTCTTGTTAGTTTGTCCTTTATAATGCACTTCAGTTGTTTCCCAGTTGTAGAGAGCTTGTGTGAATCTGCTCATGGCCCTTGCAGGATGTTAAGGGAGACTAAGAGGGTGGAATAATATATTTCTATGAAGTTTACTCTTGCTTGTTTTTTTAAGGTGGCATACAGGGGCAATAATACTGTATAGCTTTGCGGTTTAAACTAATTTTAAGCTGCTGACAAAATGCTAGTTGCATATTAAATCACTTTTGTTTACTTTTGGTGTCAGCAGTGTAGATTTTCCAGATTCGTCCTCCCTTATCGGTCAACTGCCTGTGTTGAGCCAGCTTAACATGTCTTTTTTTTTTCCGTTTTTTTACGGCAAACTTATTAAATCCATGCATCCGTTTCCTATCTTTGTTAGAGCAGCTATGGTAAGTGATTTGACTGTATAATATTGACTCATAACTTGCAACTGCACCGATGGCTAAAAAAAAGGGCCTGCAAGGTCTGCAAGTGGAAAGGTATAGTTTATTTTCCCATGTTTTAAGGGAATTATAGATTTACACTCTTGACCCTAGAAGTAGTAGTAAAAGTTTTTATATGCGTGGTGTTTTTTAAAAATATCTTTTGACTGGATCCTTCATTCGTTTACTTGTTCTGACACTTCTGAAAACGGTCAAAGGCAGCAGTGACAGGGAAGCACCTGGCCTAAAGCTGACATATCGCACACAAATCCACATTTGCGGGTGGCAGGATTTACTCGCTGTCCTTTAAGGCAGAATGTAAAAGTTGTTTGGAAACTTACTAATTCCAGCATTCTCGTTTAAGGCCCAAAAGTTCAGTAAGTAATTTGCCCAGTGCAATCTCCCCAAGGGAGTAACAGACCGTACCTCAAATGTTGAATTTTCCAGTAGAAGATACAGTGAATGCCGGAGAAACTCCACCAAGGGAGCTCTGCTTTTTACATCTTGGCGAGTCTCGGCTCCTTAGCCTCTAGCTTTGGCTGAAAGTTGTTCATGTTCATTAATATTAATTGGACAAATGTAGACCAAAGGAATAACATACATTTTTTTAAGTGTGGTGGTATTGAAGTTAAATTACTGCAGCTTAGTAGTAGAATTTTAATACTGTACTTTTTTGCCCAAACAGCAAGATCCCAAAATACAGGAAGCGCATCTCTAACCTCTAACATGCCATTTTACCTAATCGTTGTACTGATGTTGCATTGTGTTTAAAAGTAACATCTGATACATACTCTCGACTTTTGGGAAAAGGACAAATGTAAAACCTTGTTTAATTATTCAATTTCTGAATTGTGGTTTATATAAACGTTAACCTCAAAGCTCAAAGAAACAGAGTGATGCAATTCAAGTCCTCGACATCTCTATTTACTCTTAATCCCAATCATATATTCTGATGTAAAAATGTGGTGTGCAAATTAATGCTTGCCAGGATTTTATCAAACATTCAGATGAATAAGCTAAAAAAAAACACATTTCAAATTGTTAATATATTCATAGTGAGAATGGGAGCTTGGAATAAATCAACAACTTGGCTTGCACAGCTGAACATATTCAGTGCAGCAAGTTTCCATACAGACTTCTTTCAAAGCTCAGACTGAAATGGCCCCAGAGTTCAAGAAATGACTGCTTGAGCATTGTGGAAAGCGCTTCATCGAGTGACAAGAGTGTCAGTATGGGGGACAGCAACAGAGCTACAGAGCCCCTTTGCCTCAGCAGCAATTTTTCTCCTCCCTCACCAGGCCTATCAATCTTCTCTGCCTAAAGTTTTGACTCAGAAACAGCCTGTCTGTGGCGAGTGATCAATCAAGCTAACGACGCCTTGAATTGTAGTTCAAGAAGGGATGTCAGAATCCCAAAACCAGTCAGGAAGAGTTGAGACTCACGGTGAAATTTGCAACCGTGCTATTTTGAGATCTGCATTGTATGCTGTGGTAAACATAACTGACATCCCTCTTGTTGTCCCGCCAGATTTACAAAGAGTTTTTATGCGTCGCACCAACATTATGATTAAAATGATGCTTGAAGGAAAGTGAAAAATGATGTAACATATATACCAGGGGAATACTCCTAAATGATTGATAACTATGGGAAGTGTTATCGAACCAAGAAACAACTCCTATACATGCAGATTTACATATCAGTGATTACAAAGTTCATTAAGACCACATAAGAAGTCAGACATAAAAATGTACTATATGCACTGTTGATTCAGGTAAGCAGGGGATTCCTTGTTGTTGTTTTTCTTAGATCCTAACCCTAACTCTATGTCAGAGGTATAAGAGCAAAACATGTAATGGAGAATGGACACATCATCTCATATCTAGATAATGAGTCATGTCACAGACACTGCACCAGTTGATTTACAGCAAGTTTCAATCAGAGAGACGAACATATAAACTGAACTGAGATGCTTTGATGAAGGCAGTCTTCAAAATCTTGACTCATTGACCTGATATGTGGAGGCTTCTTGTTCTTTTGTCGAGCAGCATAAAGAGACATTTTCTTTTCACAGAAGGAACGGTGGCATTGGCTGTTACCATGTACCACAAGCTCATTTGATTCTTTTACTGAACAACTCCACAGTGTGGGTTCAGATGTTAACAGTAGGGGAGAGAAGTTAGTATGACTCAGTGTTAGAAATGCATAGGAATGTGGGCAGGTGCTACAGTGCGGAGAGTATGTGTATGTGTGTGTGTGTGTGTGTGTGTGCGCGTGTGTGTGTGTGCTGTATGGCCACATTTTAAAGTATGATTAACGTGTGAGTGGGCAGTCGGCATGTTTCCCCCCCACAGAATCAAAAAAACGAAGAGAAACTTGGCAACAAGTCTCCACGCCCTGTGTTAGATAAGAGTCCTGTAGTGCAATTATACCTCTGATTACAACCAGCAAGGTCATGCTGCTGAGAGGAACTGCAGATTAACTATCTCTGTAATCTCCGAGGCACCGTGAGTGCAAACCAACACCACGCACACATGTGAAACAGACAGGCAGACAGACACACAATGTGCACCAGTGAGTGCATTCATAACACCACAGAGATCACTGACTTGGAAGGGAGGGTGAAATAATCTACAGCTCGAGGTGGCCAGAGGCTGAGGTCCCAGTAATTAGCAGTTATAAACTGGACACACACGCATAATAACTTGAGACAAAGAGGAGAGTGTGTCCGTGTGAATCTATTTCTCCCTTGTAAGTGCCCATGGCTGTGCCTGTGTGTGTTTCCAGAGACCCCTCATATTATTTAAGACCCCTCATCACTATAGTAACTCGGAATTACATCTCCTCGAGGTGCGTCAAATGCCTGCGCACTCCCTTTCACTGTGTACATGTCTGTGTGTAGCTGGTTGGGAATTACTGTACTCCTTCCATGTCGTGTGTGACTATAAATTTCAAGGACCCATGGGTGACGCGGATGCTACTAAGATATGCCCTCATATCACAACACTGGCCTAATGAAAGCCAGGAAGTAATTGCAGGACTAAAGGCCCCCCTCCATTTCTCATTTTCTTCTCCAATCCAACTGCAATCAAGCAAATCTCAAGCGGCAGCGGACGGGTGGGCGCCTGTAAATATGGCACCCCTTCTAATTAAGTCTTCAGGTTCCCCGACTTTATTGTGCTGCTTGACTGTGCAGTGCCAGCAGTAATAATTAAAGCCAAGCCCTCTTCTATGGATGTGTTTTATTCCCAGATTTAATTACCTTTATTAATCAGAGAAAAGATGCAGAAAAAAATCTTAAGGAGAGTAGATCTGCAGTGCAGCGTGCTTATTTGTTTTTAGCTCACCGCTCCTCTGATATTGCACTGTGCTTTTGGTAGCATATAAGTGGTTGCGATAATGATGAATTATGAGATATTTCCAAAAGATAAAATGCACCGTCGACCTTATGCATTACAATGAGAGCCAGTGTCGGGAGGGCGGCGGTGGTGTTGTTGGTGTGGGACTTCCCAGTGGCTTTTCGCCATCAATTACTTTTATCCTCTTTGAGAAAGAGGCACTACAATGACAACAAACAAGTCAACAGTACCTGCAGAAGAAGAGATAAGCCATAACAGTGGACTATGTTTGAACCGGGAGCATAAAAAGAGGCTTGGTGGGACTCAGGGAGTGCGGGGTATTTGAAGGGAGGCTCACGATTTTGAATTTGTTCATCGCCTCTCTCTTCGTGAAACAAACAGGACGGCAGAGCTCGCATCCAGACACGTATCAGACTCTTTCAGGGTGTAGACCTTTGTGGATTGTCTTTTCTATGCCGACTCAACTCCTGGCAACTTCAAGCCGTGAGAACAGCGGAGCAGGAGAGACGAGGAGGAGAGAAAAGACAGAGTGTGACCCTCGCAGTCCTCTTGTCAGTCAAACACTGGGACAAATGCTTGGAGGAGGCAGCCTGTCAAGTCCTGTTAATTATCCTCAACATCTCCACTTCTCCTTTCCCTCTGGCAGGCTGACAATAGGCCTGACCAGAAGAAAACAACATGTACTGAAAACAAAAGAGGAGCTTGTGGTCGATTGTTTTTTCACAGTCGCACAAAAAATGGAAAATGTCAGCCGGTTAGCCAATTTTCCATTCCACAATAAACACAAAATATATTACAAGCTCCATTAAGCTATATTTTTATGTTAACACTGAACAGAGTGACCATTTCATTATTTTGGTTCAGTGTTCTGCATGGTCACCGAACTTGAAAGCTAAAACCTTGAACCGTGATTGTATACTTGCTCCCAAATCCATGAGAGCCCAGGCGGTCGAGCGATCAATAAAGTGATTAAGAAAGAGATGTAAACTTTTAGGGGGGAAAAAAAAAGTTGTAGAAGGAGAGGAGCATGCGAAAACAAAAGCAAACAGACTGAATACTGGATTTGCATTTGACACCTGGAAAGGATGGAATACTTTCAAGCTGCCAGGTTTATCACACATCTGTGAAACAGATGCATAGCTAAAGATATTAATATTTACCAAACTAATATAAAAGAAATAGTCAGACATTTTGGCACTTGCACTTATTTTCTTCCTTGCCAAGCTAGATGAGAGAATCCAGACCAGTCTCACTGTTTGTCCATCGAAAATATAACTGGAGCCAGGAGTCAGCGAGCTTAGTTTAGCATGGAAACAGCAGGCCTGACTCTGTCCGAAGGTCATTAAATCCCCCCACCAGCATCTCTAAAGCCCACTTGTCAACACATTATGTCTCACTTGAATCATCTGAACAAAAGCAGTTAGTCATTCTTTCTTGCTAAATAGTCACTGTTCTCTAGAGACCTACTGGGCAGATGAGTAATAATGCTCAGTAGGTAATACTGATTTTAGACAGTGAGGATTTCACTTTTAGGGGGTGGTCTTTTGCTGATATCTGATTCTGAAGCTGTAGTTGTCCTGGATAGTGTTTATTAAGCAGTATGTTTGTCTTGCATTTGTCCACTAAAACTGGTAAAACTGCAATAACATACTGTCTGTCTTCTATTGAGACAGGGCCTTCGCTGATTGTTTGTGGCTTATCAGTCAACTTAAATGTAACAGATCCATCATTAATTGTGGACAGGAAATGCTACGGGCTAATGAGCAATAAATTAGCAATCTGCAACTATTAATTAGCTATTAGCATTTGCAGCCACACGTAACAGGTAGACCCGAATGGCTCTGAGTGCTGCAACCAAGCGACATGAACAATCTGGCAAAGGCATGTGTAAAACTGCCCTCTGTTCCCTGACAAGCTAATTAGTAAATGAGGGGCAGCTGCTCCGGCAAGTGGCTTAATAACAAGGGCATCAACAGAGGATCACCAAGGGTGACGGGACTGAGAACATCAAGGTCACAAACAGACACACACAAGCACGATCCCAATGTGTCCTGGTCTCAGTACGGACCATTTAATAGGTTTACCCTTTTAATGCAGCGCAGGACATTCCCCTGCTAGCTAAGAGTCAGAAGTTGGGTTGTGTTCACAGTACTACGCAGAGGGCCAACCTCTTCAAAAACTCTGCATCAACAAAAAAAAAAAAAAACTAAGCATTGTAGTTTTCTTAAATGTAGAATTTGCAGCAGATGGTGGAATGAAACTGGAAAACAAGATGAACCTGCTGCTATGGGAAGCAGAGGCGATGGGTTTGCACCGTAACGGTCCAGCATGGAGCAGAGGATGACAGGAAACAGCTCTCTGTGTGCACAGAATAAACGACAGCACAAAGTCTGACAACCCAAATTATAACAAGGGGTGGTTCATCGCTAATTAGGGTTAGAATAGCTATAATATGTTTCAAATCAAACATCTTAAGATGTGAGTGGAAAGTTTTGTTCTTGCAGTTGCATTTACAACATTATTTTCGCAGTGTGAGAGTGAAGATAACTGGGACCCCAGAAAACCGCAGCTGAATATTATTTAATATGCAGGAATTCACATTATAGACACACCCATTAACTATACCTGTGACAATCTAGACACAAAAACAGCACATTGACCATACACGGCCCAGCCATGTACTATGTTTCCACCAAGTCTTATAGGCTTGGGATGTGGAAGCATTTACTGTAAAATAACTCTATATCTCAATATTCTGTCTTTTTGTCTTTTTTTTCCTTTTTTTTTTGGATTGCTATCCACCTGAACTCTCACCTGCCTGAAAGCATGTTGAACCAGCTGGATAACTGCTCAATGGTAGCTATCATCTGACTGATACCAGCTGCTCCAGAGCAGCACATTTTAGTTTTTTTTTTTTTTTTTTTTTTTACATGGATGATTTGGATGGCTAATGCTTCACTTACGCTGTTTGCAAATGTAAGCATGCGTTGTGCCCAAAAAGAGGAACACCACCACCACATCGGTGGTCTGTGTGGTGTCTGTACTCGTGAGCAGAAAATACAGAGGAGCGGTTTAGCTACTGTTCTAATACAAGGTCACTGTTCTGCATTAAAGGAAAAATAATGGGGTCTGACCACCTGATGGATGACCCCCCTTTAAAGTGAACAATAATTGTACTTCATGTTTCATGAATATATGACCTACAAATGCGTAAACTCAAAACCTTCAGGGACGATGGAATGAGGAGAAAGGAGGAAGAGGGGGGAGACAGCCAACTGTGGTTTCTTAAGCCAGCGGTCTCTTGTCATTATGTCGCCCAGAGGGAGCGAAAGGACGTGTGACAGAGACTGAAAGGGTATAGCTGTTTCCCCTAGAGAGGTGAAAGACAGACTCAGCATGAAATACATCATGTGAGACGTTTGTGCAAACATGTAGGACGCACCAACTTGAAAAATGCAGCCGTGTATTTCTTTCTGTTTATGTGCACACATCCGGTGCCTATTTTTGTGCATTTGCATATCTTCAAGCAAACACATGTAAGTTTGCGCTTGTACACATGTTCCAGTGTGTTTATAGGTATGTGTATGTAAACAGCAGTTACATGCGTGAAGTATTGGAAACCACAGTGGACTTCACACGCAGAAACCACCGTATTCCGATCTGAAATCTGCAGAGAGACCAGAATCAGGCCAAACCCAGGATGAGCTGATGGCTTATTAATGCACAGGGGCCCGGTATGTACCCGACACATTCAGATTGTGCATTTAGCTTTTTGCCCCATTACGGGCAATATTAAGCCAAAGGGTGCAGGGCCCATTTCCAAAGAGCCGGCCTGTAATGAGAGATCAGAGGCGAGGTTTTATCATAGGCAATAAAACATGAGAACTGCGTGTCTGTTAATAAGACCCCGAGAGGATTGGAGAGGGGGGGGTGAAAGGCGTGGGATCCTAGGATCAAAGAAATGTCTGCCTGGAGAAGAGAGGAGACGAGAGGAGAAGAGAGGAGAGGAGAGGAATGGCGACGAATGACAGAAAAAGTGGACAAAAGGCAGTAGAATGAATTAAAGCTGGATACAAAGAAGAAATCACAAGAGAGAAATCACACAGAAAATGGTAGATTGTGAAAGAGAATGGCCTTTTTTCCACTTGTTCCTCTTTTAATGTGTTTTATTCTTTCTTTCAGCGTCTCTTTTCCGTTATAGCAACATAGTGGTCTTTGTTCAGCTTAATATATGTGCTGCCTCCATTTCCATTATAGTCTTTGTTATTCCTACAAGGGACGCTGATGTGTCTTTCTCATATTTAAGACACTAAGACTTTGACCTCAGCTGCAATTAAGATTATTTAATGTGTAATTTTTTTTATACCAGGTTAAGGCTACTTTTATTATGAAGGAGAAATATGGCAAATTGGAGAACATTCATACCTGACATTAAAATATATTTATCTGCATTACAGATTAGATTTACGTCACAGTGTCAGAAAGGAAGAATCAACCATAATCCAACCAAACCATTTTTTACTCTGTCTTAAATAAAACCTACATTATTTAGTATACTGTATGTTACAAAAAAATAGAGTGTACAGTATTAGACATTAAATTATTAACAATGATGCAGTGCAGTACAGCAACACCACAGCCACAAATATAAAGATTACACCACATTGATTTGTTGGACTTTATTAGGTTACACGGGTGCACTGATAACGTTATGCTTATGACAGTATTTGACATACTATTTACTTAAGTAAGAGAAATTATTTCACAACTGGGTAAAACTACTGCACATAAGTCCCACATTGTAAGTCAAAGTAAAAAATGCTCATAGTGCAGGAAAAAGTCTTTGATATCGTTCATGTAAGCAGCATTTTATCTTGCAGCTGCTTTAGAGAGAGTTTCATTTGCTGTATGTGCTGTTGTAGCCATCAGGTTAGATCAACATGAATAATAGGGCAATGTATGTAGAAACAGAAGTGAACATGGGCAATTCGTTTACACATAAAAACTACTTTTCAAAAAATAGGATCCACATTGGAAAGACATACACAAGGATCAGTAGATGTCTATACACAGTTAAACTGGCCATCTCTCATTTCAAACATATATGTGGCTATATTCTTTCAAATTAAATATTACATGGACACATGGGATACATACAAGTCACAGGAAATGATGTAGTGCCACTTTAGTGAGTGGAAGCCCTGCATAAAGTCCTTTTTCATCCCTGACGGAGAGGTCAGAAATGAAAACATGGCGATGCAGATACACTTGATGTGACAGGAGCCCTCCCAATTTATTTTGATTGGCCCTGCTTTATGCAAGCTTCGGGTAGATTTCCCATGGGCAGCTATGCATTCTTGCTAAGACTGGGAAATTCAAACTGTGTGATGCCCACCAGAAGAAACTAGAAATGAAAGCGAAGGTATTATCAGGACGGACATGTCTGTTAGGCCTTGGCCACATTGTTTTCAGCCACTGATGAAATTTTAATCATTGTTATATTTTAACAGCAAAAAAGCCTGTGAGTGCAGCAAGAAATACACTTTTCTCCAATACTACGACAGGCCACATAAATACTTGTAATGTGTGTAATTAATCATGTTTACTGCATGAGCACATGCTGTATACATAAACTGTACATACTGTCATGACAAAGTCTCCATGGAAACCAGATAAATTAAGCCATCCAGAGTATCAATTAATGGTTTTCTCAACAACTGATTGATTTTTAGTGCTTGTTTTAAAATGGAGGGCAATTAGTCTGGTGAGAACTTAATTGGAGATCTTAAGAAATTCTTTACGCAGAAGCTAATTCAGAGGGTAACACAAGGTGATGAATCAGACTGAATTCATAATTGACTTAAACGTGAACGGTATACTCTGTAAGGAAGTGTGAACCTCAGTGTGATCCCCATCTGCAGCCTCACTGCCACCCTGCTCTCTCTGTCAGGCATCACAGCTGGTTTTGGATGGCATCCACATGGAAAAGCACAAACCCTCTAATCAGTATGAAATGTGCATGGAAATCTAAATATATAATTAATTGACAGTAAAAACTCCCCTGACTACACAAATAACTTTTACATTGAATACATTTTCCGTGCTTTATGATCTCTCACCAGCGTTTCTGATCAAACACCAAACTGTAAACATTAGCTGTGCAGATGCTGTCTGATATAAAGAGTTCCCTCCCTGCAGACCAAAAAAATCTTTTGGGAGAAAGCTTACCATGAAGGTCCACACTTTCCATATGATTAAAGACAAAACCCGGCTACCACAAAATGATATGAGACCATCATTACTAATGATTCGACACTTTCATTGAAATGGACCTCAGTAGGCTGGACACAAACAGACTGGAATGAACCAAGCGTCCATCCACGAAACATAAAAACGAACAGCATTTCATCATTTCCAAATGTCTCCTAATAGTGTTTTTTCAACAATCCGTACTACATAAGCATAATTTATACTTAATGTGTTTGGTACTATACCTATATTCCATATTTAAAAAAGAATCAGCCAATAAATCCTGATGGTTTTTTTTCATGATTGCTTCACTACATGCATCCACTGTCAGTGGGAATTTGAAATTCATTAACAGGGCTGACTCCTCTGCCCACGTCGAGCTGGAAGGCAAACTCTGTGTTCTTCTCACTTCCTATCCTGTGTGTCCTTAATGAAGCACGATTGATAGCACGCCAGCGGAAACACATCTCACCTCATCAGCGACCAGCCAGGGGAGGGACGCTCTCCAATAAATAGTGCAGTAAACACACAATTAAGGGCCCACATATCACCGCTCCGTTATTACATCCTACCAATTAAGCATCAGGGGCAGCCTCGTCATTTGTATCGCTTTACGCCTGTAATCAGTAATTTAGTAATGATGTGCTGAGTCTCAGCCACAGACTCCATAACCAGTGAGAAGGCGAAAGTGGGAGGCAGTGGAGCATCTATCTACTTCATGTGCAGTGAAACTGTGAGGTGAAGAGTTTGGGCCATTGTTGAGTCAGCTTCTTCAAAGGTCACCAGAAGAAATGGAAAGTTTCTTTATTGAAAGAAATGCATAAGATGTCCAAGTGTTTTTTTTGTTCTAATTATCTAAAACCTCTCTATTAATTCAAAACAGCCATGAGCTAACAGTGCACTTAGCTTGTGCTCTGCTATATAGGCCAGCAAAAACAGAGCCGGCGTGCTCATCCGCTCTGACACTCACTTCAATATTGATAATGTTTCGAGCTCCAGGCATTTTTTTTCATCAAGCCAAAGTCAAGAGCCCTTGGGCTGAAGGCGGTGTCAAAGTGAAAGGTGCGCTGGAGCGAGTGAGCATGCATTCATGATCTGTTTTTAGCACAGTGTGTCGAACAAAGGGATCTGAATATTCACTAGAAGAAACTAGCTTCCACCACCACCGCCTCCTGAAGTTTCCATCCAGGGATGTGGACATGCCCAACGCCACTGCTGTCAGTGCGCCATGTGGCTCCTGGATGTTTGTGTTTGACTGCCATCTACTGTGAGAGATTTGCAAGTGAATGGCTGAGGCAAAAACTTGTAAGCAAATGCAACATTTTTAGTATCGCACAGTGACTTTGAGCTGGAGGCGTTTTTGTGGCATAAAATGGGTTCAACAAGCGCATTTGTCACAGTGATTCTTTCAGAATGATTTCTCCTGTTTGCATTTTTACAACAGCATCACTTTACTTTGGAGATACAAAGAGCAAGTGACTTACTTCAGTGACTTTACATCATGTGTGGCATAAGCTCTTTCTCAGAAAAGTAACTGCAGTTGCTGGGTCAGGTAAAGTAATGTGCATCTTTACCGTCATGTATTCCCAGAAGTATGACTCTCAATGCTAATGCACCCACTCATAGTACTGCAACCATCTTGCAAAATGTTCAGCTAAAATTACATAAATGATCTGGCCACTGCAATCTTCTGATCTCAATCCTGTTTGGTACCTTTGGGATTAACTCCACTGCAGCATCCAAAGGAACACCCGCCCATACATACCTCAAGCAGTTGCACTGATTAATACATAATCATCTTTAACACCAGGGTGCCACAATTTCCCAAGTAAGTAAAGTTTCTTTTCACCAACGCTGATGGCATTTGATAGCTGACGATGTAGAAGTTTTTTGTGAGGAGGCAGGAGGCTTTTATTACTCTCCAGAGATTTGGATGGCTTCTTCTCCCGGAGTGATATCATGGGCCATGAATATGACTTGTAAAAAATAATGCCACCTTGTACAGGCCCCTTTGGGCACAGTGTGCCAAGTTGGAGACAGATATTGTCCTCTACCTTATTCTCACCAAATGTCTGCTCTGCCTCTGTTGGCTCGATTCATCATGTACACTAGCTGCTGTATCACTGTCACTGTTTTATAGACTATAAAAGCATACCTTTGTAGATCTGAGCAGATGAGGAAGGTGCTGTTGTTTTCCTGTTTGTATAAAAGACAACATTTTAATCCATTTTTTTAATCAGAAAGCTACTACAGAACAATGGAGTTTTGATTGACTTCTTTATAATGTTGTCATGGTTCTGTTTAAGCTCTGCTCATCTGTGTACTTTATGATCCTTCAAGTAAAACCTATATATCTTTGATCATCTTTGCTGTGTGAGAAGCTTGTTTGAAGTTCCTGGAAGATCAAGCATAAAATCTTAATGAAGATCTTTCAGATCCCAATGAGCTAAATATACTTGTCCATACTTGGTTCTCCCCAATGTTTCTCTTAAATGATAAACACTGTGTCACTCTGATTTCCCACCCACTTTCATATAAACAATAGTAACATCTGCTCCCATTATTATTACTAAAATGCTTTCATTTCCTTAAAACACTTCTTAAACACTGAGAAAATACAGAAGCCCTACAAAAGTAGACCTATATTACTTTATATTTTCATTGAGATACTATGTATTTTAGTGGCAGTCAATTTCTTTTTGTTGTTGTATCTGACTTCAGATGCCCTTGTGAGGAGGACCCCAGGGGCAGCATGTAAATGTTCATGTCTGCTGGAGAATACAAGACATTATACAAGCCTTTTACCACAATAAAACATAATTTAATTGGCTAATCTTGTTATCATCCATCTGCAGGACTCAAGGGGATACAAGAAAACATAGTGACTGACTGTCATCAGGTACACGGATGAATAATCTGACAAGAATGAAAAAGCATGCGCATCAGCAAAGTGTCAGAATGAAATCCTCCCCAACAATTAACTAAGTTGATGAAAACTACTCAGAAGTATGGGAGTTTATGAATAATACATCAGGGCCGTCCCTGCCAAACAGCGTTACTGGAACCTTGCTAATTAGGAGTCTAAAGCTATGATACTGCATCCTGTACACTCTGATACAATAAAATGACGTGGTTATTTTCCTTTGGTGAGTGTGGCCTGACTGGGGGTATACTTATATGACCAGTATTTTATTAACTGTATAGCTATGTAAAGATTAGCGTAAAATATATTCTATCTGGGATATACCATCCAAATTTCATCATTTATTTTATGACATTTAACCAGATTTGTCCCTGCAAAATGAAACACTTCTCTGTCTGATGGCTGTTTGTATAGTTGTCCCTATGTCACTTCACTAAGTCTGGTCCCTTGTGAGAGGTGAAGGAGAAGCTCAGAGTGGTTGCACCCAGCAGGGCAGCATTGTGGGGGGGTTCTGGGTGGGATGGAAGTGACCCTTCAGGTGCTGCTTGACTCAGATGCAGGCTTTCAGGCAACACACAGCATGCTGGCAGACATGAGAAGACAAGGCAAGAGAAGACCGTGGAGTATTGTGAATTGCGAGTCGTTATTATTCTCATCTTGTCGCTCATTCTACAACTGTCATTCAGGTAAGTTTAAAGAAAATGATGCATGATTTATGTCTTTGAAGTGAGAAGAGTTCATCAAAGTGAGATGTTGTCATGAATACTAATCTATCAGAGGTGAGGCGTAATCTGTATCAGAAGAATCAGACTCAGGGAGCCAACACATATAAACCATATAGAAGTAACACAACAAGCCATAATAAATACACAGCAGTCTTCATCATTTACACTACAGATTCACAGAGTACTGAAGTACTGAAGATATTATTGGTGATGAGGAGTCAGTTAATGTTATTTTTAAGTACAGGAAAGATATAGTAAAAAAGGTCAACCTGAAATAAATGATTCCCTTTTGTAAAAGTTCTTCATAAACTGTACATACATATATTGTGTATATGGATGTGCTGTGTTATGCAGCCCAGGACCAGTAAAAAGATCCATGTGTCTAAAATCAAGTGGCAGACAATGTAGAGGGTAGATGCTCAACTGTGACTAATGTTACTGTGCTAATGTACTGAGAAAACAACACTATATGTATGTAAGATGCCCTTCTAACCCCTGTGGGCTTTCTCTGCCTGTTTGCATCTCTCATGCCCTTCAACTAAAGATAGATTCGTTTTTTCAACCTTTAGGCAAATTCATCTGATACCCTCCCAAGCATTTTAATGCCTGGGCTGTTTGGAATAACAAAACCTGTATCCATACTGCATTTAGTGTTATCAATAATTTATATTCAGATCTTAAAGACAGTTAAAGTGATCCTCTCAAAGTCCCGTGGAATTAACTTGTTCTCTGTAACTCCAAGCCCTCCACAGATTTCAGATGATGATGATGGCACGTCTTTGTATATAACTGTAATCAAAAGCCACAATGTCTGGACAAGAGTCTCAGTTTCTCTGTATAGAAGAATATGACTCGCCATCAAATATATTGTCTAATGTTGGATGATCTGCCAATGAAACAAATTAAAATCCCATAAAACTTTCTGATGAATAACAGGCAGTCCGCACAACTTGGCAAGTGAGTATGAAAAGACCAAACCCATCAAGCTCAGTGCAGATATATCGTTATTCTATGCTATGGCACACTACATTTCCTATTAAGTGCACCTTTAAATGTTTATACACAATTTTGTCACTATTTTGGTTGTATTTTGCTTATTATTATTTTTGCCTCTTTAAATATTTCAACACATAGTCACCATCAACAGATTCAGTTTACAGCCAAATCAGTCGCTAAGAACCAGCAGGTTTGAAAGCACAATATCAAAACTGACATACTGTAAAGATTGTATTTTGTGTGTAGGCTCTCTCCCTTTTTAACAGTGTGAGTGGGAGTAGCAGAGCAGTCTCCATCACTTAAGGGTTTTAGCTTGACTTATCTGTGATACAGACAGCCCAAACTGTTATGTAAACCTATCTATTTACCATAAAGGACTCTGGGTCAGTATCATGGGTTTTTAAGTTTCTATTCGTGGGTTGATTTATTGTGACACTGAGGGGCTTTTAATGCCTTTTGTGCAGTGTTACTAATGGATTATTAATGTGAAAAGACCCATTAAATGTATCTAAAGTCCATTACATGACCCTGACTGATTATCTTAAATTACTCCCTTTAAAACTGAAAGGTACTCTTTCTTTTTGAAAATTAAATTAAATGAATTTAATCAAAGCTGGTCAATTTTGTTGTCTTAAATAACAAACACTATACAGTATGAAAGGATAAGATTGACATTTTCCTATATTTTTCCTGTTCTTAGCAATTTTCAAGAAGACACCAAATCCGACACTAAATCGTGCAATTACTTATTCAGCTAACCAGTTCTGTCTGTCTAATGGAAACCTGCTTCTTCTGTTGTGTCACTTTTATCCAAACACCATCAAAAAGATATAATTGAGCTTGACTGTAGCACTTACATGAGTTTCTTCGTTATAGTGAGCATTTGCGCTATAGTTTATACTGAAGCAATTTCACATGCACTGCCCAGTAGCTTAAAATACTGCTTAGTGTTCTGAAAACTACAGTGCTGGGCTGTTTTAGAAAAAAATGCTGTAGACTTTAGATACACAATTGCAAAAGTCTTTGTTGCATGTCTCTCTACATTTCCTCTCAGCTGCACTCTGGATAATGAAGGCAAACATAGCCAAGGATATTTAAAAATCCACTATTTTTTTTTAATTAAACTGTATATTAGAGTTAAAGGGTTCATTTATTTACCTTTATACAACACAAGGTAGTAAAACAAAATTCAAGGTGTAGTTCCTTTATGATATAAAACAGGGTGGTTCTCTTGCAAGCTGCAGACAAAGTGTCAGACTTTGGTCCTTTCCTTGTTTGCTGGTGGTAACAAAAGTATAGAATCACACCAGCCGTCTCCACTTCAGGTGACACATTAAAAGAAAACGTTCACTGCACCTCCTAAAAATTCAAACAGAGGCCTTTCAGTGATTAATTCACCCCTTAAACTAAGATTACAATATTATGAAATACAGATAAGCCAAATTACCTTCCTCTTCCTCTCTGTTTTATGCCTTCCCGCAGTAATGTATTTAATATATAATGACAAAAACTAAAAGGATTACAGCAAAAAAAAAATTATGTTATGAATCCCAGGTAAGTGTGCTATGTGACTACAGAAAATAATGAGACAGTCACTGCTTTAATAATAAAAATCTAAGAGTATAAATTTAATACAGCAGACACACACAACCACACAGAGTCATGGCTAAGGTATAAATGTGCATAAACTCTTTGTTTAATCCCTTTTCCTCTTGTCTCTCCTGTGTCTGATCGAACAGTTGAAGCTGTATCTCACCCTTCCTGCTGTTGTAGATTTATTTGGCTGCCCTTTTCCTCCAACATTTGTGTTTTCTCTCTCATCCCCTCTCTGATGTCCCCCTCCTCTCCACCACAACATTTCTGCCAAAGGAATCTGGTATGGCTGCTAATTTGTGATTCGGCCCAGAACAACAGAATATCAAAGAGCCGTTGTCACCAGGATGTCTGCACTCCAGGGAAACCGTCTCACAGGGAGATACCAATGCTATGATTTTCAATAGACTGATAAAGACTCCTGAAAAGGAAATAAAGTTGAGAGAGAACAGACGTGGGTGCAAAAGTGTTTCAAATCGGAGTTAATGTAATTGACATTCTTCAAAGTTTCTGTTTCAAGGTGTGTGTGTGTGTGTGTGTGTGTGATGTTGTAAGAGCAGCAGTAGGAGATGTATCTGCCCCTGATGCTGATAAGAA
>JAOXYL010000001.1:19239420-19249480 GCA_028564955.1 Terapon puta | reverse complement strand
AAAATTTCAAGAATTGTCATCACACAACAATTTACAGCAACAATCATTGGTAAATAAATTTTTAGATCTCAGCGTCCCCAAACTGTTCTAAAAAAAAATAACGACAATAGAAATAAAAATAAAATAAAATAATAAAATGAAAATTAAGCTTAATTATAACCTAAAGTAATAAAATAAATTAAGTTACACAAATAAAAAATAAAATATAATGTATAGATATAAACCAGGTATTATAGAACTAACAGATATACGCAATAAAATATATACAATAGAAAAATACATACAAACAAATAAGTGAAGGTGTAATCAAAAGAGGTGATACTGTGGACAGAGTGCCCAGCGGGGTTTTTTAGCGGCCTCACTGATGCAAAGAGACACAATCAGCTCCATCAGCGAAGTTACTTAGGAATTTAAGGAAAATTCAAAATGTGTTGATGACATGAGCTGTACAATGAAACAGCAGCAACAGCTTTTTAACAATTATTAACACACTCAGATCTTATGCAGTAACAGATATCGCTGTTTGTACTTATGTTCGTAAATCGTGTTTTCAGTGATGATTTTTTTCAGTGTAAAATAGCTTTTATCGTTTAATAAATGGACTCTTTATATTCTACATAACAGGAGCTGTTTCACTCAGTTTCTGTGTTTCATCCGTCTGTCACAGTTTCATTTAAAAAATTGCGTAGAAACTGGCCTTCTTTTGTGTGTATGCAGCGTTTATAAATGAGGCCCCAGGTGAGGTCTTCAGTGATGTGAACCTGGTAGGAACCTGCTGACTCTCTCCACTGTAGTCCCATTGATGGAGAGGGGGGCATGATCCTCTTTCTGCCTCCTCCTGAACTCCACTATCAGCTCCTTTGTTTTGCTGATGTTGAGTTGAAGGTTGTTGTCCTGGCACCAAGATGTCAGGGCTCTGAACTCTCTGTAGGCTGTCTCATCGTCTCTGGTGATCAGGCCATTGACGGCCATGTCATCAGCAAATTTGATGTTGGACCTGTGGGTGGCCACACAGTCATACGTGAACAGGGAGTACAGCAGAGGGCTGAGCACACAGCCCTGGGGGGCTCTGGTGTTAAGAGTCAGGGCGGGGGATGCAGTGCTGCCCATCTGCACAGCCTGGGGGCCTCACACCTCTGAGCTCTCTCTCCAACGCTTTAAAGAGAAGTTTGACATTTCAATGGGCTTTCACTGCCTCTTGCACCTTTTATAAATGCGTATTTTTATCACAGCACTCGCTTGTCAAAAATAGTCAAGTAAAAAAATAAAGTGTCTCCGCAGGTGTTTTTCATCAGCCATCACATCTGCTGTGGCACTAGGATGTGGCCAATCACTGAACAGTTTCAAATCTCTAAGCAAAGTACAACAGCAATCACTTTTGATTTATCTTCACAAAATTATCGAGGATCATGGAAAACATGATGAATTAGGCTTAAACCTCTGTATCACAAAAGTAGGTTACACTACCTCCACACTGTGAAACAGAGTGGAGGTAGATGAAGTATGGACACATTTAAATCACCAGCTGTTATAGTGGGGCATAGGTCACTTTCTTGAAGAACAGTGAATGTAAGAAATGAAAGTGAAAGCATAATTAGACTCCATAACTCTATTGTCAATCTATAAGAAGACAATAAGTCACATTATACTGTATATTCTTCACACTGTCATTGTGAAGACAGTGGTGAACAGGGCCTGTATATTAGCAAAATGTTCTATACTGTGTTCTGGGTTCAGGAATGATTCTAACTGCATTAGTGAAAAGGCAAGTCATGGTAATAATTAACTATTTCTTTAGTTGCCCTCCACACAAGAGATGGAGTTCATAGAGAGTCCAAAGTTAAGGTGTATGTGAGCGCTGTCACAAATGCAATTGCAAAGGTTGTTGGGGGAGCATAGCTTCACTTTTCATCCACCATCTCAAAAAAAAAAAAAAAACTACCTTTTAAGGTAGTAAATGGAAGAAACAAACACAAGAGAACTATTATCAACAAAAAGTTGTTTCGGATATACACTCTGGATATACTCTGCAACACTGAGATTTAACTGGTCATTTCAATAAAGGGACAATCAAAGACTTTTGACTTTGAAAGTAAGTAAGTAGTAAATCATTACACTGCACTGAAATATACATCCATAACTAAATTATAACAAACACAATGTTCTGTGATGTATTGGTGATAAACTTGCAAACCACAGTCATAAACGGAAGTGAAGACTTGCTTGTACAGCACTTTGATTTTCTTTTTCACACTGACACCGCTGTCAGCACGCACACTCACAGCATGAACCACTCGACTGGACACTTACCTCCAGAGGAAATGGCCTCTGTGGAGTTAGACGTTGGGACAGTGGTAGCTTGTGTAATTCTGGGCCTGTCCTTCCTGGTGGGCGCCCCGGGGAACCTGCTGGTGATCTGGACTATCCTGAGGCACGTCAAGAAGCGCTCCCACACTGTGGTTCTCATCCTGCACCTGGCTGTTGCTGACCTGCTGGTCCTCATCACCCTGCCACTGTGGATCTACTCCCTGGCCCACAGCTGGGTATTTGGAGAGGCCTCTTGCAAAGCCTTGGTGTACATTGTGAAGGTGTGCATGTTCAGCAGCATCTTCTTCATTACCCTAATGGGTGTGGAGCGCTTTTTAGCCATTTGTCGCCCATTTTCTATGATGCGCTGGAGGACCAAGAGCATTATGAACACATGTGTCATTCTTTTGTGGCTCCTTGCTTCGCTTCTAGGAGTGCCTGCATTACTGATCCAGTCTCTGGATGAAAACGAAGAAAACAAGCAGTGTTTTATGAGGGATATCAGCTCTGTGACTGTGATTGTCTTGTTATGTCTGGAGACCTTGGGGGGATTTGTTCTACCATTCATCATTCTTAGTGTTTGTTACAGTCTAGTAGCTGCCCAGCTCAGGAAGATGAGTTTCAACTCCAAACAAAAGTCTATGGTTCTTGTACACACTGTGGTGATAGCCTTCATGCTGTGCTGGTTGCCTTACCATATCATCAACGTCACTGATTTGGTTTGCATCCTGACAACAAGCAAAGAAAACGAATGTGTGCCAGAGAGTATTATCTATAGCTCTGGGGCCCTTGTTTTTATCAGCAGCTCCGTGAACCCTGTGTTGTACACCTTCTTTGCCAGGAACTTACAAGGGAGTCTCCAAGAGTCTCGGCTGGTCAGGCTCTTCCAGGAAATGGCCACTCACACCAGCAGACTGAGCGAGGCGGTAGTACAACTTGAGACTGGCCAGAGGGCAGTAAGCACACAGGTGGAGATGTTGTCAGACTCTGTGGCATCAAGACAAAAATATAATACCTAAAACTGTGATGAAGGGAAATTTTAACCCGTGTGTGGAGCAGTTAGTTAAGAAGCATTTACTTCCTCAAGAAGGCCTGTATGTGATCTAAGGTTTGAAATCCTGCACTTCATGTGAAATAGTGCTGACAATGGCTATGTGCTTGTGACTCACAGCATTAGCACATACACATTCCCTCCTGTCTGTTTCACATTGGGCATCAATGCCAGCAAACACATTCAGTCTTTATGTGCCTCTTAGTTTTGTTGCTGATTTATTGCCTTATGGTTTAAAGTTTTGAAATGCAAGTCACGTAATAAACTGTAAAGTACAACATTATTTTTGGGACCTTTTTGTAAATATAACTGTGTGACAAGCAAGGATTTGTTCAACTGAAAGAATTTCACAAAAGTAATTTGCTGTACATTGTGGACATTTGACAAACTTTGACCTCATGAAGACGCCCATGAAGTTGCCCAGAGAGTCGTCGCCACCCATTTTCACTCACTTGAGGAACATCAGTTATTTCTGTCAGTAGATGTTTATTTGAAGCACTGTTCTAATTTATTTAGTTCACACAATGCTTTTTATGTCTTGATTCGTGACCTGAGGTTAAAAAGTTGGTCAGTGACGCATGCATGAATCACCTCACTATGTCTCAAATAGCCATGTGAGGAAACCCCTTTCCTGTGCAGTCTATACTCAAAAGGGAAGTGAAGACTTGCTTGTACAGCACTTTGTTTTGTTTTTTCACACTGACACTGCTGTCAGCACGCACACTCGCAGCATGAACCACTCATCCGAGCTGGCTCCTCCAGAGGTAATGGCCCCTGAGGAGTTTGAAGGTGGGACAGCAGTAGCTTGTGTGATTCTGGGCCTGTCCTTCCTGGTGGGCGCCCCGGGAAACCTGCTGGTGATCTGGACTATCCTGAGGCATGTCAAGCAGCGCTCCCACACTGTGGTGCTCATCCTACACCTGGCTGTTGCTGACCTGCTGGTCCTCATCACCCTGCCTGTTTGGATCTACTCCCTGGCCCACAGCTGGGTGTTTGGGGAGGCCTCCTGCAAAGCCATGGTGTTCGTGATCAACGCTTGTATGTATAGCAGCGTTTTCCTCATCACCATCATGAGTGTGGAGCGCTTTGTGGCCGTGCGCTATCCCTTTGCTTCAGCCGGCTGGAAGAGGAAAAAGGCTTTGAACAAAGTTCTGCTGGGTCTGTGGACTGTAGCGTTCTTATTCAGCATACCTGTCATCCCAACCCAGGTTGTAGGGAAGGAGGATGGCGAGGAGCACTGTCTGTATCGGTTGTACACTTCTGTGACCCAGGAGCTGGTGTGTGTGCTGCTAGAGACGCTGGTGGGCTACATATTACCCTTCTCCATCCTCGTGGTATGCTATGGGTGCTTGTGCAGCCGGATTACTCAGATGACCTTCAAGTCCAAGCGCAAGTCCACCGTCCTGATTGCCAGCGTAGTGGTTGTGTTTGCCATTTGTTGGACACCTCACCACATAGGAAATGTCCTTTCGCTCATCATCCTTGCTACCCAAGACTCCTTCCTGGATGTGGCAACTAATCTGGAGAGCGCCAGGAGCACAATGACCTTCATTGCTGGAGCCATGGTCTTCATCAGCAGCACTGTTAACCCCATCCTCTACATGTTTGCAGCCCGCTCGTTCAGGAGCTCCCTGCGAGACACTGGCATCCAGAAGCTCTTCCGCCACATCTCTAGCACCTCTCCAGGTGAGGGCAATAGAGAGTTGTCCTTTGTGTCCAAGAGACACAGCAATCAGACCAACAGCTCCCACTGTGTGTCTGAGTCAAAGAGCCAAATGGACATATTAGTAAAAATGTGTGAAAATAATCCATCCTGATATTAAAAATGCATGGAGTAGTGGCTGTACTGTGTATTTCTGTGTAGATAGTCTTGTGTATATTGTATATATTTTTAAGGAAAAAGGGAGTTTTTGCCTACAATGAAGCTCGTCTTGAATGTTAGTGTTGTAAATTACATGTTTTTCTGTGCCATACATGTCCAATTCTGTAAATATTCTGTTTTGTTTTAGTTTAATGCATGTTTTTGCAATAGGTGAACAGATATTTATAAATGTATTATATGTTGTGCATTTTTATGTACTTTTTTTAATAGTATTCATAAATGGTACAATAAATAATTCTTTATGCATTAAACATGCCCCAGTGTATTTTTTTATATAGAAATGCAACACAAACATAATTATTTACTACTTTGTTCCTGCCAACAGGGGGTAATTTAATTAATTATGTTGATTCTGCTTTTCATATTGTCTGTGGGTGTATGAACATAATCAGACAAATGATAATTGGTTTACATACAACCCTGTGTCTGTGTCACCTCTTTTAATATTTCACACTTAGAAATACATTTACATAGAAATACTTCATGTCTGTCTTGGCAATAAGGGAACTTCTCTACTGTCTCTTTCTGCAACTGTTTACAATTGTATACAAATCTTTTATAGCATCCCAAACTTACAACTATTGTAAAAATGTTTTTCTCTTTTTTAACAAATTTGCTATCCAAGTATTCAACTACAGACAACAGTCATTCTTTCAACTTCCTCTCGAACAGATTGCAAAATGAAAAACTGCATGTTCCGTTTGTTGAGCAGCAAAAAGCGGAATCATGTCTTTGTGTTTGTCACAGTCTTATAAAACTCAAACCCACACTTTTAGGTGAGAGTTCAGCGTCAGCTTATTTACTGATATTTCCAAATACATATGTCAGTAAGAAATGTAGAACATACTCCTATCATAGCAAATTAAGCTGTATCTGTTACCGCAACTACTTTTAAAACGTTCACACCAGCACTCACAACCAGTAGGTGGCACTGGCATTGTGTTTTTAATAATGACATTTGCCGTCTTCCCAGCATGCAGTCACAATCACTTAATCACTTTTTTTCTTTTTCCAGGAAAAAGCCATGATGAGATTCTTTTGCTTCACATACTGTAGTGTCTTTGTACAGGCATTTCACACATTCAACCAAATGATTGATCATAAATATCAGCAAGATGTTTCCTTTTGCACGTGATTCAGTCACATTCTTGTAATTTTACTTTAACAGGATTCCAGACTGTGTCAGGCTGTGAGATTTCTGGGTAGCAGAAGGGAGACCAGATGTATTTTTTCATGTGTAGGGAAGACAGCTCAAATGTCAAGTTTGGAGAGAAAAAGTCTAAACACAAAACAAATGCTCATAATTTTCTCAGGAGGTGTCATTTGTATTGTTTGTTAAATATTCAGCTGGCTCATTGTAATGATGACTTGAACTGATGATTGAATAAACCCACGGTGCCTGACACTTCTTTGAAACCTCTGAATATTAGTAAATCAGGATTATTTTAACTGACAGTGGAAAATTACAGAAAGCCAAGGGTGTGATGAAAAAAAACACAGACGTGTCAGGCGAGATCACACACAATCAGGCTGACCCTGAGACACGCTAGACCTTTTCTCACAGAATGGGGAAGCAAAGTGTATTTGAGACATCACTGCGGTGTGTGACCGACGTGCACACTGCCTTTCATTATGAGCTTATTTCTACAATGTGCCTAGGTGAAAAATAGTGTAGGCACACATTGGTTTTTCATACTGTGACATGTTGAGGTCACACAGCACATTGATCACTTTTTGCCTTCAAAACATACCCCGCAGTAATCCTATGTGAGAAATCACATATTTTTCTTTTATGATCAAATTACTCTAATCCCTGTAAATGTAAGTTTCCCATTGCTTCCGCAGCCAAAAAGATATCACATGATGGGACCTGCCACAGGGATAACTGAGCCCTGAATCTTGGCTATAACTAAAGTTCACTGAGAAGCATTGGTTGGCACAACACACTGTTTTTCCACAGGCTTGGGAGAAAACCTGTAAATACCTTGCAGTATTCAATATCACCACTGAAGCATAAAGTTATGTTCTGGTTGGCTCATACAAATTGCCTTTCCTATTGTACGTTTCTTTGTTTACTTGTTTGTTTTTACTTGTTTCACATTCATTTTGGTGCCACAGATGGACCGTTTATGTAAGCAAGCCCTCTGTGTGATGTCATGAAAATAAACGTCATTTTCCGTTGTCATGGCTGAAAATCATTATGTTGTCTAGAGTTTCAGCCAAAGTGTCTCTGAGTGCGTCCCTCGACTGATCAGACTGGTTGAGCTGGAAAGAATGATTCCACATAAGGAAGGAGACGCTAAGAGTCACTCTTTAGATTGGGGGATTTAAATGAGTGAAAGGAGACAAAAAGCCTGCTGGCCCATGGCAGAGCAGAGACGGGAGTGTCTTATATGCAACAAAACATCGGATTTCTGGGAACCGGGCCAAAGGCTGATGAAAACTCAATAAGGCCAGTAAAGACCTGTGAAGTTACGAAAAACTGTGGATAACATATTGTTGCTCTTTTGAAGTGCCACATGTTCTTTCCATATGGAAGCTGCTCCCAGGTGAAAATGTAGCCATGCAAAAAAAAAATCTTATCAATGTGAGTGTGAAGCAGGACAACTAGAGGATGACTGAGGACCACAAGTTAAAAACATGTGAGACAAAGTAAATTAGATGCTACTACTTTCCATTACAGGCTGATTCCACTGCTATCTCTGTCTCTCTGACCATGTGTCCGTCTCTGTTTGTTTCTTTCCTTCTTGCATTCCCTTTTACCTATATATTGCCTTACTTAAAACCAACCTGTACAATCCTTACGGAACATATGTAAATCAGGGTAAATCATCTTGATGATGGCACAACAGCAATCACCCAACCAATACAATTTCAAACATTTACTGAATATTGTTTTTTCACTTCTATTTACGCTTCTTGTTTGTTGCTTTTTATTTCCTTTCTATTTTTAATGCCCCTTCTGTGAATCAGAGTCATTGTATGTGTAAAACTAATTAGCATTAAATCGTATACTACTTCATATATCTGTTGTACCCTGACCATTATGGACACCACAAGAAATGTTTTCTCCATGTTTACAAGCCCTGAAAATAAACCTTACGTTACAGACAACCACTCACTAACATTCACACCTAGGGGCAATTTAGAGTCCCCAGTTAACCTGCATGTCTTTGGATTGTGGGAGGAAGCTGGAGCACCCAGAGACACAGGGAGAACATGCAAACTCCACACAGAAGGGCCCGTGCAGTGCAAACAACTACACCACTACACCGCTCTACGGTGAGCAATTAATAATAACATCTCAGTGAATTTCGGGGCTAAAATACTATTCATGCAACAGTGGGTAAGAAAAGAAGACCATGTGTGCTCTGAACATTACTACTTATGTCTTCAAACTTAAAATTGTGACACTGACACAACCCAGGGCCAAGACAGGCCTGTAACAGACAACACATACGATCAGGCTGCACAAATGGCACATCTCCAGCTCAGTTTCATATTGTCCTAACTCCTTTTATAAAAGTATTTACTTCAGGTAATACAACTTTGAAACTTCTTACGACGCCAACATTCAACAGCTGACCCGTGTCTGCAGGTGTATCTGCTCCCGTACTCGCCACTAACAACAGGAAACATCGGCAGGCCTCTTGCCTCCCGGAGGTTTAACAACCCCCCCGTGCTACCAGACCACTTCCTGGTTCACCCACTCTGACCAATTGGATCGCAGCACTCCCCCCAGCGTCCCGCCCTCACCTTTCCAAAGCAGCCAATAGGCCGAGCCACACAGGTAACTCCGAAAAAAAAAAATAGAAAGGCGAGGAGAGAGAGAGAGAGGGAGAGAGAGATAGAGAGAGAGAGAGAAAGAAAGAAAGAAAAAAAAACCCAGGGCTTGTCATGGAGTTCGTGTGAAAGAAACACGGATTTCCACCCTTCTTTACCAGTTAAACCAGTATCTCTGGATAGAGCACGCTCAAGTACTTCAACAGGTAGAGTCTCTGACCGCAAACTCCTCCGTGGCTCCTCTGAAAATTATCTCCCCTTCTGTTTTTTTTTGTTTCTCTCTCTCTCTCTCTCTCCGTTTACCTCAATTGAGTTTCCAGCCCTTTTGTTCGCTCTTCTTATCACTTGGAAAAAAGGTGAACCCTCGTGTTATTTTTATTTTAATCTTTGCTTTAATTGTAGTTTTTTACCCTTGTGGTCCCTGATGGCTTCGCACAGTGATACTCTGGTGGTGTTCTTTGGGGCAACAGCTGGTGCAAATGGGGGTAAACTGGGTTCGGATGAGAGGGAAATAATTCTCTTGGTGTGGCAAATTGTGGACCTACGTGAGAAAAAGGTACGGTACCGCTCCGCCCTGTTCGTTCGTTGTATGTAGTGTTTGTGGCACAGTGTCTGTTTTATTTTTTTGTAGAGGAGCAGTTACGTGTTTTTGTTTGTGACATTTTAAACCAACACGGTGTGCTCTCTCAGGCCCGAGCTGTAGCTAACCAAACATCAGTCCTCTCAGTCCGGCCACCTCGTTAGCTCACCCCTTTCGAACAGGTGCGCGAGACCAAAAAGAAAGAAATTGACACGAGCACGTGCGGAGTGTAACTTCAGCTAATGGAGAAAACACACCTGTTTGGTTTGGCATGTCAGCTCCTCCACATGAACAACGCTTTTATTGACAATAAAACAAATGTTTGGTTTTTTTTCTTCTTTAAATTTGGCATTTGTTTGTTTTTTTGGTTTTGTAACAATTTCCAGAATGTGGGAGAGCATGATGCATTTATTATTATTATTATTATTATTATTATTATTATTATTATTATTATTAT